>JAQGEQ010000305.1:0-600000 GCA_034620365.1 Pegea sp. RAD2-039 | reverse complement strand
AATTAAATCATAAAATTTACTATTTAAAAATTCAAAAGTTTATAATTTAGTGTAAAGTTCACCTTTAATCTGGTTTTTATAAAATGTTTGTAGAAATTTGTATTAATTAAAAACTTTGAGTTTAAGTTTCGTTAATGGTATGAGAAGCTAGTTTATATTATTTATTTATTTTAAATGTATTTGTAAATATTATGTTGAGTTTTCTGTAATAATATTTAGTTTTCATCTGAATTTTCAAATATATATCAAATTTATAACTCTGAGATCAAATTACTAAATCTATCATATCTACTTTTATTATTCAATCTTTATGAAATAGTTTGTGATGTTTGTTGCTAGGTGGCACACATTTATGAAAAGTCACTATGTAATTTACTAAAGTTGAAAATTACTTAAAATTATTTTAAAATTTTTCATTTTTATTCGATTTTTTAGCGAAGCGACAAAAGTGTTGGAATCAATCAAGAACAAGAGACTCATTAGAAGCTCCTCAACTTACAAAAGTTTAAATTCCTCAAAATCATGACCTAAAAAACATTTTTTGATTTGCTTGAACTTTTGTAAAATCATGGTATTGCCAAAATTTTATCAGAAATTCAGTTTTTATGTCTTTTATATTTTTACTATAATTTTGTCTTTAAAAATCAAACTTTTTTATTTTCTAATGTTATACAGAGATTTTCAAATTCTATAAATAATGAAGATTTAATTTTAGAAGTAAAATTTTGATGTAGATTTTATGAACAGTATTTTATTCAAATGATTTTACCTCCTTACTAATCCTAGCCATTTGTTTAGTATTGCTTGTTTGTTCACTGTTCTGTTTTATGTAGTGGCTTCAATTTATTAGTGGCCAGTTTTGTATATTTACCTAATTTAGAACTAATTCCTTTTGTTATATTATATTTGCTGATGCTACTTACACATTTGTACCAAGTTTTTTAATTAGTTGAAGTTATATTTTGCAAGTTCTTAATTCTGCCAAACTTAAACCATTATAAAAATACAAACTGAAATTTGTCATGAATTATTTGCTGTTCATTGGTTTCAACTTACATGTTAAACACTATTTATCCAATTTTCAGTTTACTCTCAAATTTGTTAATAGGATGTGGATGCATTGATTATTTGAAACGGCTTAAACCAGATTTATATATATAAGTATTATATATTATATATATAATAAATAGAAATCTCAGTTGAATATAATTAGCTGCCAGCTTACTTATATATTTCTTACGTAAAACTCTAGATAAAGAAGATTTTTAAATGATAATTTTTATTTATTGAAAACATTAATGTAGCAACGAGTTAAATGCTCTTGTTACAACCTTAGTGTTAGTATTATACTTAAAGGATTATTATTGAAGATCATAATTGAGAAATTTTAATCTTTTCTTTCCATCAAAACGATAGCTTCTATCTATAGATAATTTCATTTATAAATAATTGGGAAATTTAGACTGTCAATTTGTCATCTCTGTTTTAAAAGCTTTTAGCAGTTTATATAGCAATGTTTTGTTTTCTTCATATTCTTTGAACTAACTTTCCATCTAAAAGCCGTTAATGATATCTAGATACTCGTAAGCGATTTTATAAAATAATTTCAGCAAACAATTTTATAGACTTTATTATTTCTAAATTCTAATTCAATAGCAAATAGAGATTAGAATGAAATTAATATTTATAACTTAGAGTTAAGTACTATTTAATAAATCTTTTATATTATAATGATTTCATTAATACCTTGATTAACATTAGAACAATTCTGAGTATAAGTTTATCAAAGAAAATCGGAACTGTCTAAAGTTGTTTTCACTTAATAATATAGAGTTTTATTTATACTTTAATATTATATATTCTAATAAACTTTTCTAAATAAATCTTAAAGTGAAAAAAAAAGTCTAAGTTCAAAAAAGCTTGTTCAAGGCTTTTTGAGATTATATTTTGTTTTCCAGAAACTTTAACTTGACTTTTTGAGTAAAAGGTTTTGTGTCTCTGATAGGAACAGGGATTTGTGGTTTAAGTGATTCATAAAATCGCTGTAAATTGCAGAGTCAGTTAATACACTAGAATTATTAAACTTTACAAAATTTCCAATAAATATTTCAATTTTATCAAAACTTTGCAAACAAACCTTTCGTAAGCTTCCTTTTCGTTTCAATAATTCATACAAAGCCCAAAAAGGGACACATAGAAATGAGGTTAAACATAAACACCAACCAATTAAGTTCGCCCATAACGGGTATCGTAATCCTTCAGTTTCTAGTGGTTCGTATTGAGTTATGTAAAACACCATCACAGCCTGTGAGGAAGTAGTTTTATTTTACGTTTTTTAAATAATCATTTCTAGCAATAAATATAAACCCTGTTACAATACTAAAGAGCGTTATGTCCATGATGCATGGGTAATTACTATGAAGCAAAGCTCTTTGCTTTTAGTAAACGAAATGTTAACATCGTCAACCATCAAATGTTTATCTGTTTGATAATTGTTTGGGTGTGATTGGTGGAAATTGTTTTCTGTTTAAGGTTCTCGAACTGAGTCAGCTGAAAAGTGTTTCAAACTCGAATTTCTGAAAGTTACTAATGACAATTTCTTTTGCAATGTAACGCCTTTTCAGCATTAGTAAAACAGAAGTTTAAATTTCGAAAGCTGCATTCGAATACTCACTGTTGAAAGCGCTGGAGTAGCAAACCGAAAACAGATGCTCAAGTAAGGTGAAGGATAATATCCAATCATATCTTTGATGATGTCATAGTAACTTCTCGATCCATACAGCCAGCCAATTCCTATTGATTGCCAAGAGACTAACCACAATAAAGTAATTCCACTAACAGAATAATTGTTGAATAATTCAAAAATATAAATTCCACTCTAAATATTATAAAAGAATTTAATAAAACTTTTGTTCCTTATGATCAACATATTTCATCCAATATTTTTATATATTTATTGAATTTATAAGTTTTTCAATATTGATATTTAGGCCGATTAGGATTTGAAATAGATACTAACAGGTGTAACAAACATTAGTCCAGATATAAAAAGTCCGATACAAGCGAGCCCAGAAAATAACATTCGATTTTTTCGGGGCCACTCAAAAGAATCGTAAAATATTGTCAAGACTCCTTCCATGCAGCAAAACTGGAAAAAAATAATTAAAAAGAAGAAAATGTAGAAGAAAAAAATTTGTAAAAATTGTTTAATGTAGTAAAACAGATTTAGCCACACAATTAAATCTTATTGAAAAGTAAATGATAAACTTAAGATCAAAATATATTTTAGTTGATCTAATAATATGTCTTGACATTTTTTTAAACTTTATAAATTTTTGCTTAAAACTACTTACTTGACTGTCAATAGCAAGCAAGATTATCATAAGAAAGAAGCAAGCGTTCCAAAATTGAGGAAATGGCATAAATGTTAATGCTGTCGGATATACTATAAAAGCTAGTCCAGGACCTATATAGAAGAAAACTTTCATCAGTCTTAAAACCAAATCAATCTTATAAATTGTTGACAATATGAGGGTTTAATCTTTACTTATAACCAGTCTTTAGCAGATTAACCTTTGCTATATTTTTTATTATGACAATTTAATTCCTTGACCTGATTGAACTACATCTTTGACTTCAACTTTAAGAACTTCAGACATATTTCCAAGAACTCCGAACACTGCAAATCCACTTAAGAAGGAGGTTAAAGAACAAGATAAAGACAGGTAAAAAGTTCGCCTAAAAATTGAAAGAAATAACTAATGTTGTGAAAATTAAGATTTTAAAATTTATAAAAAGATTTTATTATAAAATAATTGAACGAATTAATCACAGTAAAGACTAGATTTATAGAACCAACAATTACTTGTCATGTTAACAAAACTTCAAATAGATTAAAGCTAAGATATTTACTTGTAACAATCACTATCGAATTTGCTGAAACTTCCATAAGCTACTAGAACAGAAAAGCAAATCGCATATGAGTAACAAACTTGACTTCCAGCGTTCACCCAAACCTATTGAAATATATTTATGACTTTTATTATCACAATAATTGTTTCAACTTTTAGGAAAAAGTTGCTCACTTCTGCTCGTAGTATTTCAGAAATATTTGGTTTCAGATAGAAATAAATTCCCGATAAAGATCCTGGGAGAGTACATCCACGAACCAGAAGGATAACAAGAAGAACATATGGGAAAATAGCAGTGAAATAAACAACCTGGACAATTAAATTAATAGAAAAGAAGTTTTCAAACCGATTTCTATTTTTATACTTTTCCAGTTGACTTTGTTCCGCGAAAAATGCAGAAGTAGACCATTATCCAGCAAATCAGCATACTCATAATCATCGGCCAATTTTCTAGACCACCAATCTCGTCTAGATTATCTGATCGTCTTAATATATAGTTGCTAAAAAATAAAAACAATTTAATTATAAATAAGTTGCTTGATTGAAATCTTTATCAAAATCTTATTTTAATTTGAGAACATTTTAACAGAATATATTTGAGTTTTTAAGCTTTTTTTTTAAACTTAATTTATTTCTATTCTCACTTCCAATATTCAAAGATTGGTAAGCTCCTATTTGCTTCTTTATTGAAATTACTAAAATTGGTATCCACTGCTGCCTTATAAGTGATACAAGAGTTTGTATTGAACCACTGATCTTGAAAATATTTTCTATATTTATTATTTATCAAAATATGATGTAAGAAGGAAACTACGAAATATTTTAATTTTAAAGTTTTAAATCCAAATCTGTTCTTCATAAGAACGTTTTAATGATGAAGATGACACTTTTTTAGCTCTCATAATTGCTGAGATGAATCAATAAAACTATATTTAAAAAGGTTTTGTTAAGTACAAAAGCCAGAGACTAATACTGAAATATCTTTGTATACTTTCAACCTGAAAAATAATTATTACAAACGTCATAAATATAGTTATGATCTGATTTAACTGTAACAACCATTGTGGAATGCATCGAGTTGTCTTGTGTAATCGTTGTTGCAACAAATTATGCTTCAGTTGTCATCACATCGTGTTGAATCTATCACTAACAACCAAAATACAGAAACAGAAAAAATTAAAAGATTAAGTAATAAGTAATCAGTAATTATATCAAGCATAATAGTTTCCAGTGTAACAAATATATTGAACACAGGAAAATGAGAAGAAAGGCTGCTGTTAAAGTCAACAGCTGTTATGGAATAATTTTGTATATTTTTAACTTGGTACTAACATTAAATGCTTCATATCAAAGTTAAAGTTTCACGTTCAGCTGTTTAAGATGAAAATCTTTTTTGAGGTTTCACTTCTCATAATGTCAAAGTTTGTATGATTTTTGTTGTTTAAAGTTTAAGAAGTCTCAAAAACTGACCACATCTCATCCATGGTAGCTGTGTAGTTCTTAAAGATTGAACAAAATATAATAAAGCCCAGGCCATGACAGTGATGTAGTAAAGATTACAAAAGAAACCTATAAATCCTGATCCAAGTCCCACTCCCTGAGAAGTTAACAACAAATTAAACTTTGGATATTGACCACAAAACATAGAGTCCAGGTAAATGATATTTTGTATTTACATCTTACTTTCATTATCGGGACTATTGTCCATGCTTGGACGGCTCCTTGTTGTGTAAATTGACCCAAAGAAGTCTCCAAGAAGAACATTGGAAATCCACACAAAATAACAAATACAAGATAAGGTATGAGAAAAGCCCCTGAAAGTAACCATAACTTTCACAAATTCTTATTTTATTAGCTAATTGACTGATATAGTTCATTAAAAAGATTATTCATCAAGTTAACAGATTTACCTCCTCCATACTTGTATGTGATGTATGGGAACCTCCAGATGTTTCCTAATCCGATTACAGCTCCCATTGCTGATAAAAAAGTTTCAGTTTTATTCTCCCAGCTATCCCTGAAGAATTTTGACAAACTTAATTATAAATCTTACACACGATTTGCAATATCCAGGTAACAGTTGATAAATAATATCTTTATTTAAATCTGATTATTCAACAAAATCATTCATTTTTCTAAATATAAAAATATTCTGGGAAAGCGGCTTAGAATTGTTCAACTTTCACAAATAGAAACATTCAGTTAAGAAATAATCTGGTAACTTACCTTGGATTTTGCCTCTCCAGTCTGAGTCCAACTTCTGAGTCTAAAGCATCTCTCAGAGTTTTAGGCATATTTGTTTTAATTTTAATAAAATCACAAATAAAACTCTGTTCTGTTCTCACGTAAAAGTTTAAAACTCTTTCAGTCAAGACTTAACTTTTGTTTAATCAAGTCTAGACAGAAAACAAAATTAAGTCTAAATGCAAAATGCTATCTAAGAAAATATATAAAATTCTAAATATAGAGAAGTAATTCACTTATTAAAATAGAAAATTATATAAGCCTGATACACATTTCAAACTTTTTCAAGAACAAAGTTTATTAAGAAGCTAGTAATCCCCAAGGATATCTTGACTAACATAGAACTAACATAAGTGAAAGTTTTTATGGAATTTGTGTTTAAAATTACAGAGGATAGAAAATCATTCTTCTGTAGGAAGCAATTTCTTTCTTTCCAACTTTGGAATAAAAAAGTGTGCATCTTTTTTGGAACACAAAGCTGTATATTATTACCACCAATATACCAATATACCTTATAAGGTGGAAATAAAAGAGTTGCTTAATAAGTTAACATCGTTTATCTGATATTATATTTCTCTTAATTGTTCTTTTCTTCAACTTAATTTTATTAATATTTCCAACTTTTATTATTTATTTGTACAACAGTAGTAGATAAATAAGCAGTGAGATATGAGTTGTCTGCGCATTTGAACACCTAACTTTAAACTTGCTTCACTTCTAAGTAACAGTTTAAGAATTCAATGTAATAACTTAACATTTTGATGTCTTATTAAAGTTTTTTTTTTATTTGTTATAATTTTTGAAGAATAAACATCTTAGTAGATGTTTGGTTGCTTCCGCTAAACGTAGACAGGGTTTCAATGTTTTTGATTATAAAGCACAAGATTTGTTTGTAAAACAAATTTTTCTTCAACCTGTTCATTTAAATTGAACCAATTACCTTTTCTCCTTTATCTGAAATTTAATCAACGTTTTTATCATTTCTTCTACTATTTTACTCTTCTATATCAGTATATTAACACATTTTTTGGAATTTTAAACATTTTTATTTTGTATAGTTATGGTAAAAACAAAGTCGAAACCTATTGTTAATTTTTTTCTATGATTATGTCATATGTAAAATATGGTTATTATTTTTACATCTAAATTTTTTTCATTCACATGAAACCATTATAATTTTATTATTTTAAAAAATTAGTCAACAGTGAATAATATGAGCATTGTTTCTTATCTTTTGAATATTTAAAGAGGGAATTCACAAAAAATATTCATGATTACTCACAATGGAATTATGCTAATACTTCATCCTTCTTTTTAGCCTTGATAGTAAAAATCTATTAAACTACAATTCATCTATTTGATAGAAATATTGAAGAATTTATCCATTAATTGAAAGAAGTTCTGATTTATTGGTAGAAGTCGATGACTACTTCAAACTGTACAACTTCATATTTATGTTTATTAAATACAATCTTTAAATAACTCAAATAGTTTTTTTTGTTTAATTATAACAAGCAATTGTAATCAGACTTTATTGAGCAATTTGCATAAAAAATAAAGAAGTTATCTCAATAATTACTTTTTAATATAAGATATATCGCAAGAAATATCATCAGCTGTGTGCAGAAATTTTGTTGGTTATAAAACTGTACAGATTAAGATTCAAAGTCTCCGCTGGCGATTCGAAGCAAGATCATTTGAGTCTTAGTCTTCTTCATTAATGGAAAATGGATTCAGTTTATCATCGTATTCGTTCTTGGTCTTTAATTTCTGAAAATCATTAAAGTTTCAACTTCTGATGATCTCAACTAAAAGACATTTTTATCAAAACTAATTTGGAGAGCTAAAATAAAAATCTTCTAAAAAAGTCTCGACTTTAAAAGAATGGATGTTATGACGTCACCTGTTTTATAGCTGGAGGCTTTGGACGTGGAGGAGGATTCTTCATCAGTGATTTCGAGCGCATGTTCCTTTGAAGACTTCCAGGAGATGTTTGAGATTTTCCTTCAGGAGATACACAGGGACTTAGAGAAGATTTGTAAGATCCTTCAGGAGCTGGAGGAGCTCGAGTCTTCCGACGAGTAGGACTTTTAGGGCGTTTGGGAACTGATTTAACTACTACTGATTCTTCTGAAGCTGTTGAAACCACAGATGAAGTTCTTGGCTTAATTTGAGGTTCTATGTCTTTCTCTTCTTCATCTCCAAACGGATTTGAGCAACTTGTTATCTGCTTTTTTTCTTTTGGCAAATCAACCACGATGTCTGGGACCATTTGGTCGCTCACTGATTTCTTTTCTATCTCCAGGATAGGCTTCAGTATCTGTAAGATCCAGTAATATGTCCCAACAAGTTCTGGACAATCAGTTTGAACTCGATGTAGACAACTAGTAATCATTTGTTCATCTTGTTTAAAGTCCTTTGGAACATTTTTTTGATTAGCTTCAAGAAAACTTTTCAAATCGCTGAATTTGTGATCTCTTGTGTCTTTATCAAATTTCCAAATCCATTGTAAATGTTCTTTTATCATTTCAACACAGATATTTTCAATCTGCAAAAGCCAGCTGATATATAAAACGATTTCTTTCAAAGAAAAAGTTCAAAAAACTTTCAATAAATCAAAGTTTTTGATCACTTGAATAAAAGTGAAAGAATTTTGTTTAGTTATTCAAGCTTTACATTCTTCGCTTAATTTTGTTAAAATAATTTTGTGATATTTTTAAAGGTAAAATTTTTGCAGCAAATAATTTTCTATCAACTTCACTTGAAATATATATAAAGTTTGAATGTTTTTTGCTAAGGGTTAATTAGTTTTATAAGTTTACTAACAAAAAAGTCAATTTAAAAAAACACTCACTTCTTTCTGTTCAAGTAGTTGAGAAGCCTGTAAACATGGAAGTAAGCTACAATCAGTAATTTCTAAACAACCAGAATAAGCAAATCGTATGATGGGTTGCAGACCTATCACTGAACAAGTCAGTTCGAGTTGATTGACATCTTGCCGAAGTTGATTACTCCCTCTTTCAACTAGTTTCTTTCTATTATCAAAAAGAAAACAAATGAAAATCTCCTTGATTCTTTTAATAGTTTTTTTAAAATGAAATATTTATATATTTGTAAACGTTCTTTTGAATTTGGAATTAATAATTTAGTTACAAACCGAAATATCCCTCCACATGCCACTAAGACAACTTTGTGAGCACAAATCTCTGTATCTTCCAACTTTAGTATCAAATCATAGTAAATTTTATTTTTACAAAACTCGCTCAGGCGTGATAATAACTTTTCACCAAAGTTGTCTACTTGTTGAGAAGACTTCCACTTGATTTCAGTTTCTTCAACCATTCTAAAGAAGCTTTCAATTTGAATTTTATTTGACAAAACTTTTCGTAAACTAATTTTTAGCCGAATTACATAATCTGAATGTTTGAATAAAGTTTCCTAAATATCAATAATCGAATTATTAATTAATAAAAAAGATTTATTACTAATTGTTTTGCAATAATACTAAAATGTTTTATTATTATATCTCATTTTAAGTATTGCTATTATTTTCAATAGTTAAAAGAAAAATATATAAGCTTGTGTTAAAATTTTGCAACACAAAACGATTTAGAATTATAAATTTATTAAAATATTTAAGTTTTTCTGAAGATTAAATTGGAATAAAAAGTGAAATCTTGTAATAAATCTGATTAATAATCAAATAATCAAACCTGTTATTCTATTCCGCAAATGCATAAAAAACAACTGGTAATTGAATATTAGGCTGACTAAAAATAGTAGATTTATTTTTATTCTAATCTATTATTTTTCTGAGAACTTAAAATAAACACAATGTAAAACAATAAACTGAATAACAAGCTAACAAACAATAAACAAAAAAAGTAAACAATTTTGACAATTAAATGATTAATGTTTATACAAAAGATTAATAAACATTTTTTAAAAGACTTTGAAAATTCATCGATAAAAGCTTTTACAGATAACGCTGTGAACAAGAGACTTTATGTCTTACAAGTAAGCTGATGATTGCTGAAGGCAAAAAAAAACTTTACTTTGAAATTTACTTTTCCGCAATGAAGCGTGAAAACACTCAGAAAACAACGTTTGCTGTATTTTTCTATATAATCAATAATTTATTTTCTAAAAATATCTTTATATGCGAAAACTTTTTAATTTTTTGTGAAATCTTTATCTACTTCTGTGTCTTATAATATGTGAGCTCATATTAGTTTGTTAAATGTTTGAATAATTAGACGATGAAACACTAGTCTATACTTCAGATATAATCTGATGTAAGCCGATGATCTTGATATGATACAGATTTTACTATAAAATTAATTAATTTCTGATTATTCAAATATTTTCTACGTTTTCAGCATCCTAAAGTTCTTATAACACTCTAAAAAACCTCTAAGTTTCATTTCAAATCGAATAATTCTTTTAGTTTATATAGTTTTTTACAATCATTTAAAAAATGTTAATCATTTATCTTTACACTGATGCAACAATTTTGTTCTTTTAACTCTTCTATCTTTAACTTTTAAAACTTTGATAATCATTGCCTTAAAATAATTACTACTTTGATTAGTTATTCTTTATTTTAATACTTTTTGATTTAAGAACATAATTTCAAAACTGCTATAAGTATTTTACAGAATTTGAAGATAAACTTATACTTCAAATGGTGAATTGATACAAGCTCTCTGAAAAGTCTTTTCTGAGCCAACTGATATTTTATTCTTTTCATTTTAGTTCTCATAAAATGATTTGATTAAAGGTAAACTGGTACACTAAGAGTTTTTGTGAAAAATATACAATCAATTTGATAGCTATTTAATCATTTCCTTATTTTTCAGGGTCTTTAATAAGCTGATAACATGTTTTACTTTTATTCAAATTTATAAAACTCTTTTTTATTTGGTAAAGCTACCTTTGCTGCAAAATCTTACAAATTTAATGGTATTTACTCTAACATTATTCAACATCATGTTTTTACTATTTTTCTGAGTAGAAATCTTAAATTGTTTATCTGTGTAAAATACAGTACTGCATGAACGTCATTTCCTGGTTAGTAAGATATTAAAGAGTTATTATGGAAAACCTTACTTAGGTAATTGTCATAACATTCAATCTTAAATACTTCTAATTTTTGTTTAGTTTCTAGTTTTAGTAGTTTATAAGACTTGTAGAAAATTGATTTCTATTTTCGACAAGAGATGTAATTATTTTAAAAAGCTAGCAGTGATTTTTTATTAGTTTATTACGAGAGTTTTATATATTTTAAATAAAATAAACAAATTAATTAAATAAATAAAAGTTAATAAAATTGTTTCAATGACTTTAAAAACAAAAGCTTCACTTTAGTAATATATCAACAACTTAGAGTGGTGACATCTATAAAAATATTTTCAAGTTAAATGTTTAAAGAAAATAATTTTGTTGACATTATTTGGTTATCTTAAACAATTATTATTTACAGCTGTATAAGTAAAATGTATAAGACGTTATACTTTACTTTGATAGCTGTATTAACACATGTACATGCTATTGATTGGGTTTATTATGATGCAGAAGAAAATCTTCATTTAAAAGCTTGTCCTTTCATCCCAAAAAATCAAGTTGTTCAACAATCAGTTGAATGTTGTAACAATTTAACAAAAGCTTTTGAAAACACATGGTATAAAGGACAAGGATTTCTGACTCGTTATCTGCAAACTTTGAAATCGTGGAAATGTACTAAACGACTCAAAGAGGAATGCCAGCAACAAACATTTGTCTTTACAGATTTTACAGAAAATGTTTATTTGTTATTTTGTAATCATACACAATTTGAAGCAAAGTGTTCGAGTAATATAAAATCAACTTTAAAAAGTGATTATCATACACTTTCTTGGAACGACACGATATCAAAGATCGATGTAAGCAGCTTAAGCAAAACCAACTTGTTAGATCCATGTTTGCAAGTTGTGATGTACGAAATAGATAAAGATGAAAGTTTCGTTGAGTTTGTGAAGGTTGATTATCAACTTTGTGCTGTTATTTGGGGAGGATTTCAAAGTGAAAGTCTGAAAATAGATAACTTTGAGCTTTGGGATATCTACCCTTCAGGGTAATTACTTTTTATTAACAACTTTTTTCTTGTATTTTCACATAAAAGTTAAAAGTTTTCAAGAAATTTAAATAAGAATTTTGAATTATATAAAACATTAAGGTATATTTGTTCTTTAAAAAAAAATCTCAATTATTTTCAGGTGCCAGACTTTGATCTTACTCACTTCAGGATTCTTTGTACTTCTCAACATTTTCGGATTCCTTCTCAACATGAGTGTTTTAGCTGTTATTTCAACAACAAAATCTTTACGTCACAGTCAATGGTGCTACAAGGCATCTATTGCCACTTCTGACGTCATGCTAGCCCTTTTTGTGTTCCCATCCATGATAAACAATCTAATGAAACAGAATTACTTATCTTTAATTAGCAGTGAGGTATTTGTTAACAGCTCAGCAAATTTTGTATACTCAATACCAAATGAGCCAGAAATTTTCCAACAAGCTTATCTCGATGTATTTGGTATTTTATCTATGCTTGTAATTTTAGTTTCCATCTATACGCTAGTATTAGCTGCTGCAGATCGCTTATACGCAGTCACATACCCCTTGAAGTATCGAAAATCTAATACCAAATTACTTTCCTTCAGACTTTGCTTACTAGTATGGGTCATGGCCTTCATTATTTGTCTGGCCCCATGCTTTAGTGGACCGAATCTTTACTACAGCGTAAATCATCGTGCTCTAATTACATCCAGAGGAGAAAGTTCAGGAATTCTTATTGCAATCATTCTTGGTTTACCCTTACTAGTAATTTGGGTGATAACTCTACTTACGTTTTACAAGACTTATAGACACACACAAAAGTCAACTAACCTTAAAGGTAAGCTGCAAAAATCCAGCTCACAAAGCTCAGTAGAAATTCGATTAGCTAAAACTCTTTTGTTAATGGTTGGAACATTCACACTAAGTGTATTACCAGCTGTCATTATGTACGCCATTGATGCTTCAGTGAAAAGTATAAATCTGAGTGATCCGAAAAAAATTGATATGAATTTGTTTCGAAGATATTTAATTGCTGAATATATTAGTTTTGTCAGCTTAATGTTTAACACAATGTGGAATTTTTTCATTTATAATGCAAGAAATCGAGCTTTTAAAAAAGCATTTCGTAAGATGATTGCTAAAATTTTACTACAAATAGGATGTGTATCATTATATAACAGACTTCAAGCGAGTATTAACAATATTAAAAGCAGTCGAAAATCTGAAGAAAAGCATCAATCACAAAAAGCTTCTGCTGGCCACACTTTATCGCCAACAATGTTGCAAAAATCTGAACCACTTGTTAGTGACGATGTGAACGAAGTAAGAAGTGCGTAAGTGATTGTTACACAAAGCTGACTATACAGGAAACATCAATTATTGTAATGTATATGTTGTATAAAAAGTATTGCGAGAAAGTTGGAAAAATATTTCTGTTTCTTTTAAACTAAACAAACTGATTGTTACTGATAACTAGATGGAACAAATTTACTGATGATAGATCAGTTTTGTTCTGACGACATATTTAAAGGTTTTAGTTAAAAAGTAAAATTAAAAATTCCAGATACTTTTTACATTAAAATCTGTTTTTTAACTATTCAAGACTGAATGTGGAAAGTTTAAAAGTAGTATCCAAGCATTATTTTCATTAGTTGTAGACACAACTACGTTTATTGTTTTTACTAGAAGTGATAACGTAATGATTTTACTTTTTATAAGCTACTAAGTTTACTTTGTATTAAATGCTGAAGATGTAAAACAGAAATGAATATTTTTAGTTTGAAAAAATGATTGATCGATTTTCATATCATTCACAAAATTTATTAAATATAAAGTTTTTTTTTTACCGAATGTGTTCTAAAAATATTAAAAATTGCCACGATTTGAAAGATACTTCGCCTTCGGCATTTAAAATAGTATAAAAATAAGTCGAAAAAAAAAACAGAATGTGATATAGTTCTAAACATGATCACACTGATCTTCAAAGATAATTGATTTTAATGGAGTTGTTTACGATACGTCGATTATTTGAATTAATAGTTGCTAGTCTGACTGGTTGGAGTTTAAGTTTCATGTTTCACTTAAGAAACTATCAATCAGAGCTGATACTTAAGGTAAGAAAGTTTCTTAAAGTTTGAAAAAAGAAAATTAATTTAAATTTGTTTCAAGGAAAATATTTCATTTATTGAAATTATAGTTAAACTGACTAACTTACAAAATGTATAAATATATTTTTAAATTACAGTTTGATTAAAAGTTAATCAAAAGTTCGAAATTGAACGCCTAAAAGAAATTAGATTCTGCTGAAATCGTTTTAAAATGAGTTTAAACTGATATATCCTACAACGGTGATTTAACAACAGCAAACTGTCAAAGGACTTTGTTTTAGTTTCAAACAAAGATAACAATTTTAGATTTTTAATGTTAAGTTTGTTGGCTTTCTAAAAAAGATTTATTTTTTCTTTTTATTATGAGCGGCTTTAAAGATTGTAGTAAAATAATTTATTAACTAAACTTATAAAATTCAAGCATTTTCTATCTTAAGAGTTTATGTGAAAACAAAACTATTAAATTTTGACTTGAGTAATTAGAAATATATATCTTCTTTAACAAATAACTTTTATACAGCATGAATCTGAAGCTGTACAGACCCTAAACTTCTCAAATATCACATCTTTAAATGAAGATGAAACATTTACACGTCTTATAGAAGAGCAACAAGAAATACGTTTAAAACGGCTTCAGATAGAATGTAATAGACGATTTAATCAAACCTGCACCAGGCAGATAGCTGCAGCAAATCCTACTTCTTTGTATTCCAGTAACTTCAATGTCAGTAAACTTTATTAAATAACTTTTTTTAACATTTTGGACATTTAGTATACAATATGTCGAATACAAAAAGTGGCTAGTTCGAATTGGTTGCGGTCCATTTTAGTCATGGAAGAAATTTATTCGTTGGATGATCTTCATCAGAAAAAGATTGTTGGAGATCCTGTTATAGTAGAAGGAAATGCAAAAAGATCTTTAAGGTCTCTTAAATCAGCAGAAAAGCAGAATGAAATGTGGAACAAGAGCTTAAACGTAAGTAATAAATTAAACTATTAATAATAATTATAAAATAATTAAAAATATAAATTATTAGTTGTGTTTATAAATTCACAAATTTTATAACTCTTTGATCGAATTCTCTTAAATGTTCATTTATTTAGCTGAAAGATCTTGAATTGCCTTGAGCTGAAAAAAACCTACATTTAATTCTAGTTTAAAGTTTGCTTAAAATATTTGAATCATCAAATTGTTCTCAAACAATTTTTGTACATCAATACAAGTGAAACAGTTATAAGAATAACGTGACAAAAACTTTAGTCTGATTCAATGAACAAAAGAAGCAAACAGTTTGACAAAATGCTAGTTGTTCTAACAAGACCAAAAAGCTAGTTAAATAGTACTTTGAAAGTCAAGTTTATTCAAAAGTACGAATTATTCCCAACTGTCTAAAGTACGTTTTCGTCAAATTTTTAGATCATTATGGTGAGGCATCCATTTCTCCGTGTAGCATCCGCCTTTCATGACAAAATGGCTTTAACGACAAAATCCCCAGTATACCGATCTTTAGCTAGAAAGATTGAAATGCAGTTCAGGAAATATCGACAAAATGTCACTGAAAGAGTGGTCCCACTAAAAGGAATTCCAACATTTGAAGACTTTGTCAATTTTCTCACTAATGATAAGTCTCCTCGAGCATCAGACGCTCATTGGAAAGATTACAACAGTAAATGTCATCCATGTATGTACAACTACGACTTTATTGCAAAGTTAGAAACTGTGGAAGACGACATGAGATACTTGAGAAAGAAGTTGTCTGTTCCTCAAGCTTACAACGAAGTTTTTCTGAAAAGTGGAAAGTTTGTGAAGCATAATGAAACAAAACTGTTTAGGGAATTACCCAAAACTTTAATTTATAAGCTTTATAATCGATACAGTTTTGATTTTTTCTTATTTGGTTATAACTTCCCCTCTTGGATTTCGTGCTGACGACAATTTCTTTCTACTTCTTTATTGATCTTCATTATCTTTAGAGTTTAAACTAGAAATATATTTCAATATTTCTAACTTTAATAATTTATTAAATCTTATATTAGATAATAAACTTTGTTAAAATCTAATAATTATATTGCATAATCAACGCATTGTAATAATATTTAAAGAAATCAAAGTAAAAAGTATTTGAAATTTTCATTTTAATTAAAATCTATGAGTACGTCATCAGAACAAAACTAATTTTTCATCAGTAAATTTGTCTCGTTGTTCGTTTTAATAAAATTTCTTTTTACATTTTTGTGGTACAGACTTTGGATATTTATTAAGTTGCTTCTTTTAAAGCACTCTATCAATAATTATTTCTTCTTTTGCTTATATTTTGTTTGTTTGAAATAATTTGTGTTCAACTCTAACTAAATGTTGCAGTTAATATTTAGAAGAAAACATCTAATTAGTATTCTAGTTGTCTTGCGCTTAATTGAAACAGTTTGAATATTTAATTATTAATGTTTTCAACAAATGAAGAATTCTTCAAATTTTCAACATCGTTAAGAATTAGGAACAAAATAAATTGGTTAGTTATATAACTAATTTCAACTTGAAGCAATCAAATAAAAGCAAAGTAAATGCTAATTAGTAACAGTTGTTAAAATAGCGATTTTAATGTTTAGATATAAATCATATTTCTTTTGGTGTTATTTCTTAAATTACTTTTGAGATTTAAATAATTTCTAAAATTATCCATTTAAAGTTTTAACGATTAAACCAAACGGTAGAACTTTTAAGAAACGTTTATCAAAACCAATAAACTTTTATTAAATAGTTAAAAAACAAGTTTACTTTGAAACAAGTTTGTCAACATAAATAATAGCTACTAAGTCATAGCGACTATTGAGGATCTATTTTGAAAGTTTTTCGATCAAATTATTATCAAATATTAAGGTTTGGTTTTAGGATGATGTTAAAAACGTTGAATTGCATGATCAAAAAATATAACAGATATGTTTTGTTGGTATACATTTGGTAATTTTATTTTCTGATTACATTTTTACATCTGCAGTATTTTAGAGAATGAAATGTTGATTGTCATCCAGAATATTTATTAAAGAATCTTAACTCATCATTGCCACAGAAACATTCCCATTTTGGGTTTTAAATATTTTTATTTAGAAAGTTTGCACAAGCAGAAAATTTCGTCAACTACCTGAAAGTTTGTGAAAATACAAATTGCAGTGATGAGCTTCTGGAACAGTTTTAAAGATCTACCATGACGAAAAACGTTGTCAAGTTGAAGGCATTTTGTTATCTCCAATTCAACGACGAAACGTAGAAAATACTGGACCGGTCCTTTGTACAATTGCGAGTGAGCTCTTTAGTGTCATCTCCCGTCACTATTTAATAGAAATGAATTAGAAAAGATAAAATAGGGAAGGGACTTGTATCATCAGTACTTTTATAACCAACTCAACTATTAAAAAGGGTGCGAGGCACAAGTAATCTTGAAAAGCTCTCGCCTGCAAATATAATCAGCACTTCTAAGAAATAATTAACAACTTGCCTCGAAATGTTTTTGATGTCCTCAATTTACAATGAAAATATCTTTGAAATTCTAAAAATCTAAAATAAGAATTTACTTTATGAGGCCAAGAAAAATAATTAATTAAAATTTAAGCTGGAGTTCTTTATTAAGATTATGTTATTATGGAAACTTCTTATGATTGAACTACTTTATAGATAATTTAAATAATAATATAAATTTTTAGTAATATAAACGCATAATTTAAATTACTGATGTTTTAATACTTTAAAAATACCACGTATATAATTTGTTCAGAACCAAGTCAACTACTTTATACCAAATTCAGGAATATTTGAAAGCTGTTAAAATTGTATACCAAAAACGTCCGTCTCAAGTATAATCTTTCCATATACAATCTTCCCTAATAATAATCTTTAATCAACTGAAAAATTGTTTACTAGGAAAGCTTTCCGTAAATGTAACATTCTTTTTCATTGTATTAAAACGGCCTTTCAAAACCTGACATTAAATCCCTGAATTTTAGACGTCTTGTCTTTGACTTTGCACTATTTCTTAAATATATTGATGGTTTTATCTTAGTCTAACTTGGATGACTTTTTAAAGGTCACCTTCTATTTGCCTTCAGAGATTTATAATATAAAATTGATCTATTTAAAAACTTCATGAAATTTGTTTAGCTGAAGATTGGAAGATAGTCTTGAAGAACTAGAGAACGTGGATCAAATAAATAAAAATCTCAGAGATTAAGGCTCTGTAAACGTTTACGTCACACAAGTAGATCTTCTGAAGTAAAAAACCAGAAAGTAACTATATTTGTGATCGAAAACCTCTTTAGATTTAGAAGAAATACCATGTGTTACATCTTTTACTTTCTATATTTCTGGCTAAATAGATGTTATTTGTGAGAATGTGTGTTAGCGAGAGGTGCTCTTTTCAGGTACCCTCCTTCGCATTTATTGAAATAAATAAATAAAAGTGCTATAAGCGTAGCGTTTGATATGGAAGACACGGTTTGGAAGAGAAGAAGGTATGAGATTTACTCGATCAGAAAAAGTTTCCAATCTTCACACTTTTTATCCTTTTTTGCAGGTTTTTTATTTTTGTACGAATTTACAAATGATGAAGCTATTTAATTTGAAAATTCTGTTATTTGTCTATAAAGATTAAAGGTAACTTCTAGAGAAAAATGAATTCATTAAGGTTATCAATTTTTACAAGCAACTCAGAAATTTCAAAAATTTATAAAGCTATTTTCAGCATCAAACATCGAGCTGTAATTTTCATCTTTAAGAGTTGCTGTATATATAACTAGTTTGATAGAAAATACTTTTAACTTAAAAATGGTTCTACTGCTACATTTATTGAAGATTAGGTTTTCAGTTCTATAAGTTAAGAATGTCATACTCTTGTATTTGTTTGAAAGCTGAAATATTTTAAAAAGTCCTCTAGTATTTCTAATTTTTAATTAAAAGTTAATTTTGTTATGTGGTAAATTAATATTTTTTGGATTCATCAATGAAAAAATTTTTTAGCTTTAGCTATTCCGCTAATTTTTCGCGCTTAAATATAAAAGGTAATTTTAGCATAGTATTTTGAAATTTGTTAATATATAATTTTCAGGCGGCTGTCTTAAGAGGCTGACTGTATCTTTAGTATTCGTCATGTCTCTTGGTAAGGTGCATTGTAACAGGCTTTCAGCTGGCAGAGAGCTACTAGAGTCTACAAATTATACCAAAAGAGCAGCTGAGCTATCTTCCCAAAGACCAAACACTAATTTTTTGAAACGAAAAAGGTTTTTTATTGGAGAAGATGTTCCAAACCAAGTCAGAAAAAAATTAGTTCATCATCTACAGGCTTATGGAGCTGTAAGTTTTTGTATTTTATTGTTGTGGTATTAGATATTAAATTTAAAAACTTGATTTACTAAAAATTAGTGCTTAATCATGAGTTTTTCTTCTGCTTATCTTCTATTTGTTGGTAATATCAATCAATCAGTAAAATTTAACAAATTTTTGAGTTGATTTTTAAGCAGGTTGTATTAGAAAATTATTTTAGCTTTCTTGTGGCTTAACTTAACTTAAAAATTGGATTTAAATGAAATCTCTGAATATTTCACAAATCTTGAATTATTTTATATTTAGATATTTATATTAAATTCTGTAATTTTTAAACAAACTTAGTTAAAAAAACCTATTATTGTGTTTAAAGCATTAGCAAACTTTTAATTTTTAATAATTAGTTTAAAAATGAATAGTTGATATTTTGAAGTTGAAATCATTGAATTAATATTATTTAATTTTTCTAAATGAATATAGTTATCTTTATATTAAATTTATTACTTGTTTCTTAAAACTAATTTTTTATCTGATTTTTTTTGAAATTAGAAAATATAGTATTGGTTTATGTTATTTTAATGATTACTGATTATTAGGCATTTAAAAATTGTATTTTTTAGTTGATAAAAGCAAATTTAGAAGTATTTTGTAAAATATATTTTTTTTTATTTTAAATATCCTCAACTAAAATTATTTATATGATTCTTCATAATAACTTTTTAATTATTATGTTATGTATCTACTTCAGAATAATCAATTTGTTAATTAATTATATATTACTTTCAAATAAATAAATTTGAGTTTAAGTCAGTTTTTATAACTTTTAAATTGATTTTATTTTTATTTCCTGCTTTATATAATTATATCTTTTTATTTCTTTAAAAGTTTTTAACAATATGTAGCTCATATACTTTTTACATTTAACAATATTGATAAATAATCAGCTAATTATTTACAAATATAAACTGTCTTGTTAAAATTAATTAAATTATTTGGATTAATTTTATTTGGTTGTAAGTAATACACAAGTTTATTATTTACAAAATATTTTTGTATGTATTTGTAGGCTTTTTAATGTTTTTTTTCAAATTGAAAAATAATTTATACTTTTACTGATATCTACTCTTGCTAGCTATGTGTATTTATTTTGCTTTATGTATCTAAACTTGGTAAACTCTAGTACTAAATTTGGTTTATATTTTAGCTTATATTTGTTAATTTTCAGAAAATTGAAGAGTTTTTTGATAGAAGTATTGATATTATGGTGGTCTCATCTCCAAACAACTATAAACAAAGTAAAACTTGTTATAGACTGAATTTTTTTGGTAAATTAACTATTTTTTGTAACATTTAATTCATTAAGAATTGTTTTTTATATTAATTTAGTTTTTGTGCTGATTCTACAAATATTTATAAAACTTTCAAAGTCAGTTAGTGGGTTTCACATATTAATAAAGACTTTTATGAACAGATGAACAAGTAACTGTTTCTTCAATTGCCACTAAGTCATGGTCTCATAGTCTTGTTAAAAAAGTTATATCAGTAAGTTTTTTTCATTCTGTGTTTTATTTATTAAATCTCTTTTTATTTCACAGAATTCTTCTCCAACAAAACCGATTGGTAAGTTTTAATTCTTCAATACTTTTAATTTATTTTAATTATTTTCAATCTTTTATGTAAAATATTTGTTGGATATCTGAATCATTAGTTAATTGTAAAGAAGTTATTTTGTTGTCATGGTTTAAGATAATTTTGCAAAAAGATTTTGGTTTTACTTCATTAAGTCTTTTCTTCAATACTTATTTCAGTTTGATCTTTTATTTATTTTATTATTAGTAACTAGCTAAAATTTTCAGTTAATCCAAATAGATGTGCATTTTTATTAGAAAAGAAAACACCTAAACCTATTACAAGTTTGAAAACCTCCACAACAAAATCTCCACATCAATGTAAGAGCAGTGAAAACAACTTTGTCAACTCAAAACCTTTAAATCTTGCTTCTTCATTTGGTGTTCGGATTGAAACTGTGAAAAGTAAACTAGAAACATCAATAAGCAATTTAAACAAATGATTAAACTTTCAGCTGTTTCCAGTTGGCTGAAATCCAATTCTACATCACACAAAAATAAAGGTTTAGACATAACAACACCCCTGAGAATCTTTGATTAATTTTTAATTTCAGTAGACAAAGCAACACTTGTGAAGCTTGATGTTGATCGTATTAAGCTACTACATCCTTGCGTAAAACTTGATGACGGTCAGAGGTAAGAAGAACTTTCAAGAAATTTATATTTCATTTAAAGTTGATATTATAAACAGGAAGCCAGTATATGAGCAAGTTGTCTCAGTTCCTATCTTCAACTTTTCCAATTTCACTCAACCAACTGGAATTATTTACGAAGACAGCGATGAAAGTCATCAA
Source organism: Pegea sp. RAD2-039 (assembly GCA_034620365.1). Classification (NCBI taxonomy): domain Eukaryota; kingdom Metazoa; phylum Chordata; class Thaliacea; order Salpida; family Salpidae; genus Pegea; species Pegea sp. RAD2-039. The sequence goes on along the minus strand of JAQGEQ010000305.1, from coordinate 577,908 downwards.
CAGTACGTTCTATTCTGAACGCGCGATTTCACGCGGCTGATTTTCGCGGTTTTTTTTCAAATTTCTTTTCATTTCAGAAAATCTGCCGCTGTAAAACGCAAGAAAGCGAAACGCGGTTATTGTGAGCGCTGTGAAATTTCCTTCTTGTGTGAGAGTAAGGTACAGTTACTTTCTCCTCACTTCATATTTCTTTCACTTTCATTATATCTTCTTCGATAAAAAGATCTTCAGATCGTTGGTTTGTTATCTGAGATTGGAAATCTGATTTCTTCGACTTTAAAATCATTTCTCTCAGAAGAATACTTTTTCTCTACTAAAATAGAATTATTTTCACTATAAAAGCTCATTTAAAACCTCATCAACTATTATAACAAAAAAATATATTTTTTTTTGATCTGCTTTTTCTTTTCTAGCATCTGAAAAGCTCTTCGCACATTTCATACAATAACGAAGACTCCAACTTTTCGCATCTTGTCCAATTCATCAGCAATGATGGCATCAACTTTGACAGGTGAGTCTTCATCCACCCCCCTGTTGCTAGCTTGATTCATCAACAAACTAATCACCAATTGAATCTGTTGCAGATTCCTTGAAGGGTTTAAACTTGATGAAACTGAACAAGATAACTCATTCAACTCTGAAACACCAACAGAAACATCCGCTGATATTTATTTTGTTCCGGAAGCCACATCACCGAAATCTACCTCAGGAAGTCCGTATGTAAACGATGAGTACATCTCGTCAATCCTCAAACATACCCGTCTCGACTCCTTGTCGTGTTCCGATTTCACGAAAGCTAACTTCATCAGGACTTCAGGAGTCTTCTCTCAAAATAGTGACAAGCTAATTGAGTCTCAGAGTTAGAGATCACTACGTGATCTTCTAATTTTTTCTTGATGTCAGATGCTTAAATAATTTGATTCTTATCTATTATCAAGATAATTGTTTTCTCAAACTGTGATTAAATTGTTCTTTTTTGTTTCAACTTTTTTGGGGGTTTTTTCATGGATATTTCTAATTTGAAAGTATTTTTATTTAAAGTTATATTTAATAGAAAGTTGTGATTTCTAAAAAGTATTAAAAATCTAAAAAAGCACTTTTACTTCTCGTGAAATTTCTATTTCATCCAATAAATTGTTGTTTTTACTTTCAACTGATATTAGATCATATCTTGCCAGTGATAAAGTTCTTTATTTCATCTTGTCAGTTCTTCAGATTAACTAAGTTTTTCTGGCGAAGGCGTTTCACTCAAATTCTTTGTTTACTTTTCATTTATTCAAAATCTCCAATATGTACGAATTAAGTTTTCTTTTTTTAAGTTTTCAATTATTAAAATTTTTGATGAGGTTCATGAACTTTTTGCAAACTTTATGAGTTCCTCCCGATCCAGTTCATTCAAAGAATCATTCTCAGATGTTAAAAGTAATTTGTTGATCCAAGCAGTAGACTGTAAGAAGTCGGCAAGTTCTTCTCTTGACTTGATTATACATCTTTAGATCTGCTGATAAGGTCACGAAACCTGGGATAGTGACACAGAGGTCAAGAGATTGTGGTTTTCTGTCTTAATTTACTCCGTAAGCAACCACAGGGTAGTGGTACTATTTACCTTATTTAGTATTTACCGTCTGTACTCATGGTGTAAGTAAATAGACTTTAAATGTCTGATAAAAATAAATTTGTTTAAATTGAAACTTTCCCAATTTCTTTGTAAGAAGATTGTTGAAGTTGAAAAAGAAAAATTTATTCAAAGTGTTCTCATAAGTTTATTTATTGAAAAATTAGAAAAAAGGTACCATGAAAATATTAACTTTAAAAATATATTTTCAAACTTTTATTATTGTAAATGTATATTAATATCAAAGTTTATTAAACAACCTTTAACAAATCTATATCTATACAAGTTATCAAGATAGAAATAGTCAGTGACTAAAAAAAGACAAATAAAAGCGAGAAAAGCCTTTTAAAAAATGTAAAGGGCTTTTTAGAAGTCTCGCAGATTAAAAGGTGGGGATACTTGAGTGCTCACAAAATCAAGCATCATCAAATTGAACAAAAGATGATTAGAATCAAAACGGACTTTTGTTTAAATTTTTTTCAACATTTTTTCCACTTCAATTTTTTTTCATTTATAAATTTGAAGTCGATTTCAAAAGTGATTTTCAGTCGTTTTATCGAAAGATGACTTGTTACAAATTGTCTCAAGATCTTCATACACTTGATTTGAACTACTTTCAACTTAAAGTTTAATATTTTCAACGAAAATGTTTTTTATTACACAATACTCATTTACATCTAGATATTTTAAGTCTACAAAATTCATTGAAAAGTTTAAAAATAAAAAAAACTACAGATAAGTTGAGTTTTTAAAACTTGATAATTCATGATTTGATTAACTAAGTTAACTGTAGTAATTCTAAAATACAAAAACTTGTTCTATGAAAAAATTAAACAAATTAAAACCAAATCACTTAAATTAAGACAAAACGAATAACAAAATAGGTAAACAAGTATTTAAAAATAGCTACAACTTACTTTAAAACTAACTTTCGATATAATTTGGTTCTTTCGATTTCCAAAAATTGTTCTTTCAAATTATTTAAATCTATTTTTGATCAGAATGATGATTTGATGTTGGTTCCCATGTCTGTTGCATCTATTTAGAAAAATAAAAATATCCTCTTCATATTTGTAGAAACTCATGAGAGTCAATTATTTTTCAAAATAAAAGAAAGCCAAGAGTTTTCTGAATGAGAACTGAACAGATGAGTTGAAAGCTCTCTCATCCATGAATATAAAAGATTGAAGAGACCTCTTTAGAACAAAATGAATATGAACCTCTGTTGAGTATACTTGAGTTTATTTTTTTTTCAATTTGTAAAAAAAAAACTTCTTATTCTTGTTGTGTTCATTTTTTGATTATTTTCTCAGACTAGTTTGGAAATGTTTTTAGCAAGATGTAAAGCAAGATGTTGCATATTCAGAAAGATCATTTTATCATTTTTTTCTTCAAAAAAACGTTTGTAGTTTTTTTTTGTCAGGGATTTATTTATAAGTATAAATATTTAAATAAAAAATTTGTTGGTTAACTTTACCAGTAGTTAAACGATGCTTTAAACTTTTATGCTTATTTTATAATTGTAGTTTGTCTCACATAAATTTTAACTCGATAAACATTTAGAATGATATAAGATTCAAAGTTTTGAAACTTCACAATACTAAAGTCAGTTATTCGTTAAGAAAGTTATATTTTTGAGTAATTACCAAGAAATTTCTTAAGCCTGTTGTGTTCTGTGACTACTATATATACTGTATAATAAATGAATAAGCAAGAATCTATCTAAAAATTAAATTAAACTGATTTTGTTTAAAGAAGATATAAAGATACTAATAAAAGATATCATTACTAATAAGTTTATATTTAATAATTCGATTTTTGTTTTAAGACCATTTTCGATTAGTTTGAAGCTATTCAAGAAAAACACTTTTTAATTTTCACCATTTACTTTTCCCCTTTTAAAATGAATCAGGAAATCTATAACACTTCTAACTCCATACAACCTCGCCAGCGGTGTGCCAGCAACCCCGATAGATCGGTCGACGCAAGTTATCAACTCTCACCGGCTTGCAACGATCAACATCCCGCAGAAACAATCTTTATTCACCCGATATCATCATTCAGTCACGGCCTTGAAAACTATCTAGATCCAAAGTTCGAAACTTCGTTATTTTCATCGCATCTTCCTCGTATTTCATTTCCAAACGCTTATGGAATGTGGAGTCCTCGATATGGAATCGAACCTGCTTTTGTACGTAAACGAAATGAGCGCGAGCGACTGCGCGTCAAGTGTGTGAATGAGGGTTATACTAAACTGCGACAACATCTACCCGAAAATTTCTCCGAAAAACGACTTTGTAAAGTAAGAAATTGTTTATAAATCAAGTTGTATGTTTGAATGTATCTAGGAGCTGAACCTTTGAACATTTTGCTTAAAAATCGACGTTTATGGCGTTTAAAAAATGATGAAATTAGCCATTTTTATTGTTCATATATGACCTTTGATACATAAGCCAAATTCTTCGATACAAATCAAAGCAACATAAAGTTCAAGAAAAAGCAAAATTACTCGACCAATAGTCTTACTCAGTGAGCTTCTTGGCCAACGATATCAGGCAAAGAAAGCCTGTCCCACAGACAAGTCCTTGTGATGGTTGACATTGCTGATACAGATTTGCTCAGCAGATCGTCTATCTACTGTTCAAAACGTTTGCTTCCAATCAAATGTTTAAAAAAATTAAATTTTTGCAGGTGGAAACACTGCGCTGTGCTATTGATTACATCAGTTATTTGGAAAATATTCTTGGCCTTGAATCAAGCAAACTGTCTGGAAGTCGAAAAAAATCTTCCTTAAAGTTACTTGATGATAAATCTTATCTTGTAGCTTGTAAAAATGACTCTGAAACAACTCAAGATGATGTCAAAAAGACTCAAAAATCACCTCAAAAAGGTTCTTCTGAAGAGTCTTGCGCAAAAAGAAAATGTTTTGAAAATTCCAATTTAGTCAATCTTTCTGTTGATCAAATTTTTGATGAAGATATTGATATAGGATTGGATTTTAATCGGAATCAAAATATAAATCCATCTTCTTACGGTTAGATCTTCAAATTATTTCTTGATCAATTTAAAATTTTAAAAGTTAAAAACATTTTAGATGAAAATTAATATAAATTTGTTAAGTTTTCATTTTTTGAACATCATCTTCGTTGATGTTGATATTTTTTAGATATGATATTTATTTTATTGATATAATGAATTTTTTTCATTTCGAAATAAATTTTTTAGAAATAACTTTAAATATTTTCAAGTCTTGTCATTTGTTAAGCTAAGTTTTGTAAAGAAAAAAGTTTTAGAAAAATTGAGTTCTTAAACTTAAAAAGTATCTTCCTTAATAATATAATAATAATAGTAATGGCCTGTTTCTGCCGATAACAACGGAGCCTTAAAGCCATATTGGGGATGGAACCCTCGATACTTGCGTTACAAGTACAATGAGTTACAAAATGGTCCAACAAACTTTACAAGGACAAATTCCTTGATAATAGTGGCCCACTAAAGATTTGTTGGCTCTATAAACATACCACAAGCTCCTTGAAAATAGTCCATACTTTCTGAACTTGTTCAGGCCATTTGTGGCTGTGATGTTTGTCTAAAATAGTCTGAGTGTAAATTAAAATCAATAGTTAGACTAGCAGGAAGTTTTGATTGATCTTCACTTTAGTGATTCTTTCTTGAAAGTACTCTACGTTTTATTGAATAAATATATTTCAAATCTTTCCATCAATTTTATTCATTGAAGAAATTATTTTTTTTTCAGATTTTGCTTTTCATCAAATGACATCTTCTGTTTTACCAAACAAGGATACCAGAATGAAGTCTGAAAATAAAGAGAAACAAACTCAAGTCGCTAAAACCAAATTTATTTTCTACTAAAGTTAACATTTTTTAGTAATTTTTGAATTTTAAAAAGCTTCATTATATGATTATTATGAATAATTTCAAAGATATTTGTAAAATATTGTTTTGAAACTTCAAACAAGTCTTTGCTTTACTCATTTTTAATTACTAAAATCTACAAATGGACAATCAAACAAATTGTCTAATTGTAGTTTATAAACTTGTTAATATTTATTAATATCGAAGTACTAATTATAAAAAATTTAGATCATCTAATGATTCTAAAACTTTGCATATATAGTTATTGCCTTCTTATGAATAAAAACGTTATAAAATAGATTTAGATAGAATTACAAAACCAGTTCGTTTAAACTTAATGATTTTGTCTTTTCGTAATAAAAGTTATTTCTAAGCCAAATTTATTAATTGAAATTGATTCAACGTTTGGTTGTTTATCTTTTTGTAGCTAGTTTTTTCATGAACTCTGATTATAATAAGAAGAAACTGTTAAAAAATGTTTAATTCTTAATAAAATGTATAAAAAATCGGAAACGTTTAAGGAAATAGTCAGCAGTTTGTCTTCTAAAAAGTTCAAGATCCAAACAAAGCCTTAAAAGCTCAGAGAAACACTATAGAAGATTAAAAAAGATTTTTTGTGGCAAGAGATAGAAGCGAGGCGGGTACAAACTCTAGAAGTTATTTTGCTGCTTTTGATTTAGTAGAACTTCTTGGTATTGCTATTTTGGGTATTGCTATAAAAAAGTTATTAAATATTTTGCTAAATTAAAAAGTTTCATTTATAAAAATAATATTGCTACTTTAAGAGCATATCGAGATCAAATCTGTAATAAATCTTTTTACAATCTTTTTGTTTTTTAGTTAAATATAAATATATAATGTTTGCATTGTAATGTTTAATTTTTATGTTCATAAATACATTTGGAAAAAAACTTTTTGATTCAAAACAGGAGAGCATTAGAAGTAGATAGCAAAAGTTTATATTAAACTTTTATGAATTTTGAGTAAACTTTTTTGTTTCTATAAATCATTTAAAACTAATTTCTTAATTTCTGTTTAACTTATTTAAAAGAATGTTTTTGGTAAAATGAAAATTGTATTTTTCTCTTCATAAAAATTAAACTTTCATAAAAAAGCTAAAACGAATCTATAAAAAAGTTTTGCCGAACAGATTGTTTATGAAATATTTTAACAATTTTCAAATAGATAAGTAAAAATAATAAACTGTATAATATTTAAATACATTTTTATCCAAAAATGATAGTATTATCTGAACAACTTAATGCATTAAACGAAAACAGTTTTAAAAGGTTAAAAAAATAAGAAGTTCTTAGTAGCTTTGCAATATTTAATTTGCCTTTATTTGGTATTTACACCTTTTAAGCTTAAAGCTAGACGAAATTACAACTTAATTCTATTCATTCTAGTTGCAAGTGTTTAGGGAATTAAATATATTTATATGAAAGACAAAATTATTTATGTGAAGACACGAATGAATATTTATTTCACTATTTGAGTAAGGAAAATAATTTCAAATATTTTCATTGTTTTGACTTTACATATGGTTCTTACTATCAAGCCTATAGTGACTTGATTTTTTAATTTCTTGAAATTAAGTTCCTTAAAACACAGTGCTAAAAATTCTATAAAAAATGTTTAACTATTTTTATGAAAAATGAATTGCACATTTGTTGAGTTGAATTTAATAATATACGAATTTTATTTTTATCATATTGTTATACTTTTACACTAAAATACTAAAACAAAACTTACTTATGTTTAAAACATTATAAAATGCTCGTATGCACAATACTTTTTTAAATACTTAAAAAAGTTTTTTGATTTTTTTTTTATGAAATTTTACTTTATAGATTCATTTTGATATTTCAAAACTTTGAACAAATAATGTTTGTATAGGTACTATTCTTGTAAAAGTTTATTTAAGTAGAGAAACTTGAAAGCATCTAATGTCTATTATGGCTATTCATAATCATTGAACCGTAACGCGCATGCGTAAGTTAGCGTCCTAGGTTTCTATGAGTAAACATGCTTTCGTTGTAAACATCAATTTTTTATGTAACTTAGTTTGGTTTTCTTTTTTCACTTCTGTAAATTTAAACTTTTATTTTTGTTATTATTCAGAATGACTGCTTACTTTTTAAATTCTTTTTTATATCAAATCAAAATGTTATTTGAAGTTTTCCTTGTTTTTAGTAATGAAGATAGAAATTTTTGTTTTAAACTTTCTTTTTATTTTTATTTTGTCTAATTCTTTTAATATTTGTTTTAGGATTTATTTGACAAAAATAATTAAATTAATATTTTAAAATTTAGAATTTGATTAAAATGTTGAATTTTTAAATTTTATTATCTACTTTATTCTATGACAGTTTGGTTTTAACAACAATTATTTTAACATAATCTTTAAAAGTTTTACTTAATGAGCTCTTAAAATATTTTAATAATAGTTTTCAAGGATGAGTGCTTTTAATTGAACCAAAAATATACCTAAAGAGATAATTTTTCAAATTATTTCCCACTTTAGTTTTTGAGTTGAATGAGTATGATACAAAATAAAATATTTTCAAAACTTTTTATTTATAGATATAATTCATGAACAAATTTTTTGTTGATTTCTGAATTTTCATGATTTTTAGTTTTGTCTAACTTTTTTTATTCTTTAGATAATCTTTATTTTTATTAATTTTTTGTTCTTTGTTTCAAAAATGTCTGAAACGATCAGAAGATTAACAGAAGCTTCAAGTTTTACATCTCTTCAAGAAAAATTAAATAAACTAAATAATGAATACTTGGTGATTTTTAAATTTTCTAACTTTTAGAAATAGCAATTTATTATATGGTTATATAGTATATATATAGAGGTTATACTTTTGTTATTTATTAAAGAAACTATTATTAAGATGCTTTAAATATAATCTTTCACTTTTCTAACTGGTTTCTATCTTCTTCTGATGTAGTTTTTGCCAAAATAAATCTTTCTTAAATCTTTCTATTTATGAATTTTTGGACCTTTTTCTTAAGACCCTTTAAGCTAAGTTTTAATGAAGAACTTTTTCAAAATCTAACTAACATCTATCATATATTTATAATTCTATGTAAAATTGCTAAAAGATTTTTCTTTTACTTTAATGACTTGTTTTAAATTATTTTTGAAACTGTTAGAATAATAACAATTTTGTTAATGATATATTTCAGCCTATATAGTGGAAAAATTTCAATCTTCTTAAACGGAAATCTTTTTATGTTTGTTTTATTTAAACTTTAGATTTTTAAAACTTACAAAAGTAATAACAAAATATATGAATAGATTTAACTGATGAAACCATTTTCATATTTCTTAATCTTATTATTCAATCTTTGTATACCATCAAAAAGTAGTTATACTATTTTTTTAATGGTTATCTTCTTCAAAGGTCTGTAATTAAAATAGAAATTAAAATCAAAACAATTTTCAGATTCTATATCTGTCAATTCTAAACTTAATTTTTTGCAGCTGAATACTTGTGAATTGAATATGGGCAAACTTTGTGAGCTGATTGAATTGTCTTCCAAGGTTCAAGGGCAGCTGTTCACAGCGCTTAACTTGACTGCAACTGAAGGTGGCACTTATGGAGGAGTAGAAACACTCAAGTGCAGGTTGCTACCTTGGCTTGGAAACAATTTTTTAGCATCTGGTGCGAGCGTATCTCAAGACACAAGTCTTTCTTTGATGCAGGTTTGTTCTTCAAATGAAAGAGTTTGTGAAATACTATTATGAAAATAGAGTCTTTAGCACTCTCGATTACTAGGCCTGGTTTATTTACAAGATACTGACAATTGACTCTTTATCATAAACTTTATATGGATTTTCAACCAGGTTTAAAGATTAAAGTCGTTATCCGCTGAGATAAAATTATTTGTTTTATAATTTTCGTTTGTAAGTAAACTCATTAGGATTTTTTTCGAAATTCTTCAAATGTGTTTATTTATTTTTTATTTTGTATATTAGCTTATATTCTGTTGATTTTTTTGATTGAGCTTTAATTTGCATATTTTTTGCTGACAATCAATTTATCTGAAAGCATTTTTATCAATTTATTTCAAGTTGACTTAAATTAAAACTTTGTTTTGAAATAAAAAGTTTGAAATATTTTTACAAACTTCATAAAAGTTATTTGTTATTATAATTAGTTAGATTTATGTTTGGTCAGAATGGTTAAAAAAGCGAAATGAAGGCTTTTATACATGTGTAAATATTGACTTTTCAAAAACTCAGAATGCTTTCATAGTAAATCTTTGTTTAACTTTAATTTATACATCTTATAAATGTTTGAAGGAAAAATATCAATTTGATTTGATATCATTCAACATTGTAAATTCCTGAAAACTATATTCAGAATTTTTAATTACTAAAACAAAGATTGGTTTTTCTGTAAAGTTTTAACTTGTTATTCTTCATCTTTAACAAGGCTTGAGAAGGTTAAGCATACATTTTTATTTAATTGAATAACTTTTTGGTATCACCTTGTAAAACAAATTGAAGTTTTAAGTGATGAGGTTTTATATGTTTGTTCAGGAATCAATTGAAAAAGATCGTAAGTTAAATGAAATGAAAAACAAACACAATGAAGATATACTAAAGTTAGAAGTTGAATTAAATACTACAATAGGAGAGCTAAAGGACACTCAACAAAAGTTTGTTTTCTATTTCATTAGTAATTAATCATTTGTTCAATTATATTTGTTTGTAAAAAGTTTTGAGACATCCTTTTTTTTATTAAAGTATTTTTAAAACTACTGAATTACTTTAACCAAAAAATGAAGACTAAAAAAGAAACTGGTTTATTCAAATGACTTTTTATTGAATGAATACATGAAGTTTATCTGTTTGAGCTCTTTAATTTTCTTTCTTACTTAAAACTAAATCCCTTTTTAGCAAATATTTTGTTCTTTTATGGATTGAAAACCAATTAGGTTATTTGTTAAAAGATATTTCAAAATTGAAACATAAAAAACTAAATAATAATTTCTTTCATTCTTTTCAACAGCCAATTATATAGAAGCATTTTCTTCTCTAACTTTCTTTCATTACTATTTTATTTGATTCCATGAAATCTTCATCATTTCATCCACTAATATCTTTTCAATTCTCCATTTGTGGTTACTAAACATCAACAAGCTCATATTAAACAGCAAATTAACATATTTTCACACAAAGCACCGACGTATCTTGTTTTGTATCAAATCAGATTGTATTGAAATTCGATAAAAGATTTCAAGGACATACCCTGCTCTTTGTACACTCAACAATAACTTTTGAGGTCATTAAAGACTTTTATAATTGCGTCATCACCAACTTATTTGCTTTCTCCTAAATTTGCCTTTTTTCTCTCAATCACTTTTTTGCTAATTTCTAATCTCATCTTATTAGACTGAATAATAGCCAAGTAGAACTTGAACAGAACAAGACTGAATCTGGAGGAAACATGTTGGCATCAGAAGAAGAAATTGCAATTCTTCGGGCAGAGTAAGAATTTTATTTGAGATTTTCTTGTTTTTATTCTGCGAGATTTTTATTGAAACTTTTTTTTAAAGTTTTTATCAAATATTAAAGAAATTGTGAAAATTTTTAAATCGTTTTTGTTAATTTGTTTGATAAAAATTTGTTCGTATTTTTTGTTGATTAATTTATTTGGTGTTTTTTGATTAATTTATTTTGTGTTTTTTTATTAATGTATTCAAATATCTTAACAAATTAGGAAATTTCTATTTCCCTAAAACTTCAAACTTCCAAATATTTCTCTGTAAGATTCAAATTTTCAACAAATTTCATTTTTTTCGAATATTTTTCTTCTCAAGTACTCTTCACATTCTAACAACTTTCTACAAACTTTTCAGTCTACGGATTGCTCGAGATGAAGCCGCGCGCTACAAACGCCAACTCACCGTCATCGGCGACTTTGAACGCGAAATTGACCGACTTCGATGTGAAGTAAACATCCTTCGAAGCGAAAAAGAGATTGAACAAGACAGGTGATCATCTCAATCAAATCTTCTCAATTTTTATCTCAACTCTTCCTCAGTTTGATCCGCGTAAGATCCCGAAGTCCGAGTCCTATCCGAAGAAGAAGTCTCAGTCCTCTCCGGAGATCTTTGTGAGTCTTTTTTTGTGTTTTTGTTGTTTCAATTATTCGCGTCTGATGCGTCGCTATGGCGTTAAAAGGTGCGTTCGGCAATCGCGTCTCTGGTTACCGTCACTACGGGCGTTGTGTAGCTCACTAGCGCCATAAGGTGGCCGCGTCGAAATTGTGTTTTTCACTTTTACTCTCATGCAGCTCTCCAACGCGTGCGGAGCTCACAAATTCGATCCGTCACTCCCGCTTGGTGGCGCGATTTAACGATCTCTACGCTGTTGATCGTCTCGATATGCAAGTGAGTATCAGGTGACTCATGACGTCATATACGCGATGGATGACTTTCAGGATCGATTGAGACGATATGTTGATGATGATGAGATGGTGAAAAGAATCATCTTCATCGCTGTCTGTGAATCTTTCCATGTCGCGAAGCTCGCATATCGATCCTTTCGACTTCGCGCTCGAAAACTTCTCTCTCCCATCCATGGGGGTCCCTCATCTCTGGAGGAAGCAGTGTCCGACTACATCGTGCGAAATCTCGATCTTTATGACGTAGAGAAGAGTGTAGATGTAGGTGAGGAAATTGTGTCTTCAGATGATGAAGATCTCTTTTCAGGATGTCATCCGATCAATGAACGTCAATCCGAAAATTTCTTTTCCTCCGGAATGTGAGTTTGCGCTCCTCAGTCCCTTCATTCGCGAAGTTTGTCGCGTTGCTTACGAGATGCAAGCGTTGGAACCACCACTAGATGTCCCACTTGCTAACGATGGCGAATTGATGAGTGAACATAAGTGAGTAGAGGTCAAAGTTCAAACTAATCAAATATTTGCATACAAGTTCGACGTCAAATATTTATTAAAATTCTGCTCATAAAGCTCAATGACGTCACAAAAGGGTCTCAAATTCGATTTGAATTTGGCGTTTGAAGATTAAGATCTTTAGTTAATTAATCTTATTATTTCAAGGGTCCCAGATTTAACTTTATATCTAGTCATAGAAATCTTTAATTATTGCTCCAAGGGTCTTAGATTTGATTTAATTTAGTTCATCAAATAGGTCTGCTAGAATTCATTTCATCTAAATAAGTCTCGTACATCCAGTTACGATGACGTCATAACTTCTGTTCAGATATCGACGAAGCTATGACAGCGAATTCACAGCGCCATTAGTCGCGTACCACGTGTGGCCGGCCTTGATGGAGGACAACTCCGTTCTGATCAAGGGCGAATGTACCACTCGACGAGGAGCTGTAAGTTGAAGTTGTTGTTGCGAGGCTCATATTTTGATTTTGCTTTTTTTTTGACAATTTTCATTTCTTCGCTTATTTTTCTTTAAGTCGTCTTCTCCAAGAAGATCAACGAGTCCCTGCAGATTTGGAGAAACTTCCCGAAGTAGCTTGGTACTCATCTTTTTTCTTCGAACTTTTTTCTGTTGCAAATTTCTATTTGAGCTTGATAATAGTTTGCAGCAACATAATCAAAATCAATTTGAAAAATAATTGTTTTAATTTGCATGCCACACTACTGTTTACATCAAATTATCTGAATAATTAAAACTTATTTAGAGATCTAGAAGTAGAGGAAGAAGCATCTCTCCAAGAAGAAGTATATCCCCGAGAAGAAGATACTAAAACGATCAGGTTTTGAATTTTCAATATTTTTAAAAGATTTAATTTAATTTTAATTTGAAGCTCTGTTTGTTCTTCACTGGACCATCTATATGTTGAAGCAGTTAATTTCCATTTCTTACACTTTACAACTTATCATGTTTTGCATACGACAGAAACTTGGAATAATTTTTTTGAATCAACAGATTTTTTCACTGTATCACAAACAACTTTTTGTTTTATATTTCAATTGATCAAGTTTTTATCATTTCATTGATTTTGGATTCAAAACCATATTTTTAAAAGTTTTAACTGAAATTAGAATTCATGTTAATTTCACTCTGCAGTTGTATAATCGTTTAAAATATATAAATTTATGATAACCTTAATAATATTTTCACTGTTGTAATCCTACCTCTTTTCAAATATATCCCCATAAATAATCTAGTAGATATTTCAGATTATTTGCTTAACAAGTAGCTTAAAACATAATTAATTAATATATATATTATAGAACTTTATGTAATTAGCTCATTTTATATCTTATCAAAATAGTAGCAACCTTTATAAAGTATAATAGCTGTGTTTAATTTTCGAAAGTTGGAAAACTTTTGTTTTAGTAACACTGTGTTTGGATTTACATAAAATAAATTAAATTGTAAATGATTAAAAGTTCTTTTTTGAATGGAATGTTCAACAAGTTAGATAAGAATTTTATGAAAATTAGAAGACAAAGTCAATTAAACAGATATTGTGCTGGCCTGAATGCACAATAAAATATTTGGTTTGTTATATCAGCAACATGTTTAGTATCTGATGTAGAACAGAGCAGATTGAATCAAGATGTTCTTTGACTTAAAAAGTTCTTTTGACAAATATATTGAGACAAAAAACATCTGACTAATAGAAGAATTTTGTGCTTGAAGATCAAAAGTACCTAGAAAACGTAAAATTGCACATAAAGCTTTTAAATTGATAGTGTTGAAATCTGAACATTTCTTCACACATACAAGCTTATATGAATTAATATATTCTTAATTGAAATCTTATATTTTAAATTTAAACTGTACAAAAAAATTACTGTAAAAAATTCATTATTTTTTAAAACCTTTAAAAATAGTCTTTAAATTTTTGTGTTGGAATAAATTTTAGCCTACTATGTAATTTCAAAAAATTAAATTCTTTGAGAAAAAACTCAGCATATTTTAATAACATTTATAATTTTTTAATTAAATTAAAAAAATGTCATTACAATCAGAAATCAAAACTCTAAATAGCTTTTCTAATAAATTTGTATTTTCATAAAACAACTTCTTTCCCAATTTATGATTTGAGCATATTAGTTTACAAAAATCTAATTTCTTTAAGACATTTACAGTGAAAAAACTATATATAGGGCCTTTCATTAAAAATTACTCTTTACTTTGCACTTTTATTGTAAACTTTTTGAGTTTTATAAATTTACAAGCTTTCAGAAATATCAAAGATGACAGGTGAGCAGCCATAGAATAATTTGAATAGTTTAAGTACAAAAAATGCTTGTACTTGTAAAACTTTAATGAAAATTTTATTATAGTATTAAAACATTGTGATAGGGCCAGTCAAGAGAAAGCGCAAAAATCTTTCTTAAAAAGATCACGAAATAAAGTATGGTTGAGTACTGGTATCACAAAGGATATAGTTTGTGTAAATTTATTTATTTATTTATTTATTACAATAAATGTGAAGGAGGGTGCCTAAAGAGAGCATCTCTCACTAACACACATTCTCACAAATTAGATCTATTTGACCTGTAAACGAAAAAGTATATGACAATGAAGAATTGCACAGAATCATAGTATTGTAAAATAGAAAAATTCACAGTTTAGAAACGGCAATGTTGGCGATGTTATAACAATTCAGCTTTTTCTTGAACAGCATAAGTGATTTTGACATGACAATCTCTGATGGCAGATTGTTCCATGTACTGATTGTGCGGTATGAGAAAAAACTTAATCTGGTTAACGTAGCTGGTGGAGTGGGCTTATTAAGATGTAATTTATGTCTTCTAAGTTGATATAACTTGAGGGAGGGACTAATGGAGAAAAAGTCATCAAACTGAAGATCAATTAGGTTGTGAATAATTTTAAAAATCAGAATAAGGTCGTATTTAATTCTTCGGATTTCCAAAGTATCTAGATTGAAGAAGCTGAGACGATGCTTATAACTCTCGTATTTGATATTAAGTTTCCTGCAAACCAATCTCGTAAATTTTGCCTGAACAGATTCGATTTTTCTGATATCACCAACTTGATATGGCATCCATGCACTGACATTGTATTCAAGAATAGGGCGTATGTACAGTTTGAAAAGGTTCACGTAAAACCATGGATTTTTAGAATTAAAAGTCTTTATGATGAGGTGGACAAGCCTGATAGATTTTCCACAGATTCTGGAAACATAACTGTGCCATTTGAAGTCAGATGTCAGAGTAATGCCGAGGTCTATGACTGAGGATACTCGTTCAAGAATAGATCCATTGATGTAGTATTGGTTGCTGAAGTTGGCAGCTGGCTTACGGGAGAATGTTATAACTTCAGACTTTGTTGGCTGGATTTTAAGTTGCCAATTCGCAGACCAGTTTTCTACAATATTAAGTGCAGTTTGGAGTTTTGAGTGAGAACCAGATAATAGCTTGATGTCGTCTGCATACACAAACACACTGACATTGTCTACTGTTATTAGTCTTCTGATGAGGTCTTCAATGAAAATCAAAAAGAGAAGTGGACCCAGGACGGAACCTTGAGGAACGCCGCTGGTGACTTTACTAGGAGTAGATAAAGATCTTTCTACACGGGTTCGTTGGGTTCTACCTGATAAGAAATCTTCAATCCATTTTAAGATAGAGTTGCTGATTTTTATGTTTTTCAATACAGTAATGAGCTTGTTGTGTGGAACAGAATCAAACGCTTTGGCAAAATCAAGGTATATGATGTCACATGGAGTATTACTTTCGTAATGAGCTGTAAGCTCATTGAAAAAAGTGAGATGTTGAGTCAAAGAAGATCTTTGCTTAACAAAGCCATGCTGGGCATCAGATATTAGATGATGCTCCGTCAAATGGCTAGTTATATGGTTGTGAATGATGTGTTCTTGAGTTCTGCAGATAACCGACGTCAGCGAAACTGGTCTGTAGTTAAGTGCAGTGTTTCTGGGACCCTTCTTATAAATTGGAGTAATAATAGCATTCTTCCAAATTTGTGGAAGTCTTCCCCGCTTAAGAGTCATGTTAAAGAGTAGCGATAAGGGTAGCGCTAAAGAAGAAGTACTTTTTCTTAAAAACAAAGCTGGGATTTGATCTGGGGTGTTGGAAACTGTTGATTTTAGAGAAGAAATAGCCTTAGATACTATATCAGCTGTTATGTCTAGATCTACCATCTCAGAGATATTTGAAAGGATATTGGAGTAGGAAATAGTAGGAGTATTGCCATCATCGGTTATAAAAACCTTTTCAAATTGTTTGTTTAGCAATTCAGCTTTATTCTTTGGTTCCATCACCAGCTGATTAGCGTTATCAAGCAAGGGAGGTAGGTGAGATCTCGCCTTAAGCTTGTGATTAATGAAGCCAAAAAACGTTTTCTTGCTAGGTGAAGATAAGATTGCACTTTCTTTTCCTAAATAGAAGCTATAAACTGATTTCTTGTAGACTAGACAAAGATCTTTGTATAGAGGTTTGATGGAAGGATCTGCTTTAGTTTGTTTGTATAAGAGGTTTTTCAAATGCTGTAAATTCCTTAAATATCTTGGCAAGTGTGGTTTTTTGTTGACTCTATATAAAGGTATGAACTTTTTAATTGA
The DNA here is from genome assembly GCA_034620365.1 of Pegea sp. RAD2-039. Lineage (NCBI taxonomy): Eukaryota > Metazoa > Chordata > Thaliacea > Salpida > Salpidae > Pegea > Pegea sp. RAD2-039. The sequence continues at coordinate 560,857 of JAQGEQ010000305.1, read as the reverse complement.
CTCATTAACAATGTTAATAAACCTCGAGTAGATATCATTGATGTCTTCGGAAGAGTTGAAAACAGAAATCCAGTCAACACCTGATAAAAACTTGTTTATACTGTTATAATTTCCACGATAAAAGTTCCGTATGCTTGGAGTTTTAACGTTCGTAGAGAAAGTTTGATGGAGCTTGAATTCAATCATGTTGTGATCGCATGTCAGAGCAAAAGGTTCATTTTGATCAATTATCATAGAGTAACAATATTTAAAGATTAAAAAAAAAAACTTTTACAAGTTTGTACAGAGTTTGCTCGCAAATTTGTTTTGCTTTAACCAAACTATAGAAAAATAAATATAAAATAAGTCGACTTCCCACTATCAGATGCTTTATCTTACACTCTTTAGGGGTACCTCAGCAAAGAACAGTCTAAGATTAAGAAATAATCATTATACATCAGTATAGATAATTTATTTGACAAACTATTCTCTTCCTTTTTATCGTAAAAGTACCTAGAAAGTTGTTTACTTCTACATAAAGCTGTTATATTCACTATTTTGGCAAAGATTGAAATTTTCCTCTAAGGGCTTTTCATTCTTCTCAATTTTACAGCTACTACGTTTCACATTTTGTTTTATATTTCTTATACTTTAATGAAGCCTTAACCTAAAAGCCACTTTATTTTTTACAGTGTTAAATTCAAACTCATAATCTGCTAAAAACGATAATTCTTACTGCAGAGTGTTAACTATCTATGATTTGTATATTCTTTTATTGTGCCACGTTACACTAACTTAAAGTTCAGTGATTTTTTGAACATAGCAATTTTTTTTTACTTTCACTTAGATTTTAAACTTGACTTTAGTAAGTTTCATCCAGAAAAATTTTAATTTTGCAAACCAAAAATATAGTTTTTTTTATAGCAAACAGCTTTATAGCATTTTAAAAAGAATCACTTACCTATATCTATGATTCAAAATCTTAATTACGGCGCCATATTTGCCATCCTTGTAGTCCACATAACGTAAGATGTATTCGTGCGGCTTGCTCGAAATTGCTTCTAGTTACGGCATTTACATTTGTATCTTTTCTTAGTTTAAACCGATAAGTGATTAATCGGGTTATTTTTGTAACCATAACTCTTAATATGGTTATTTATACCATTTTAAAGTAGATATTTGTATTATTGTAAAATATTGGTAATTTTTTTATATTAGACTTTTTATTTAAATTTTATGTAGTATGTTGATGTTGTTCAATTTTATTTAAAGTTAGACTAATTGAGCTATTTTATGAAAATATTATTTTATCCATATTATAATTTTTCATGAATGACTCAGAAATTAAACGTTACATTTGTCACTCATTTGATTTTTTTTATTCAACTTTCCAACACCAAATGAATGTATGGTTGAATAGATTTTATATAATTCATGGAATAGTAGTTTAAATGATATAAAGTTGAATGAGTTAAACTTTTTAGATAACATTTTTCTTCTAAGTTGGTTTAGATTTTATGTAAACTTTGTATTTCAAATTTATTCTTATTTTTTTTATCCTGGATACTTTGTTTCTTTATTATTTGAATTTAACTATTATGATCTCTTTAAAAATATCTTATTTACATATTATTATTGTATCTATTTACTATTTTTGTTATCAAAATAAGACACCTTTTGATTGTATTTTATTCCTAATACTTTAAACATTATGACTATAAAATAAGTTTATTTTGTATAACCATTTACATATCTGTTATTTAAATCAGTTTTTTTGTAGATAGTTGTTTATCGTTTTATGATATTTTTTTATTTTTATAAAATTTACTTTCTCAAATTGTTTTTTAAGAATGTGACTCATAAAAATAGTGTAAGATGTTATTAGAGTAAAAGTTGTATTATAGTTGTATAAAAAGTTACATTTTTACTTAAATGTTGTAATAATATATTTTACAATCTATATAATGTTATTTTGAATTATTTAACAGCAGAATTAGTTGTATAAATATTATTTTAGTTTGCAATGGAGGAAAGTGATGTTGAAACTTCTTCTGAACTTATGGGAGCTTTTTTTAACCCTCTAAATATATTTTTGTTATCAGTTTGTATATATTTATTGTACAAAATTTGGTCACCACATAATCTGAAAGTAAGAAAGCAAATTATCATCTGTTGGGTTTATTTTATTAATTTTTGACAAATTATTTGTAATGATCAATATAAATTTTTAAGATATATCTTATTTATAGATATCTTTTAATATATCAAATGCTGATTTATTTATAATATTTGTAAATATTTTGACTTATTTTTAAAGTCTTGTTAATCTTAAAAAATAAATATTTAAAAAAACTTAAAGAAGTTTATTAAAATTTCTATAACCATTTAGAAATAAATCTGGATTTATAAGTTTATTATCTTAAATAAAATTTTGTTAAATGAGTCTAAAGTTTTCTCAAAACACTTTTTCTATATTTAAGAGTAATTCTGATGAACCAGAAGAAGCTCAGCTTCCTAAGATGAAGAAGCGAGATTTTACAATCGAAGAACTACATGAGTTTGATGGGAAAAAAGGCGATGGCAGAATTCTTATAGCTGTTAACAAAAAAGTCTTTGATGTTACAAAAGCAAAACGTTTTTATGGACCAGGTGTATATAAAAATTACATAGATGTTTGTTTGTTTCTTAAATATTTCAAACAATATTTCTTTTATTTGTTCATCTTAAAAAATGTCTTTTTTTTTAATTTTCAAAGTTGAATTGTTGATATGTTTCATCTAGCTTTCAGTTTGTGAAAATGGGAGATTGTTTACAAACATTATGCTTTCATCTTCTATATAAGAAATTACTCAGCCATCAAATTAAAGTTTATAAAACTTTCTTAAAGTCCAACTTTTATATTTTTATTTCAATTTTGGTTTTTTAAATTGTAAACAACTTAAACAGTTCAGTGTTTACCTCTGAGACTAAATGTTGAAATTATATATGAAGTAAGTTTTGAGGAAGTTGTTTCATCTCAGGTGCTGCTTATGGAGTATTTGCTGGCAGAGATGCTTCACGTGGTCTAGCTACATTCAAACTTGACAAAGAAACTATTAAAGATGTTTATGATGACTTGAGCGACTTGAAGCAACATGAAATGAGCGAGATGAGAGAGTGGGAACTTCAATTTTCAGGTTTCAGTTTTTCCGTTTTCTTTGCTTTTCATTTTGATTAAAGTAGTCGCAACAGGAAATTCTTTTTCAATTTATTTAAACCTTTTTGTTAAACTTTTCAAAACAAACTCAAGTAAAACCGCTTTAAATAATCCGTCAATTGCTTCTAGCACATTTTAGAAATTTTCAAATGTTTTTCTATACATAAATTCTTACAGCTTTGAATAACAGCTTCAATCACAATTTCATAAAAAGTTGTTGATTGTATAAAACATTTTCTGATTACTCATTTCAAACTTATACAAATATTTTCTGCAAGTCATGTATTGCATTATACTTTGTATCTTTTAACTGACATTTCTCAATTGCAGAAAAATATGATTTTGTTGGAAAGTTGTTGAAACCTGGTGAAGAACCAACTGACTACTCCGACTGCAGCGACATGGAATTGAACAAAAAAGAATTATAAAAAATAGAATAACTTGAATCAGAGATATTTTATCATGAGCAATCAGTTCTAGTATATTTTAACACTTTTGCATTTGTAAATAAAAATCTGAATTTCAATTTTCTTGCCAATATTATAAAAAGATTTAACATCTTTACATATATTTCAGGTTTTAGCTTACTTCTTAATTCTTTTCTGTTTTGCTTATTTTCATCTTTCGATTTTAAATGAAATATTTAGTGAAATTTAATAAAACATTTGAATTAAACGTTTAAACTCCTTTGTATTTCGTACAACTGATTAAAAATAAATCTTTTGAAAGACAGCTAACAAATGAATTTTTCTTGAACAGTTTTGAAATCAGTATTTGAAGCTCAGTGTTCAACTTGTCTTTATCAAAAAGTATTCTTTATATTTCTGTGTTTGTTTATTTGCTGTAGAAACTTTATCATCTTATATAACAGCTAGCTTGACACCCAAGGCTTTCAATATGATCTAAAAACTTTGTACATAGCACCTTCAATTGTTTTGTGTTTGATGGATAACAAAATGTTGAATCTATTTGACTGAGAGGGCACTTTTGCACTTACTTGCTACTTCTAGTTGACAAATGATTAGAATTTATTTTTGTATATAACTTGCAAATTAATTTGAACATTAGCAAGCTTCAATAACGTTTTTTGGCTGACTTTCTTGTAGACATCCTTAGCTTGCTTCTAGTATTATTATTTGCTTTATTACAACAATTTTGAACTTTGATAATTTTGAGTGTTTATGTTTAGATTACTGATTAGCTATTTATGTAACGAAATTTATACAAAATAAATTTAGTTGAATTTTCATGAAGTACTTTTCAAAGTGATCAAAAAACTATAAAATTTTCATTAAATTTCATTTCTTCAAATTTTCTTGATGGAAGTTGATTTTAAACAAAATTTTATTATTTCAAAATTTGCTTATTTTCAATAAATTTGAATTTTAAAAGATATTTTGTAGCAGGAAGTTGTTTGTAATAAAACACCTAAAAACCATTTTTGTAAATATTGTTGAATAAAGAACAAAACTAAACAATGAAGCTTTCTATAAAAACGATTATAATTCAAAGATACAAAGCTTTAGAAGATATTTGGAATAAGTTGATTTGGAAAACCAATTTATATTTGATGTCATTTTAAATCTCACTTCAAATGTCAAATATTAATAATTTAAATGTCTCTATGTTTGATTACATAATGCTCGAAGGAAACAAACCATTTTGGTGGTTCCTTTGTTGAAGTAAAAAGTTCGTTTATATGAACTTTTCATTTTACATTTAAGTAATCGAAACTTTAAAAAATAATTAAAACCGAAAAGTTTTTGAAATTTAAGATCTATTTTAAGAAGTATGAACACTTATCAAGGTATCTGCCTTACTGTGTATCTACTCAGCACCCTTGACCACTAAGGCTGTGTTTTGTTGCCCAAGGAGTTTTGTGGTAAAAGATCAAATAACATTTTAGTTATATTTTGTGTTCAACGTAGAAAACCAACCAATAAAACTTGTATAATAAATCAATTTTTCTTTTTCTTGGTGTCGAAATAGGTGTATCATGTATCATACCTGGTAATTTAGATACTCACGTAATTATATAATTGGAAATAAATTGAATGTTGCTGGAGAAAAAAATCATTTAATTGAGACCTTTCTTGAGACTCACCTAAGGTCATATGAACTGGTTAAATTTTATTCTAACTATTTTGGCTTATCACCAAACTGGAAGGTATTAATTTTAGCTGTTGTAGTAAATAAAAATATTAACAAATTCTTTATAAGACTTTATCAAGTTTCGGTTTTTCATAACAAGTTGTACAAAAAATAAGCTGAAATGTTTGAAACGAAATTTTAATATTAGCCAGTTTTACTTAAATTTAATTTAATCGAAATCCGAATAATTTTTGTATATCTAGTTAACATTTTTAAAGATATTTTCTTCTGCCAATTACAAACCGCAACAATCGCACTTGACAGGCTCAACAAGTTTTTGTTTAAATCGAATTTAGTTTTTTTGAAAAACTTTTTCAGAAATACTGACTTGTTAGATATTACACTGACACCTATTTTGAATGATCAATTATAAAATGAAATTAATTTGAAATTATTTTTAAAGATGTTCGTTAAAAGTAAAGTTCAAGAACTATTGAAAGATATGAATTGGAAAAAAGTATATCATTTGCCTCAAATAAATTAAAGTCTTTCAGGGTATAATCGATTTTAATAAATAATCTTATATATATTTTTATCTATAACAATTTTAATGGTAAATATCTTATTTAGATATGATCAGAACGGATTTAATAGAAATAAATTTCTATTTGTTATTATTGGTTTTAAATGTTTTAAAGTTTGAATGACTTTTACTCAAAATGCTAGCCAAGAAAAAAAGGTTAAATAGTTTTAAAAAGTCAGACAAATATACGACCCCAAAAATTCCAATAATTGTTGTTCGTTTGCAGTGGCTTAAGTTTAAATCAATAATCAAAATGAATAAACTATTCTTTGGTTGTAGTTTAAATAAGAAAACCTATATTTGATGAGTTCAAATACTTACGTTTCAAGTTTGAATAGATGTAGTTTACACAACTTAAGATTTTTTAGTAAATTACATTACTTGATACCAAAATGATTTTTGTAGAGACAATAGTTCATTACAGAAAATATTTCTAAGTAAACATTTTTGATTATATCAAAGTTAATCGTTAAAAGCTACATTTGTGAAAAAACTTTCTGTTTTCAGACATTGCCAACTCAGACACGAATCAAAATCAGACAATTATGAATCATCTAAAAAATTATTTTTGACATTTTGTTTTACCCTTTTAATAAGATTTCCTTAATCAGTGTGATTTAGATTTTCATTCAAAATATCATCTTTAGTTTAAGTTCAGTGATTTTTTTTTAACTTTTTGTTCTATTTTATGTTTGTACAAGCGGTTTAAAAGTTGGTTTGTTCTGATTTTATTCTATATGATAAAAATTGTTTATGAAAACAAATGCTTTTAGATTAAATGTACAGTTCAAACAGTTCAGTTCTTATAAAAATTATTTTAAATCGCTCTAATCAGAAGTAACATTTTGGTCAATTATTCAAAATGCTTGAATAAGCAAGTTTTATCTGAGAACAATTTTGGTTTCTAAATTTCTAGATTTAGAAATATTTTTATTTTACTGAATTACATTTGAATACAAACAATTAGATAGAATAAAACGTTTACAATTTGTAACTATTTTCTAATATAAATTTGAAGTTAATAAAAAAATTAATTAGTCATCAATTTTTTCAAATAATAAAAATATACTTTATAAATTCTTACTGTAAAAGTTGTTATTTAGAAATTACATATACTAACTTTTCGAAGTATTATATTATGTCATACTATAACTTTACAGCGTGTTATGTTTCGGTTTCAATTTATTCTTTTAACCTTTTTTTGCCGAAATTATCAATATTTTAGTCACAAATTTTATGTTTAGTTTTAGTTATTCGAAACTAAGATATAATAAATTATAATAAATTGAGATTATTTATCAGCATTTTTTTAAATATTTTGTAATTTGTTGTTTATTTTTATTACAAAAGTGATTTTATGAATATTCCTTTCTTTCATGGTGAAAATGTTTATCAGGTTGTATATAATATGTGAATTACAAATTTTATAAATTACTTTAATTTTTCAATGTGAATTATTTTTATTCAGAAAAAGCTTTACTTTATATACTACGTATATAAATGCAAATATTGAGAAAATACTTGTAATAGTTTTATGACTTAATTTTATTAAATGATTATTACAGAAAGCTTTTGTAATTTATAAGTTTTTCAAAAATTAGAAACTTAAAAATGACAGAAAGTAAATCGTGGAACCCAATGAGTTTAATATTAAACATCATATGTGCAGTAATAAGTTTATACTTATTACTTACATTGCTTTATTATGAAATTAAATCTATAAAATCTCATGTCGAAGAAACTAATAATACAAAATCTGGCAGATTACTGCGAATTTTTTGCATTTTATCAATTTTCTTTGCACTTTTTCACTATTGCATTGCAATTGGAACAGTATTCTCATCTGCAGAGAACAAAGTTTGCTTTGTGCTTGGTGTAATGTGGCTAATCACTTATGCAATCGGCGTTGGTTTTACTTATATGTTTTTGTGGCTGAGACAATATATTATTTGTTACAATCCAATATTGAAACATAATTATGGAAAATGTACACGAGTTACAAGCTGGATTACTTTAATTTTCCTGCTGTTAGGAGCAATTATGATATTCTTGTCTGGATCGCGATTAATCTCGTTTACTAGCTGCTCAAGAAATCAGGATTCTAGGCGAGCTCGCTTATACTCCATAATTCTATCCGCAATTTTGCTTGCAGTGACTAGTATAGGTCAAGGTCTACTTCTGTTTCTATTCATCACACCATTATTATATCAGTCAAAATTGATCAGGAATATCCAACCAGAATCTGTTACAGAAGCTTATGAAAGGTCTAATGTTCGAATTATTTCACTTGTTAAGAGATGTTCTCTATTAACAGTTTTGTGTTTACTTACTGATATAGTAGCTGCTGCTGTTACCATTAGTGTTAATCTAGAAATTGGTCAAGTGATTTACGATTTTAATATTTTGGTAAATGCATTTGGATGTATTATGAGTTTTCAGAATAGTAAAGAAATGTTGTTTCCAATGTTACCAAAAAAAACTTTTCCTCATACAAATTTTAGCGATACAAGTCGTGTGACATCTTCATAGTTTGTAGCAACCGAAAATAATTCGAAAAAACAAAGTTTTTGCTTACTTGTAATGACGATTACAGATAGATATTTAAGTTTGTTTGATGTGAAATTGACAACAACTTGACAACAATTATTCGTCACAGATGACTGTTTGGAAACGTGACATTAGTATACCATGCATCTAATTATTCATCAAATGTCTTTTACTCACATTCGCCCAATATAAAGATTACGCAAAGTTTCTTTCTTTTAGTCAACGATTTTTTAATTTTATTGAAAGTTAAATTAGATTGAATATTGTAAACGTTTGTAAAACAACTTTTCACTGATTCAAACTTTGCTAGAAAAAATTATAAAAGTTTAGTTTTGACTGTAAGTTTTTACCGAACTTTATATTAATGTCAATTTATTTCCAAATTAAAATACTTTGAATATTTTTTTATTTGTCTAAGAAAACTAAACTTCAATTTTTTTTCTTTTTTTTTCTAAAAAAGTTTTATTTTTTGTAATTATTTTGAAATATTAGTTAAGTAGAACTGTAAATATAAAACTATTGAATTAATAAATCTTTTCAAGAAATGTACGAAGCAAAGTAATAAAATAATATGTACATAGAAATAATTGTTGTGTTTTTTAAAAGGTAATGTATAAGTAAAGATGGGCATCTGATCAAATATTGATAATTATTTAAATCTTCATCTTCAGTTTGAGATCTCTGAGAATGTGAATATTAAATTAAAAACTAAAACAAAAGATCTAAAATATTTTTATAAAGAATTACAATCCATAGTGTGGAAGTTTAAAAACTTTAACTGTTCAAAGTTTCCTTGTGAGATGGCATCATATAGACTATACTACGTTTACTAAATATATTATTATCTTTATCCATAAGATTATAAATTTTTCAAAAATTTTCTTCTATTATCATTAATTATTAGATGTGAAATTTCTCACTAAGTTCTCCAATTCAACTGACCAGATTTAACATTTTCTCGTAGGTTGAAAATAATACAAAGTTAGTTATGATAAAACTTATTCAAAACACTTGTCTTATAAAAGGTTTGTTTTAAAGAAGAAGATATGCTATCAATAAGAGGTACTTCAATATAGGTAACTTCTGATACTGAAACATATTTTATTTAAAATCTTACAATCAAAATCAATATCAACAATAAAAGGAAGTATAACAATTGTAAACGTCTTTAAGATTACAAATATCGTTTATAAATTAATAGTGATACTGATTTTTATGAGGATTAATAATTGCTTTACCATAAAGTACATTCACTAAGTAAAATATTATGAATCAATGTTTTGTGTTGTTTGTACTACGAATTTTTATTAGAATAAAACTTCTCACAATATAATAACTACTATTGATGATTATTATGTAAAAATGATAAGCTTGTACTTGATATAATGAATAGAAATCATAATAAACAATATATTAATTTAAACAGTATCTTTCCTTTAAATACTGGTATCAAAAAATTTGATTGAAGATGATTATAACTTCTTGTAATAAAAATGATTATATGCATAAAACTCACAAACCTTGATGGATAACATTTTTATCAATATAACTATTTTTATTCTGTATTAACAAACTATTTTTTTTGTAACAAACTTTGTTATGATTTTTAAAAACGCCAAATTTGTCTATTAACAAGCTGATTAGCTGTTTACGAAATTTGATATTTAATCATTTATTGAAAGTAAATATTTCAGAAATTATTATTTTTAAGTCTTTTTTAACTATAAGAGTAATGATATTTATTTCAATGTTTTTGTATTTTATATGAATTACTTATGACTACTAACTTTATTTATCTATCAACATTTATTTTTTATTTTATTGGTTTAGTTAAAGATAATATTTCTTGTTCTATTAAAGTTGTTTTTTTCATTGAATTTATAATTTTTTTTATCAATCATATTTTTCAAAATCTGTAAATAAATTATACTTTAATTAGTTTCTTATTTTCATTTAATACATTATAAGCTTAATTTATTATAATTTATTTAAGATATAATAAGCTATTTATTATTTTAGAGTTCAGTTTTGTTTTTAGCTAGCTTTTTATCATTGAAAAAAATTTTGAATATTAGATATACTTCAAGAAGAATTTATGCCATTTAATATATATTTAATATTTAAACCTTTATATACTTTTGATTTGTAGAGTTTAAAAGTTTTAGATTAAAAAAATGGAATTTATTTTGAATATAATGTCAAAATATAATTACCATTGAATATATATTAATAGATTATCTATTAGTTATTAATGATAATACCATGAAATCAAAATTGATTGTTTTTCTGTAATTAATAAAAAAATGTTTAAATATTAATTTAAATAAATCTCTTTTAAATAATTTCAATTATAATTCACTGAATTAAATTTTAAAAGTTTTTGTTTTAATTTTGTTTATTTCTATTTTATTAGGGTTCAACAATTATAAAATGAATTTATCAAATTGCTTACTAGTGATTGTGTTACTATTTTCTTTGCTTCAAATCTCTGTATGTAAAAAAAATGAAAAGAAGAAGAACCCAAGAGATTATACAGATGTTGATATTCATGCTTTAGATGAGCAGTGGATGGTAAGATGATTTCTTCATTTTAAGATTGTTCATTTCATTAAAAAATCTTTTGTAATAAATTTGTTATAGATGATGTTTTTATTTAGATAAATTTGTGAGAAATTTTCATGAATGCTTCACTAATAATTAGCTTTTCTTGTTTATTTATTTCTTATGAGCTTGTGTCATTATCAGGAAGATGATGATATTGAAGAAGGTGACTTACCAGAACATAAACGACCTCAGAAACCAGTGGATTTTTCAAAGGTTCTAATTTCTAACCATTCTAATAAAACAATTATTTTCATTAAAATCTTGCAGATGAATATGGAGAATCCTGAAGAGCTATTGAAAGCTACAAAGAGACACAAAACTTTAATGATGTTTGCAACTATATCAGGAAATCCATCTAGAGAAGAAACTGAAGAGATATCTGGCTTGTGGCAATCTCAACTTTCTAATGGTCATCTTAAAACAGAAAGGTGATTTTATTCAATAAATAGTATTAATTTAATTTTATTGTTAATTTGAAACAACTTTTCTGAGTAAGAACTTGATTTAAGGAATTTAAATTATTGATTATTTAAAAAATGTATTGAATAGTTCATCTAATCTGATTTACAAACTATGATATACCTTCATCAGAGCTTTGAGTAAAGATTTTAAAACTAATTTATTAGTTTTATCAATGGATTAAACCACTAATTGATTATTAAAGCCAAAGGTTACAGCTCCAAGAGGGTCAGAGCATGTTAAAAAGACTCAGAACATATTCAGAGGACTTAGAGTAGATTATTTACATCTACACCCAGGTGAATGAAGTCTTCTATATTTGTAGTCAGAGATTCCTAAAATTTGAAGACTACTGACATACAGGGTGCGGAGAAAGTCTCAAATCATATAAAAATGTTAATTTGACGAATTGTGTTGGATGAAATAAAACAAAATTTATCACAGAATATCTGTTAACCTGTTTAACAGCTCTATACTTTTCAATATCCCCACCATTGGATGTGATCACTCTCTTGATCCTACCTTTTAAGCTCTTTACTGCGATATGAGATGTTTCTCGGAGGACTTTTGGCTCATTAGTACTTCTTTATATTTTATGTACTGTCATGCACTTTTCTTTCTTCGAGTTGAAGCAGACATCAGGAGTTTTGTTTGCAGTTTTCGAAGCTAAAGGTTTGTTCTAAAAAAGCTTCTTCATTTCGACTTGGAGTCAAAATCTTCTCTTCTATCTTGCACTAAGGACATTCTTTGACCATCTTCCTGAAGGCTTGGTTTGGAAAACAATCCTTACAGATGAAGAGATATTTTCAGCACTTTTTGCCTAAATTTAGTTTCTATCATCCTAAAAGACTCTTTTCACTGCATCCAAACGAATCTTTGATCTTTCCGACCACTTCTACAAGTCCCTGAGCTGTTGATCGTTTTAAAGAGTTTTTTTTTGAAGATGATTTTCACATTTTTTCGTCGATATTCAAACTTTTAGCCATCTTTTTATGCTTCTTTTCCAATCCCTAATGCATTCGGTTTCAGTTGGAATTTATACAGTTTGAGGACGTCCACTTAGGTCGAGTACTTGTCCTCAGCTCTTGGTAGCATTTAACAGTCAATTTTGGTGGTTTTAGCAGCTTAATAGTCTCCGGTTTTGTCTTTCCTGCATAGTGTAGCTGAAGTATAGCTTGAGGCTACGTTATTCGTACAAACGAAAATTTATCAAAATTTAGACCTTGAAGTATTATAGAAAGAGAATGAGATATAAATAGATAAAAATAATTCTAATTAAAAATAATTGAGCAGTGAATTTCTTTTTATATTGTTTATTAAATTTGTTATTTTTCAGATACGTTATAAGTGATAACAGAATTTTGATTAAAATTGAAGATGGTTCTTATGCTTTTGAAATAAAGAATTTTCTCGTTAATCAAGAAAGATGTGAATTAGTAACATTGGAAGGCAAAGACTATCCCGGCAAAGGGTATGTCGTTGTGTAATGAAATTTCAAAATCTGTAAAATACTTTTAAGATGTAAAAATTAATTTTTTATAATAGAAACTTTTTTTTTTCTTTAAACTTCAATTTTTTTTTATAGATCAAAAAATAATAAGAAAAACTCAAAAAAGATGAAAAAGAAATCGAAAAAAAGTGAAAAAGGAAAGAAGAAAAGTGAATTATAGACAACATCTAAAAACAATTAGTTAATATTTTCATCGATATCTTTCATGAATTTCTACATCTTAACTTTTTTGATCTTCTTAAATTTTTTCAAATAATATATTTTCATACTTGTTTATTATCTGGTTTAATTAAAATCAAAACTTTTTTGGAAAGATATCTTTGCTTTTTCTGACTTTATTTAAATTTGTGTAACACGAACTAATAATGAATTATGAAATCGAATAAAAATCTTTTTACATCAACTAATTTGTCTGCAAAAGGTTAAAAAAACTTGAAACTAGAAAGTTAAAAAGGAAGACAGAGTTATATTCATATTAAGTGAAAAGAAGAAGAAGAAATGGCCTATTTTGGCCGAGAACGGCCATGTTGTAAGCCAGGACAGAAATCATGGGTATCCAGTTGTTACCCATACAGCAGGAACCCAATTTCCACGCCAACAAGGTATGCAGTGGAACAGAATGACTGATGCAGCTGCACCCAGCTAGCGTCACAGAAGCTGCCAGAACGACACTGAGTACAGTTAGGAACTGTTTACGAGGCTCCAACTCTGGCTTTACATTTAAAGTTTTGCGTCTCCTATACGTGTTGTCACTGGCCGGAATAACCAGGCCCTTCTACTCGGGTTTTTTATGGACTTTTTATTGTCGGCAATTAAGGGATAAGTTTATTAAGAAAAAAATTCTAAAATATCTTATGACTATTATTGGTAAGTTCTAAGTGGTAAAATTATGTTTGTAAGAAATGTAGCGTCACAAGCGTTGTTTGATATAGAAGTACTAGTAGACGGAACTAGCTAAAGTGAAAATAAATCTTTAAGAGAAATTTATTCAATTGTAAAAGATAACTAATAACAACGGTAAGCAACCACTGAATGAACCACGATGGAATGAACTAATATATAGGAAGGTATTATAATAACTTGATAACACATTTACGTAAGCGGCAAAATACTCTTCTGATATATATTTCAAATCTACCGCATTATCTCCAACCAAATAATTGGATCGTAAAAGTTAAGAACACGGTGTGCCTGAATCAGTGTCAATTATTCCCATCCGTCGCTTTGGAGGTGCACCCTTAAGATGATCTAGCAATTCGCTGTCGATGTTTATCTCGCTCTTTAGATTGACGTCACAGCTTCTAGTATCTGAATCATCAAAGCGTGTCGTTGTTTTTTTATTGAGAGCAACTAGGTTCGTCCCACTCTTCGAAAGTGAGAGTGTCCGATGCAGCTATACTTGCATTATATTCCATCACGAGTCGTGAAGCTTCATTAATAACCTGTAACCCTGACAAGGCGATTTCCTTGTTGACATTTTCCTATTATTTAGAATGTAGCTTTTTGGACTTGATTGCTCATCTTACTGCCTCTTGATCACTTTATTATATCTTTTAATATACTTTTTTCGATTTGCTGAAGATCATTTATCACCAAGATACACTCTTGATCCATGCGTGTCTTTTTATCTGAATCTCTATTTACTTTTAGAGAGAATTAATGAACCTTATCTGTAAACTTACAAATCCTTTTTAAACATTTAAACAAAAAATCCCATCGCTCTGTGCAATGTCTTTGAATTTGTTAGGAGCTAAATTATATTTGAATAAGGTTATAGGTTATTAGGATAACAAATTTATTCTGATATTGCTTATAAGCTTTGATAAAACTGTTTTCAGTAAAGGATTTGCATATTTTTTGTGATTATATCTGGATTAGAAATCAATTTGGACTTTTTATCATCTTCAATTTCTATATACTCTATTTGAATAACTGCTAATAAGTTGTGATTAAGTTTTGTGGTGTATTTATTTATTATATATTATTAACTTGGTATATTTATTTATATACATATCACATACATTTATCTGACTTATAAATTTCATACTTTGGTGGGAGTTACTAAAAATCTATCATGGAAACTATGATAGATACAAATGGCAGGACCTTGCGGTCAAAAGCTCCAAAAAACCCAAGCAAACCAAGTTCTTCAAAACAAGCTTGCTATGGCAATTGCCAAGCTTGTAACAAAACTTGCTCTGGTGAAGATCTGGCAATAGATTGCATCAAATGGCTCTCTAGGTTTCACCTCACTTGTAGTGATGTGAGTAAAAAATGTTATGATATATTTGAAAATAATAAAATGCAGCAAGTGGGATTTTGTTGGTCCTGCATTAAATGTAGATCTATGGACAAAACAACTACCTCGTCCAACACTAACAAAAGCCTATTGTCCGACATCAGCAACACCATATCCACTGAAATGGCCAAATTTAAATCCGAAATTGGCAACGATGTTGCCAAAATCAATGAAAAGATTTCTATCTTATCCAAATCTATGGATGAACTGGATGCCTCCACAAAGAAGCCTCTCACATGGGCCTCAGTTGTTGGTAATTCTGGATCCGAAAAAAATACTAGCGTGGTGCAACTTCTTGCCAAGAAGGTTACTGACACGCACAAAAAACTTACTCTGGACCGGGAGGATAGAGAAAACAATGTCATCATCTTTGGTGTCTCTGAGACTGATAAAGACGATGACATCAAGACTTTTAATCAAATGTGCACTCAAAGCCTTGGTTCTGTTGACGCTCCAAAAGTTTCAATGACCAGACTCGGGGCAAAAAGATCAAATCATAAAAGACCGTTAAAAGTGTCCTTTCAGGAAAGATGGGACAAACGTAAATTTCTTGCTAAGCTGTACAAGCTTAAGCAGGACGAAAAATTCCAGGGCATCAGAGTAGCACATGATATGTGTGAAGATGATCGCTTAGAAAATAATCGTCTTCTAAAAGAGGCGTACAGCCAAAATCAGAAAGAGCAACCAACTGATTTCAAATACAAAGTTCGAGGTCCACCATGGGCTTTAAAGATTGTGAAGGTCTTTTCAAAAAACGGAAGTGCAAAATAACCACTGGACCCACATCATCCTTATTCAACCTCTCTTCGCACAAAATTATTAATACTATGCTTCCAGCCCAAGATACCAGTACACAGAAGCCTACCACCAAATCTTACAAGTGTCAAAAAGACAATTTTTCTATTATATTAGGTATGTTTTTCAACGCACAGTCAATTGTCAACAAAATTTTCGAATTGAAAGCTCTTTTGCTTTCTCAAGATTTTACATTTGTTTTCATTAACGAAACTTGGTTGAAACCCTTTTATCCTGACTCCTTTCTGGATGACAGTGATCTTTTTCGTGCTTTGCGCTGTGACAGACTGTTTGATAGAGGCGGCGGTGTTTGTGTAATCTATAAAACATCACCGGCACCCATGATTTCAAGAATTAAGATAAATACCATTGATTGCCCAGGATTTGAGATTATTGCTTTCAATTTTCATTACTCAAAGTCTAAGTTTTCCCGCTTTATATGTACCTACCTACCACCGTCTAAAGTTAACGATGAGGTTACTATTAAGGCCTTATTGAAGGTTCTGAAAAACCTTGTTTGTCCTGAGATTTATATTCTCGGGGATTTTAATTTTAGTAGAATTGATTGGAATAACCCAAATTTAGCATTCAATGGAAAATTGTTTAATTTGAATGGAGACAAAACTAATTTAGCCAATCTGAGTCATGTCTGTGTAAACTTCCTTGATGCCAATAATCTATCTCAGATGGTTACTTTTCCAACCCAAGTTAGTGGTAATACTTTGGATCTTCTCATCACATCAAAACCTGAGAACGTTATCTACGTTGATCAAAATGAACCTTTTGCTCTGACATGCGATCACAACATGATTGAATTCAAGCTCCAACAAACTTTTTCTACGAACGTCAAAACTCCAAGCATACGGAACTTTTATCGTGGAAATTATAACAGTATAAACAAGTTTTTATCAGGTGTTGACTGGATTTCTGTTTTCAACTCTACCGAAGACATCAATGATATCTACTCGAGGTTTACTAACATTGTTAATGAGTCAATTAAAAAGTTCATACCTTTATATAGAGTCAACAAAAAGCCACACTTGCCAAGATATTTAAGGAATTTACAGCATTTGAAAAACCTCTTACACAAACAAACTAAAGCAGATCCTTCCATCAAACCTCTATACAAAGATCTTTGTCTAGTCTACAAGAAATCAGTTTATAGCTTCTATTTAGGAAAAGAAAGTGCAATCTTATCTTCACTTAGCAAGAAAACGTTTTTTGGCTTCATTAATCACAAGCTTAAGGCGAGATCTCATATACCTCCCTTGCTTGATAACGCCAATCAGCTGGTGATGGAACCAAAGAATAAAGCTGAATTGCTAAATAAACAATTTGAAAAGGTTTTTATAACCGATGATGGCAATACTCCTACTATTTCCTACTCCAATATCCTTTCAAATATCTCTGAGATGGTAGATCTAGACATAACAGCTGATATAGTATCTAAGGCTATTTCTTCTCTAAAATCAACAGTTTCCAACACCCCAGATCAAATCCCAGCTTTGTTTTTAAGAAAAAGCACTTCTTCTTTAGTGCTACCCTTATCGCTACTCTTTAACATGACTCTTAAGCGGGGAAGACTTCCACAAATTTGGAAGAATGCTATTATTACTCCAATTTATAAGAAGGGTCCCAGAAACACTGCACTTAACTACAGACCAGTTTCACTGACTTCGGTTATCTGCAGAACTCAAGAACATATCATTCACAACCATATAACTAGCCATTTGACGGAGCATCATCTAATATCTGATGTCCAGCATGGCTTTGTTAAGCAAAGATCTTCTTTGACTCAACATCTCACTTTTTTCAATGAGCTTACAGCTCATTACGAAAGTAATACTCCATGTGACATCATATACCTTGATTTTGCTAAAGCTTTTGATTCTGTTCCACACAACAAGCTCATTACTGTATTGAAAAACATAAAAATCAGCAACTCTATCTTAAAATGGATTGAAGATTTCTTATCAGGTAGAACCCAACGAACCCGTGTAGAAAGATCTTTATCTACTCCTAGTAAAGTCATCAGCGGCGTTCCTCAGGGTTCCGTTCTGGGTCCACTTCTCTTTTTGATTTTCATTGAAGACCTCATCAGAAGACTAATAACAGTAGACTATGTCAGTGTGTTTGTGTATGCAGACGACATCAAGCTATTATCTGGTTCTCACTCAAAACTCCAAACTGCACTAAATATTGTAGAAAACTGGTCTGCAAATTGGCAACTTAAAATCCAGCCAACAAAGTCTGAAGTTATAACATTCTCCCGTAAGCCAGCTGCCAACTTCAGCAACCAATACTACATCAATGGATCTATTCTTGAACGAGTATTCTCAGTCATAGACCTCGGCATTACTCTGACATCTGACTTCAAATGGCACAGTTATGTTTCCAGAATCTTTGGAAAATCTATCAAGCTTGTCCACCTCATCATAAAGACTTTTAATTCTAAAGATCCATGGTTTTTCGTCAACCTTTTCAAACTGTACATACGCCCTATTCTTGAATACAATGTCAGTGCATGGATGCCATATCAAGTTGGTGATATCAGAAAAATCGAATCTGTTCAGGCAACATTTACGAGATTGGTTTGCAGGAAACTTAATACGAGAGTTATAAGCATCGTCTCAGCTTCTTCAATCTAGATACTTTGGAAATCCGAAGAATTAAATACGACCTTATTCTGATTTTTAAAATTATTCACAACCTAATTGATCTTCAGTTTGATGACTTTTTCTCCATTAGTCCCTCCCTCAAGTTATATCAACTTAGAAGACATAAGTTACATCTTAATAAGCCCACTCCACCAGCTACGTTAACCAGATTAAGTTTTTTCTCATACCGCACAATCAGTACATGGAACAATCTGCCATCAGAGATTGTCATGTCAAAATCACTTATGTTGTTCAAGAAAAAGCTGAATTGTTATAATATCGCCAACATTGCCATTTCTAAACTGTCAATTTTTCTCTTTTACAATACTATGATTCTGTGCAATTCTTCATTGTCATATGCTTTTTCGTTTACACGTCAAATAGATCTAATTTGTGAGAATGTGTGTTAGCGAGAGGTGCTCTCTTTAGGCACCCTCCTTCACATTTATTGTAATAAATAAATAAATAAAGTTTGACCCGAGGTCTTAAACGTCCCAAATCATAATGTTCTATTTGACTATTGCCTTGTGGTTGGTAAGAAATTATGCTACCCACACGTTGGTCACTAAATAAAAGAAAAGTACAACAATAAAGAGGATGAAACGGAGTTTCAAGAATAAAAAGCTTGTATTTGTTTAGCGTCTAACTAAAAGTAACAGCGTATCGAACTTCTGTAACTCATTTTTCCACTATCGTCTCATCAGTCGTGGTTGCAACGACTTCTACGGAATTTATTATTATTTCTTACAAAACGCTCATCCAGTCGCAGTTGTGGTTGATTCTGCCAACTTCTTCCTTGCAGCGAGAAGGCACAGGACTCGTCCATCCATGATAGGAGCCCGTTTAAACTCCCTTTTGCTTTCTAGCTCGTGAAAACAACATACTTTCTTCGATTTCTCTCTTCAACTGATTCGTAAGTTCTAATTTCCTTTTCATTGTAATCAGAACGTCGGGATGCTCTTCTTTATCTCTGGTTAGAGCCAGTAGAGCCATTCTTTAGACCGTGAAGTACTCTTCTTCTGTTTTTCTTATTAAGCTTTCTACTTCATCATAGTTAGAACGTGTTCTTTCATTTAGCTGAGTAGCGCATAAATACTCAGTTTTGATCTTAGTTGCCATCGCATCTCTTCCCTTGTTTCTTTTCTTATGTGGCTGCTTCTTAGATGAATCAATTTGAACATCTCACGTGAATGATTATATCTTCTAAATTCAATAGAAAACGTTTGGCGCGATAATTTGATGCTGATTTCCTTGTTATTGTTTTCTTTTATGTTTAGCGTCTCTTAGCTGTTTAGCGTCGAATCAACACGGGAAGCTACAGTTACCGGTTATAAGCCTAATTTGGTTTGACGAATATATAGGCGCCAGGAGTAGTTTCTGTCGGTAGGAGAGACGTAATTATCCTAGCAACCACCGCCTGCCTTAAGCTTGGTAGCCCCCGGTCAATAATACGTTGCTCCGCCCCAATTTGCTTTTCTCATTGGGTGCCTGGGAATTAGTAATATTTTACTGTGACAAGCAGATTGTGAATCGGTGCTCCAAGCAATAAGTTAAAAAATAATTATTAGTTTTCCACTCTTAAGCTGGGAATTTAGAAAGTCTCGGCATGGATTGCGATGCCAGTAACGTTCGTGACGTCAGAAAAACTGTCATCATTACGAACGAGCTTGCTCATCTAAAAGTCGATATTGCTGCCCTTTAAATACGCCAGCCGAGAGTCCATAAGATAAAAAGATTACATTTTTTCTGGCAAGAAAAGCCTGCCAACGAATGCAGAGAACGTAAGTTTTACTGTCAAGAATTCCCTACTTCGTTAAATAGTCCTAGGTACGGATGGCAACGAACGTATAAAATTTAAAATGAAAAACTCTTTGCATATTCACTATGTGGAAGGCACACCAGCCCACGTCAGCATATAGACCTTCACACTGCTGATGACTTCAAAGATACGTTTTATGAGAAACTTAATCTGGTTACTCGCAATTTTCATAAAAACAGCGATCTCATTATTCTGGGTGACTTTAATGCAAGCGTAGGTGCTGATCACCATTTCTGGACTATTTACCTTAGATGTTTTGGCTTTTGCTAAAATAAATTTTAATGGACAACGCTTTCTTGAGGTTTTTGTCTCCAAAATTTCAGTATCACTAAGGCTTTTTAAGGACAAAATCCCAACATAAAGTTTCCTGGAGACATCCACGGTTTTAGCCTTTGCACTAATTATAACTCGTCTTGGTAAGACGTAGCCTTCTAGGCAATGCGCTATTGATAATTTCATACCAAAATTCTGATTACAAAAGCAATTACTCTCAAGTATGCTGCAAATTGCATCTTTCAAGTAAAATCAAATACAAGTCAAAAATGAAAGTAGTACATACACCGTGCTTACATATCATCGCGATGCGCGTTCCGAAGAAGATTGTGAAATTGTCGACTTTAATGGATATGTTAACACTTTCAACGGACACCACTGCCTCTTTGTTTTAGTTTAAAATAAAAGTCAAGATCTCCAATAGTGCACTAAAAGCTTTTGGACTTATAACAGCAAGAAATGGTTCGATGAAAACATCAACACGCTGCTTCCTATCATTGAGCGGAAGCATCAAGTGCATGTCAAGCACCAACATCAGTCTAGCCTCCATCTAGCTCCAACATCTATTATATGGGGAGCTATCAAATGACAATCGTAGTTTCAGCCGTTCGTTTCTTCACTTTAAGGATACCTGGAAGCGCAGTATAAAATTGCTAAAGAAGAAATGGGAGGATATCGATGCAGATTGCTCCGATTGGATCTACTCCACAAACAACTGAAGAATAGAGAAGAAAAAGCAACTTCAAATAAATGAATGTTCTAATGACCTTTTCTTAGGCGTTTCACTGTGTTTTGCTCGATAAGTTCCTCTGCATTTCACTGTGTTTTGTTTTTCATTTAATTCCATCACTTACAGCACAACCTGCATGACCATTCTCGCCACAAGCAGGCCCTTATTATTATTATTATTTAACGTCTACCTCTAAATTCTATTGCGAATCTCTTAACCCAAACACCAAATTTTTATGAAATTTAAAGAAGACTTTTCCAGCACCACGGCTACACCGAGGCCCTCATGACAAACAGGTTTATATTTCTGTATTATTTCTGGATAGATAGAATAGATGGAAGTTACTTTGCAAAATGTTTTTATCATGCACATCTTAGACGATTGAACCCTTTATAATTTAGATTGGTGAAACTTAAGGCTTAGAGCAATCTTTCTAGTTACAAAGGTCCTTGAAGATCTGGTATTAATAGATAGACACCTTACCCGTAGTAGAGATATCTACCTGTTAAAGATGTCTACCATCGCATAGTTCAATTTCCGAAACAAATCGAATAAAATGCTCTTTTAGTACTTATTTCAAATATAGCACACTTGCTAAGGAAGCCTAACTGTAGGGAGATATTGGTAACCACCAAAGAAATTAAGAAACAGTAAGAGCGCCATTTTTTAGGTTGAGTATTTCCTCCTGAAAATGGTTAAAGAAATCACACTTGCAAGAACCAAAGTAATAGTGAGTAAATTGAGAATAACTCTGAAAATTATGTTGACTTGTTACTTGTTCGCAGTTTATGTATAAACATTTTAAGTTTCTGGTTTATGGGGACAAGGCAGCTAAAGTTTAGATACTTGGTCCTAAAACTTAGTTTTGTGGGCCAATCCACGTCAGATCCTTTAATGAGAAAAAAATTTGAGAAAGATAACGGTTCTGCAACCACTAAAAAATCTCAATTTAATCCTGTAGAAGATTCTTTTGATTGCCTGTTTCACAAATCAATTTAAGGGTTTACAGCAGTGTCTCCTGGAAGGACAGATCACCACGATTCCTTACCCTGATCTTCTATGATAGGGCATAGAATTTATGAATATCTAGTTGTTGCCAATGAAGCAGATTTCCATTCTTCACACCAACAAGGTAAGCAGCGAAATAGAAGAACTGATGCAGTTACCTATAGTTAACGTCACGGGAGTTGCAAAAACCAGACTGAGTACAATAAGGAGCTTCCTCGAAGGCTCTAGCTTCAGCTTTAATTTTAGAGTTTTGCCTCTGCAAGAAGTGTTGACATAAAGCATTCTAACAGGGTACTTTAAACCAACTTTTCGCTTGGTTTAGATATCTTTATTTCGATCACATTTTATACTTTCCAAAATTAGTTATGATTCTCAATACAACTGTGAATACACCAAACAGTTATCAATTTTAATCTTTGCCTTATTATTCTTCAAATTGTTTAAAAGAGAGTGGGTAATTTTTCGTCTTGCTTAAAAACTTGATTTAATTCTAGGGATATTTCTTGAAGGTTTGATATAAAGTTTTAATCAAACATAAAACTTACCCATAAATGATAACGTCATAGTCACCTCATCATAAGTAACGAAGAAATTGGTCAAGCAATACAAAATAAGGCAGCGAAACACCATCAGAAATAAAGTTTTGTTTTAAAAAAATGAAGAAATGAATTTACTAAGTTTAGTAGATTGAAATGCTTTCAAGAGTACGTTGATTACATAAAACCTGAAAGGATGAAATCCTTCTTCCAGAAGATTTATTTGTTAGATCACACTTGCACTTAGCAAGCTTCAAACTAAAAAATCCCATTTACTTAGGCTAAACAAGCTTAAGGATAACGTCTTCTTCCTTATTCTCTACTTATGTATAGATATTTTAAGTTTCTGCTTTGTGGCGACAAGAAACCTAAAGTGGTCCTTAAATAGTTTATGTTAGTTGATAATAATCTTGCTTATTTAATCAGAAATAAAATTGAAAAATTTCAAGTACACAACTATAAATTTGGATAAAGACACTAAAATAAGACGTGCGAAGAAAGTTCTGTCATAGGTTTATTTAAATATCTAAAGCAACTATATAAATTGATTGAAAACAGTTTCACTGTGTTGTTAAGAACTTTGTACTTCAAATAAATATACAAAAAAAACTAGCACGAATTTAGCTAAGTAGTCTTGTGTCTTCTAAAGCTAAGTCTGTTTTCTTGAAACTCATTGCAGACACAAGAGGAGGTTAAACACTACTGACATAGAGTTAGCTCTTAAACAAATCTAACAAAAATATTATGAGTAAAATAAGGGTCTATGTTGCCTTTGTAGATTTCACCAAAGCCTTTGAAACTGTAAATAGAAAAACTTGTCAATTCAACGTCTTTCTTATCCAAGAAGATTACGTCTGCAAGAAGTATTGTCATAAAACAGACTAACAGGGGTTTTTCTACTCGGGTTTTTTATGGAATATTTCTTGTCGCAGTGTTATGTACTGAAGATGTTATCAACTTGCAAATATTAAATGGTTTTAATTTGCAGATAGCTTTATTAAGTGAAAGAATCCTTGTTTGCAAGAGATTTGATCTGTAGGGAAGATTATTATTTGTAAGAAGAATCATCAAAAGACTCAAATATTTCACTGTAAGTGCTGGTTAGATGTTAGATTTTGATGAATTTTATTCTTTCGAAAATGAAATGTGATTTTTCATTACAGCTATGATTACATCAGAGAAATATTAGATTGAAAATTTTTCCTATTATTCTTTATTGTTTTGTAAAATAGAATGGACAATTTTTCGTCCTGTTTAAAAACTTGGTTTAATTTTAGGGATAAATCTTAAAGGTTTCATGTCAAGTTTTAATAAAACATAAAAGCTATCCATAAATATATTTAATTTAATTTCTCACAACTTGCAACAGATTATACAGCATGACAATTTGGCATCAATATTTTGATGAGTTTCATATTAAGTTTTAATCAAGCAAAAAACCTTACATAAACGATGACGTCATACTTTTGTCATCATAAGTAACGAAAAATGCTACAAGATTATAGGAAGCAAGGCAGAATCAGAAAGTGGATAAATGTGGAGCCTCTCTTCATTTGGAGTATTTGAGAAAGAGTGCCGATAATCAGGTCATGTGTCAGGTGATCCAGACCCTTTTGCAGCGGATTAATGTTCAAATCTTTCGACGCGCGCCTCAGAAGATACTGCAACATGTGTTTGGAAAGATGTTGCGACCATTTCTTTTCCAGATGATTGAAAAGCTTCTCCTGCCTTAGATTCGTGAGACTTTTTCCATTTTATTTGCAATCCTTCTTCATCAGTTACTGATGACTCCCGATTACTTGTTTCAGAAGACGCTGGTTCAGTTTTTATTAGAAGATTTCCATTGATTGAATCAATCG
Organism: Pegea sp. RAD2-039; assembly: GCA_034620365.1. NCBI lineage: Eukaryota > Metazoa > Chordata > Thaliacea > Salpida > Salpidae > Pegea > Pegea sp. RAD2-039. The sequence continues at coordinate 535,912 of JAQGEQ010000305.1, read as the reverse complement.
ATATACTTAAGAAGGTCAAGCGATACGAAACAGAGCAGGGAAGCACTATTTGAAAGAAAGTTTTGTTCCAAAAAAAAGTGAAGAAATCTTTTTACTGAGTTTAGTAGATGGAAATGCTTTTAGGAGGAAATCGATTACATTTAAACTTGTAAGAATGAAAGTTTTTCGCCAGAAAGTTAATCAAATGAAACCATACTTGCACTTAACAAGCTCTAAATAAATTTTTGAATCAATTACAGAGCTGTTTGGTAGGTTAGTAATCGACTTGTTTGCTCGTTATCTATTTGTGTTTAAACATGATAAATTTCTGATTTCTTGTGACGAGATAGCTAAAGTTTAAATAGTTGGTCGTAAATGTTAGAAATGATCTCTGGTATAATCAAAAGTAAAGTTGCAAAATTTCAAGTATATCTAAAAGAGTTGAAGAAATTGCATAAGAAGTGTGATGCAAGTTTGTGTCATAAGTTAATTTCAATATAAACAGCAATAAGATAAATGAATTGAAACGAGTGTAAATATGTTGTTAAAATGTTGGTATTTCAAACAAATCGAAATCTAAATCTAAAAAATTATATGTTAGAAGACTCATAAGTAAAGAACATGAAATTTCGACAAATGTATTTAATTTAATTTGAAAAGTTTGTAGCATCCAAGTAACGAAAAGTTGAAAATATTTTTAACCAAACAAAGTTTTTACCAATATAAAATTGTTTATAAATCAGTTATTTGCAGCATTTAATTTTTTCTACTGATGAATTTCCGAAATACTTGCACACTAACTAAAACATCAAATGATGTCTATCATGATTATTTCTCCATATCACTTCACGTCATTTAGTAGTGAAAGCTGAGAACATTTGTGGTAAGAAGAATTCTTTGACAGAAAGAAGCCTGATGATGCTACTACTGTGTACAAACATCACTGCATTCCTCAAACAAGATTTATGTGTTAAAAACTAAACAAGAGTACCTTGATTACATAAAACCTGAAAGGATGAAATACTTCTTTCAGAAGATTGGTTTATTAAATCACACTTGCATTTAGCAAGCTTCAAACTAAAAAATCCCATTTACTTAGGCTAAACAAGCTTAAGGATAACGTCTTCTTCCTTATTCTCTACTTATGTATAGATATTTTAAGTTTCTGCTTTGTGGCGACAAGAAACCTAAAGTGGTCCTTAAATAGTTTGTGTTAGTTGATAATAATCTTGCTTATTTAATCAGAAATAAAATTGAAAAATTTCAAGTACACAACTATAAATTTGAATAAAGACACTAAAATAAGACGTGCGAAGAAAGTTCTGTCATAAGTTTATTTAAATATCTAAAGCAACTAGATAAATTGATTGAAAACAGTTTCACTGTGTTGTTAAGAACTTTGTAATTCAAATAAATCTACAGGAAAAAACTTGCACGAATTTAGCTAAGTAGTCTTGTGTCTTCTAAAGCTAAGTCTGGTTTCTTGAAACTCATTGCAGAACAAGAGGAGGTTAAACACTACTGACATAGAGTTAGCTGTTAAACAATTCTAACAAAAATATTATGAGTAAAATACGGGTCTATGTTGCCTTTGTAGATTTCACCAAAGCCTTTGAAACTGTAAATAGAAAAACTTGTCAATCCAACGTCTTTCTTATCCAACAAGATTACGTCTACAAGAAGTATTGTCATAAAACAGACTAACAGGGTTTTTCTACTCGGGTTTTTTATGGAATATTTCTTGTCGCAGTGTTATTTACTGGAGATGTTATCAACTCGCAAAAATTAAATGGTTTTAATTTGCAGATAGCTTTATTAAGTGAAAGAATCCTTGTTTGCAAGAGATTTGATCTGTAAGAAAGATTTTTCTTCTTAAGAAGAATCATCAGAAGACTCAAATATTTCACTGTAAGCTTTGGTTAGATGTTAGATTTTGATGAATTTTATTCTTTTGAAAATGAAATGTGTTTTTTCATTACAGCTGTGAATACATCAGAAAAATATTAAATTGAAAATTTGCCTATTACTTTTTATTGTTTTGTAAAATAGAATGGAAAATTTTTCGTCTTGTTTAAAAACTTGGTTTAATTTTAGGGATAAATCTTAAAAGTTTTATGTCAAGTTTTAATAAAACATAAAAGCTTTCCATAAATATATTTAATTCAATTTTTCACAACTTGCAACAGATTATACAGCATGACAATTTGGCATCAAAATTTTGATGAGTTTCATATTAAGTTTTGATCAAGCAAAAAACCTTACATAAACGATGACGTCATATTTATGTCATCATAAGTAACGAAAAATGCTACAAGATGATAGGAAAAAAGGCAAAATCAGAAAGTGGATAAATATCATGCCTCTCTTCATTTGGAGTATTTGAGAAAGAGTGCCGATAATCAGGCCATGTGCCAGGTGATCCAGACCCTTCTGCAGCGGATTCATGTTCAAATCTTTCGACGCTCGCCTCAGAAGATGCTGCAACATGTGTTTGGAAAGATGTTGCGACCATTTCTTTTCCAGGTGATTGAAAAGTTTCTCCTGCATGAGATTCGTGAAACTTTTTTTATTTTATTTGCAATCCTTTTTCATCAGCTACTGATGACTCCCGATTACTTGTTTCAGAAGACGCTGGTTCAGTTTTTATTAGAAGATCTCCATTGATCGAATCAATCGATATACTTAAAAAGGTCAAGCGATACGAAACAGAGCAGGAAAGCATTATTTGAAAGAAAGTTTTGTTCCAAAAAAAAGTGAAGAAATCTTTTTACTGAGTTTAGTAGATGGGTTGCTTTTAGGAGGAAATCAATTACATTTAAACTTGTAAGAATGAAAGTTTTTCGCCAGAAAGTAATTCAAATGAAACCACACTTGCACTTAACAAGCTCTGAATAAATTTTTGAATCAATTAGAGAGCCTTTTGGTAGGTTAGTAATCGACTTGTTTGCTCGTTATCTATTTGTGTTTAAACATGATAAATTTCTGATTTCTTGTGACGAGATAGCTAAAGTTCAAATAGTTGGTCGTAAATGTTAGAAATGATCTCTGGTATAATCAAAAGTAAAGTTGCAATATTTCAAGTATATCTAAAAGATTTGAAGAAATTGCATAAGAAGTGTGATGCAAGTTTGTGTCATAAGTTAATTTCAATATGAACAGCAATAAGATAAATGAATTGAAACGAGTGTAAATATGTTGTTAAAATGTTGGTATTTCAAACAAATCGAAATCTAAATCTAAAAAATTATATGTTAAAAGACTCATAAGTAAAGAACATGAAATTTCGACAAATGTACTTAATTTAATTTGAAAAGTCTGTAGCATCCAAGTAACGAAAATTTGAAAATGTTTTTAACCAAAGAAAGTTTTTATCAATATAAAATTGTTTATAAATCAGTTATTTGCAGCATTTAATTTTTTCTACTAATGAATTTCCGAAATACTTGCACACTAACTAAAACATCAAATGATGTCTATCATGATTATTTCTCCATATCACTTCACGTCATTTAGTAGTGAAAGCTGAGAACATTTGTGGTAAGAAGAATTCTTTGCAGGAAAGAAGCCTGATGATGCTACTACTGTGTACAAACATCACTGCATCCCTCAAACAAGATTTATGTGTTAAAAACTAAACAAGAGTACGTTGATTACATAAAACCTGAAAGGATGAAATCCTTCTTCCAGAAGATTGGTTTATTAAATCACACTTGCATTTAGCAAGCTTCAAACTAAAAAATCCCATTTACTTAGGCTAAACAAGCTTAAGGATAACGTCTTCTTCCTTATTCTCTACTTATGTATAGATATTTTAAATTTCTGCTTTGTGGCGACAAGAAACCTAAAGTGGTCCTTAAATAGTTTATGTTAGTTGATAATAATTCTTGCTTATTTAATCAGAAATAAAATTGAAAAATTTCAAGTACACAACTATAAATTTGAATAAAGACACTAAAATAAAACGTGCTAAGAAAGTTCTGTCATAAGTTTATTTAAATATCTAAAGCAACTAGATAAATTGATTGAAAACAGTTTCACTGTGTTGTTAAGAACTTTGTATTTCAAATAAATCTACAGGAAAAAACTTGCACGAATTTAGCTAAGTAGTCTTGTGTCTTCTAAAGCTAAGTCTGTTTTCTTGAAACTCATTGCAGACACAAGAGGAGGTTAAACACTACTGACATAGAGTTAGCTCTTAAACAAATCTAACGAAAATATTATGAGTAAAATAAGGGTCTATGTTGCCTTTGTAGATTTCACCAAAGCCTTTGAGACTGTAAATAGAAAAACTTGTCAATTCAACGTCTTTCTTATCCAAGAAGATTACGTCTGCAAGAAGTATTGTCATAAAACAGACTAACAGCGTTTTTCTACTCGGGTTTTTTATGGAATATTTCTTGTCGCAGTGTTATGTACTGAAGATGTTATCAACTTGCAAATATTAAATGGTTTTAATTTGCAGATAACTTTATTAAGTTAAAGAATCCTTGTTTGCAAGAGATTTGATCTGTAGGGAAGATTATTATTTGTAAGAAGAATCATCAAAAGACTCAAATATTTTACTGTAAGTGCTGGTTAGATGTTTGATTTTGATGAATTTTATTCTTTCGAAAATGAAATGTGTTTTTTCATTACAGCTATGATTACATCAGAGAAATATTAGATTGAAAATTTTTCCTATTATTCTTTATTGTTTTGTAAAATAGAATGGAAAATTTTTCGTCTTGTTTAAAAACTTGGTTTAATTTTAGGGATAAATCTTAAAAGTTTCATGTCAAGTTTTAATAAAACATAAAAGCTATCCATAAATATATTTAATTTAATTTCTCACAACTTGCAACAGATTATACAGCATGACGATTTGGCATCAACATTTTTGATGAATTTCATAAATAGTTTTAATCATGCAAGAAAAAATATCCATAAAGGATGACGTCATACTTATTTCATCATAGATAACGATAGAATTGCTACAAGATGATAGGAAGTAAATCAGAAAGTGGATAAAGGTCATGCATCTCTTCATTTAGAGTATTTGAGAAAGAGTGTCCATAATCAGGTCATGTGTCAGGTGATCCAGACCCTTCTGCAGCGGGTTCATGTTCAAATTTTTCGACGCTCGCCTCATAAGATACGGCAACATGTGTTTGGAAAGATGTTGCGACCATTTCTTTTCCAGGTGATTGAAAAGTTTCTCCTGCATGAGATTCGTGAGACTTTTTTTATTTTATTTGCAATCCTTTTTCATTAGCTACTGATGACTCCCGATTACTTGTTTCAGAAGACGCTGGTTCAGTTTTTATTAGAAGATCTCCATTGATCGAATCAATCGATATACTTAAAAAGGTCAAGCGATACGAAACAGAGCAGGGAAGCATTATTTGAAAGAAAGTTTTGTTCCAAAACAAAGTGAAGAAATCTTTTTACTGAGTTTAGTAGATGGGAATACTTTTAGGAGGAAATCGATTTCATTTAAACTTGTAAGAATGAAAATTTTTCGCCAGAAAGTAATTCAAATGAAACCACACTTGCACTTAACAAGCTCTAAATAAATTTTTGAATCAATTAGAGAGCTGTTTGGTAGGGGAGTAATCGATTTGTTTGCTCGTTATCTATTTGTGTCTAAACATGATAAATTTCTGATTTCTTGTGACGAGATAACTAAAGTTCAAATAGTAGGTCGTAAATGTTAGAAATGATCTCTGGTATAATCAAAAGTAGAGTTTCAGAATTTCAAGTATATCTAAAAGATTTGAAGAAATTGCATAAGAAGTGTCATGCAAGTTTGTGTCATAAATTAATTTCAATATGAACAACAATAAGATAAATGAATTGAAACGAGTGTAAATATGTTGTTAAAATGTTGGTATTTCAAACAAATCGAAATCTAAATCTAAAAAATTATATGTTAAAAGACTCATAAGTAAAAAACATGAAATTTCGACAAATGTATTTAATTTAATTTGAAAATTTTGTAGCATCCAAGTAACTTAAATTTGAAAATGTTTTTAACCAAACAAAGTTTTTATCAATATAAAATTGTTTATAAATCAGTTATTTGCAGCATTAAATTTTTTCTACTAATGAATTTCCGAAATACTTGCACACTAACTAAAACATCAAATGATGTCTATCATGATTATTTCTCCATATCACTTCACGTCATTTAGTAGTGAAAGCTGAGAACATTTGTGGTAAGAAGAATTCTTTGACAGAAAGAAGCCTGATGATGCTACTACTGTGTACAAACATCACTGCATCCCTCAAACAAGACTTATGTGCTAAAAACTAAACAAGAGTACGTTGATTACATAAAACCTGAAAGGATGAAATACTTCTTTCAGAAGATTGGTTTATTAAATCACACTTGCATTTAGCAAGCTTCAAACTAAAAAATCCCATTTACTTAGGCTAAACAAGCTTAAGGATAACGTCTTCTTCCTTATTCTCTACTTATGTATAGATATTTTAAATTTCTGCTTTGTGGCGACAAGAAACCTAAAGTGGTCCTTAAATAGTTTGTGTTAGTTGATAATAATTCTTGCTTATTTAATCAGAAATAAAATTGAAAAATTTCAAGTACACAACTATAAATTTGAATAAAGACACTAAAATAAGACGTGCAAAGAAAGTTCTGTCATAAGTTTATTTAAATATCTAAAGCAACTAGATAAATTGATTGAAAACAGTTTCACTGTGTTGTTCAGAACTTTGTATTTCAAATAAATCTACAGGAAAAAACTTGCAGGAATTTAGCTAAGTAGTCTTGTGTCTTCTAAAGCTAAGTCTGTTTTCTTGAAACTCATTGCAGACACAAGAGGAGGTTAAACACTACTGACATAGAGTTAGCTCTTAAACAAATCTAACAAAAATATTATGAGTAAAATAAGGGTCTATGTTGCCTTTGTAGATTTCACCAAAGCCTTTGAAACTGTAAATAGAAAAACTTGTCAATCCAACGTCTTTCTTATCCAACAAGATTACGTCTACAAGAAGTATTGTCATAAAACAGACTAACAGGGTTTTTCTACTCGGGTTTTTTATGGAATATTTCTTGTCGCAGTGTTATTTACTGGAGATGTTATCAACTCGCAAAATGTAAATGGTTTTAATTTGCAGATAGCTTTATTAAGTGAAAGAATCCTTGTTTGCAAGCGATTTGATCTGTAGGGAAGATTATTATTTGTAAGAAGAATCATCAAAAGACTCAAATATTTCACTGTAAGTGCTGGTTAGATGTTAGATTTTGATGAATTTTATTCTTTTGAAAATGAAATGTGTTTTTTCATTACAGCTATGATTACATCAGAGAAATATTAGATTGAAAATTTTTCCTATTATTCTTTATTGTTTTGTAAAACCGAATGGAAAATTTTTCGTCTTGTTTAAAAACTTGGTTTAATTTTAGAGATAAATCTTAAAGGTTTCATGTCAAGTTTTAATAAAACATAAAAGCTATCCATAAACATATTTAATTTAATTTCTCACAACTTGCAACAGATTATAAGGCATGACGATTTAACATCAACATTTTTGATGAATTTCATAAATAGTTTTAATCATGCAAGAAAAAATATCCATAAAGGATGACGTCATAATTATTTCATCATAGATAACGATAGAATTGCTACAAGATGATAGGAAGTAAATCAGAAAGTGGAAAAAGGTCATGCATCTCTTCATTTGGAGTATTTGAGAAAGAGTGTCGATAATCAGGTCATGTGTCAGGTGATCCAGACCCTTCTGCAGCGGGTTCATGTTCAAATTTTTCGACGCTCGCCTCATAAGATACGGCAACATGTGTTTGGAAAGATGTTGCGACCATTTCTTTTCCAGGTGATTGAAAAGCTTCTCCTGCATGAGATTCGTGAGACTTTTTCCATTTTATTTGCAATCTTCTTCATCAGCTACTGATGACTCCCGATTACTTGTTTCAGAAGACGCTGGTTCAGTTTTTATTAGAAGATCTCCATTGATCGAATCAATCGATATACTTAAAAAGGTCAAGCGATAGGAAACAGAGCAGGGAAGCATTATTTGAAAGAAAGTTTTGTTCCAAAAAAAAGTGAAGAAATCTTTTTACTGAGTTTAGTAGATGGGTTGCTTTTAGGAGGAAATCAATTACATTTAAACTTGTAAGAATGAAAGTTTTTCGCCAGAAAGTAATTCAAATGAAACCAACTTGCACTTAACAAGCTCTGAATAAATTTTTGAATCAATTAGAGAGCCTTTTGGTAGGTTAGTAATCGACTTGTTTGCTCGTTATCTATTTGTGTCTAAACATGATAAATTTCTGATTTCTTGTGACGAGATAACTAAAGTTCAAATAGTAGGTCGTAAATGTTAGAAATGATCTCTGGTATAATCAAAAGTAGAGTTTCAGAATTTCAAGTATATCTAAAAGATTTGAAGAAATTGCATAAGAAGTGTCATGCAAGTTTGTGTCATAAATTAATTTCAATATGAACAACAATAAGATAAATGAATTGAAACGAGTGTAAATATGTTGTTAAAATGTTGGTATTTCAAACAAATCGAAATCTAAATCTAAAAAATTATATGTTAAAAGACTCATAAGTAAAAAACATGAAATTTCGACAAATGTATTTAATTTAATTTGAAAAGTTTGTAGCATCCAAGTAACGAAAAGTTGAAAATATTTCTAACCAAACAAAGTTTTTATCAATATAAAATTGTTTATAAATCAGTTATTTGCAGCATTAAATTTTTTCTACTAATGAATTTCCGAAATACTTGCACACTAACTAAAACATCAAATGATGTCTATCATGATAATTTCTCCATATCACTTCACGTCATTTAGTAGTGAAAGCTGAAAACATTTGTGGTAAGAAGAATTCTTTGCAGGAAAGAAGCCTGATGATGCTACTACTGTGTAGAAACATCGCTGCATTCGTCAAACAAGATTTATGTGTTAAAAACTAAACAAGAGTACGTTGATTACATAAAACCTGAAAGGATGAAATCCTTCTTCCAGAAGATTGGTTTATTAAATCACACTTGCATTTAGCAAGCTTCAAACTAAAAAATCCCATTTACTTAGGCTAAACAAGCTTAAGGATAACGTCTTCTTCCTTATTCTCTACTTATGTATAGATATTTTAAGTTTCTGCTTTGTGGCGACAAGAAACCTAAAGTGGTCCTTAAATAGTTTGTGTTAGTTGATAATAATCTTGCTTATTTAATCAGAAATAAAATTGAAAAATTTCAAGTACACAACTATAAATTTGAATAAAGACACTAAAATAAGACGTGCGAAGAAAGTTCTGTCATAAGTTTATTTAAATATCTAAAGCAACCAGATAAATTGATTGAAAACGGTTTCACTGTGTTGTTAAGAACTTTGTATTTCAAATAAATCTACAGGAAAAAACTTGCAGGAATTTAGCTTAGTAGTCTTGTGTCTTCTAAAGCTAAGTCTGTTTTTTTGAAACTCATTGCAGACACAAGAGGAGGTTAAACACTACTGACATAGAGTTAGCTCTTAAACAAATCTAACAAAAATATTATGAGTAAAATAAGGGTCTATGTTGCCTTTGTAGATTTCACCAAAGCCTTTGAAACTGTAAATAGAAAAACTTGTCAATTCAAAGTCTTTCTTATCCAACAAGATTACGTCTGCAAGAATTATTGTCATAAAACAGACTAACAGGGTTTTTCTACTCGGGTTTTTTATGGAATATTTCTTGTCGCAGTGTTATTTACTGAAGATGTTATCAACTTGCAAATATTAAATGGTTTTAATTTGCAGATAGCTTTATTAAGTGAAAGAATCCTTGTTTGCAAGAGATTTGATCTGTAAGAAAGATTTTTCTTCTTAAGAAGAATCATCAGAAGACTCAAATATTTCACTGTAAGCTTTGGTTAGATGTTAGATTTTGATGAATTTTATTCTTTTGAAAATGAAATGTGTTTTTTCATTACAGCTGTGAATACATCAGAAAAATATTAAATTGAAAATTTGCCTATTACTTTTTATTGTTTTGTAAAATAGAATGGAAAATTTTTCGTCTTGTTTAAAAACTTGGTTTAATTTTAGGGATAAATCTTAAAAGTTTTATGTCAAGTTTTAATAAAACATAAAAGCTTTCCATAAATATATTTAATTCAATTTTTCACAACTTGCAACAGATTATACAGCATGACAATTTGGCATCAAAATTTTGATGAGTTTCATATTAAGTTTTGATCAAGCAAAAAACCTTACATAAACGATGACGTCATATTTATGTCATCATAAGTAACGAAAAATGCTACAAGATGATAGGAAAAAAGGCAAAATCAGAAAGTGGATAAATATCATGCCTCTCTTCATTTGGAGTATTTGAGAAAGAGTGCCGATATTCAGGTCATGTGCCAGGTGATCCAGACCCTTCTGCAGCGGATTCATGTTCAAATCTTTCGACGCTCGCCTCAGAAGATGCTGCAACATGTGTTTGGAAAGATGTTGCGACCATTTCTTTTCCAGGTGATTGAAAAGTTTCTCCTGCATGAGATTCCTGAAACTTTTTTTATTTTATTTGCAATCCTTTTTCATCAGCTACTGATGACTCCCGATTACTTGTTTCAGAAGACGCTGGTTCAGTTTTTATTAGAAGATCTCCATTGATCGAATCAATCGATATACTTAAAAAGGTCAAGCGATACGAAACAGAGCAGGAAAGCATTATTTGAAAGAAAGTTTTGTTCCAAAAAAAAGTGAAGAAATCTTTTTACTGAGTTTAGTAGATGGGTTGCTTTTAGGAGGAAATCAATTACATTTAAACTTGTAAGAATGAAAGTTTTTCGCCAGAAAGTAATTCAAATGAAACCACACTTGCACTTAACAAGCTCTGAATAAATTTTTGAATCAATTAGAGAGCCTTTTGGTAGGTTAGTAATCGACTTGTTTGCTCGTTATCTATTTGTGTTTAAACATGATAAATTTCTGATTTCTTGTGACGAGATAGCTAAAGTTCAAATAGTTGGTCGTAAATGTTAGAAATGATCTCTGGTATAATCAAAAGTAAAGTTGCAATATTTCAAGTATATCTAAAAGATTTGAAGAAATTGCATAAGAAGTGTGATGCAAGTTTGTGTCATAAGTTAATTTCAATATGAACAGCAATAAGATAAATGAATTGAAACGAGTGTAAATATGTTGTTAAAATGTTGGTATTTCAAACAAATCGAAATCTAAATCTAAAAAATTATATGTTAGAAGACTCATAAGTAAAGAACATGAAATTTCGACAAATGTATTTAATTTAATTTGAAAAGTTTGTAGCATCCAAGTAACTTAAATTTGAAAATGTTTTTAACCAAACAAAGTTTTTATCAATATAAAATTGTTTATAAATCAGTTATTTGCAGCATTTAATTTTTTCTACTAATGAATTTCCGAAATACTTGCACACTAACTAAAACATCAAATGATGTCTATCATGATTATTTCTCCATATCACTTCACGTCATTTAGTAGTGAAAGCTGAGAACATTTGTGGTAAGAAGAATTCTTTGACAGAAAGAAGCCTGATGATGCTACTACTGTGTACAAACATCACTGCATCCCTCAAACAAGATTTATGTGCTAAAAACTAAACAAGAGTACGTTGATTACATAAAACCTGAAAGGATGAAATACTTCTTTCAGAAGATTGGTTTATTAAATCACACTTGCACTTAGCAAGCTTCAAACTAAAAAATCCCATTTACTTAGGCTAAACAAGCTTAAGGATAACGTCTTCTTCCTTATTCTCTACTTATGTATAAATATTTTAAATTTCTGCTTTGTGGCGACAAGAAACCTAAAGTGGTCCTTAAATAGTTTGTGTTAGTTGATAATAATTCTTGCTTATTTAATCAGAAATAAAATTGAAAAATTTCAAGTACACAACTATAAATTTGAATAAATACAATAATGGTCATGCAATAAAACGTGCTAAGAAAGTTCTGTCATAAGTTTATTTAAATATCTAAAGCAACTAGATAAATTGATTGAAAACGGTTTCACTGTGTTGTTAAGAACTTTGTACTTCAAATAAATCTACAGGAAAAAACTTGCACGAATTTAGCTAAGTAGTCTTGTGTCTTCTAAAGCTAAGTCTGTTTTCTTGAAACTCATTGCAGACACAAGAGGAGCTTAAGCACTTCTGACATAGAGTTTGCTTTTAAACAAATCTAACGAAAATATTATGATTAAAATAAGGGTCTATGTTGCCTTTGTAGATTTCACCAAAGCCTTTGAGACTGTAAATAGAAAAACTTGTCAATTCAACGTCTTTCTTATCCAACAAGATTACGTCTGCAAGAAGTATTGTCATAAAACAGACTAACAGGGTTTTTTCTACTCGGGTTTTTTATGGAATATTTCTTGTCGCAGTGTTATGTACTGAAGATGTTATCAACTTGCAAATATTAAATGTTTTTAATTTGCAAGTAAGTTTATTAAGTGAAAGAATTCTTGCTTGCAAAAGATTTGATCTGTAAGAAAGAGTTTTCTTCGTAAAAGGAATCATCAAAAGACTCAAATATTTCACTGTAAGCTTTGGTTAGATGTTAGATTTTGATGAATTTTATTCTTTCGAAAATGAAATGTGTTTTTTCATTACAGCTATGATTACATCAGAGAAATATTAGATTGAAAATTTTTCCTATTATTCTTTATTGTTTTGTAAAACAGAATGGACAATTTTTCGTCTTGTTTAAAAACTTGGTTTAATTTTAGGAATAAATCTTAAAGGTTTCATGTCAAGTTTTAATAAAACATAAAAGCTATCCATAAATATATTTAATTCAATTTCTCACAACTTGCAACAGATTATACAGCATGACGATTTGGCATCAATATTTTGATGAGTTTCATATTAAGTTTTAATCAAGCAAGAAAAAATATCCATAAAGGATGACGTCATACTTATTTCATCATAGATAACGATAGAATTGCTACAAGATGATTGGAAGTAAATCAGAAAGTGGATAAAGGTCATGCCTCTCTTCATTTGGAGTATTTGAGAAAGAGTGTCGATAATCAGGTCATGTGTCAGGTGATCCAGACCCTTCTGCAGCGGGTTCATGCTCAAATCTTTCGACGCGCGCCTCAGAAGATACTGCAACATGTGTTTGGAAAGATGTTGCGACCATTTCTTTTCCAGGTGATTGAAAAGTTTCTCCTGCATGAGATTCGTGAAACTTTTTTTATTTTATTTGCAATCCTTTTTCATCAGCTACTGATGACTCCCGATTACTTGTTTCAGAAGACGCTGGTTCAGTTTTTATTAGAAGATTTCCATTGATTGAATCAATCGATATACTTAAGAAGGTCAAGCGATACGAAACAGAGCAGGGAAGCACTATTTGAAAGAAAGTTTTGTTCCAAAAAAAAGTGAAGAAATCTTTTTACTGAGTTTAGTAGATGGAAATGCTTTTAGGAGGAAATCGATTACATTTAAACTTGTAAGAATGAAAGTTTTTCGCCAGAAAGTTAATCAAATGAAACCATACTTGCACTTAACAAGCTCTAAATAAATTTTTGAATCAATTACAGAGCTGTTTGGTAGGTTAGTAATCGACTTGTTTGCTCGTTATCTATTTGTGTCTAAACATGATAAATTTTTGATTTCTTGTGACGAGATAGCTAAAGTTTAAATAGTTGGTCGTAAATGTTAGAAATGATCTCTGGTATAATCAAAAGTAAAGTTTCAGAATTTCAAGTATATCTAAAAGAGTTGAAGAAATTGCATAAGAAGTGTGATGCAAGTTTGTGTCATAAGTTAATTTCAATATGAACAGCAATAAGATAAATGAATTGAAACGAGTGTAAATATGTTGTTAAAATGTTGGTATTTCAAACAAATCGAAATCTAAATCTAAAAAATTATATGTTAAAAGACTCATAAGTAAAAAACATGAAATTTCGACAAATGTATTTAATTTAATTTGAAAAGTTTGTAGCATCCAAGTAACGAAAAGTTGAAAATGTTTTTAACCAAAGAAAGTTTTTACCAATATAAAATTGTTTATAAATCAGTTATTTGCAGCATTAAATTTTTTCTACTAATGAATTTCCGAAATACTTGCACACTAACTAAAACATCAAATGATGTCTATCATGATAATTTCTCCATATCACTTCACGTCATTTAGTAGTGAAAGCTGAAAACATTTGTGGTAAGAAGAATTCTTTGCAGGAAAGAAGCCTGATGATGCTACTACTGTGTAGAAACATCGCTGCATTCGTCAAACAAGATTTATGTGTTAAAAACTAAACAAGAGTACGTTGATTACATAAAACCTGAAAGGATGAAATACTTCTTTCAGAAGATTGGTTTATTAAATCACACTTGCATTTAGCAAGCTTCAAACTAAAAAATCCCATTTACTTAGGCTAAACAAGCTTAAGGATAACGTCTTCTTCCTTATTCTCTACTTATGTATAGATATTTTAAATTTCTGCTTTGTGGCGACAAGAAACCTAAAGTGGTCCTTAAATAGTTTGTGTTAGTTGATAATAATCTGGCTTATTTAATCAGAAATAAAATTGAAAAATTTCAAGTACACAACTATAAATTTGAATAAAGACACTGCAATAATCAAACGTGCGAAGAAAGTTCTTTCATAAGTTTATTTAAATATCTAAAGCAACCAGATAAATTGATTGAAAACGGTTTCACTGTGTTGTTAAGAACTTTGTATTTCAAATAAATCTACAGGAAAAAACTTGCAGGAATTTAGCTTAGTAGTCTTGTGTCTTCTAAAGCTAAGTCTGTTTTTTTGAAACTCATTGCAGACACAAGAGGAGGTTAAACACTACTGACATAGAGTTAGCTCTTAAACAAATCTAACAAAAATATTATGAGTAAAATAAGGGTCTATGTTGCCTTTGTAGATTTCACCAAAGCCTTTGAAACTGTAAATAGAAACCCTTGTCAATTCAAAGTCTTTCTTATCCAACAAGATTACGTCTGCAAGAAGTATTGTCATAAAACAGACTAACAGGGTTTTTCTACTCGGGTTTTTTATGGAATATTTCTTGTCGCAGTGTTATTTACTGAAGATGTTATGAACTTGCAAATATTAAATGGTTTTAATTTGCAGATAGCTTTATTAAGTGAAAGAATCCTTGTTTGCAAGAGATTTGATCTGTAAGAAAGATTTTTCTTCTTAAGAAGAATCATCAGAAGACTCAAATATTTCACTGTAAGATTTGGTTAGATGTTAGATTTTGATGAATTTTATTCTTTCGAAAATGAAATGTGTTTTTTCATTACAGCTATGATTACATCAGAAAAATGTTAAATTGAAAATTTTTCCTATTATTCTTTATTGTTTTGTAAAACAGAATGGAAAATTTTTCGTCCTGTTTAAAAACTTGGTTTAATTTTAGGGATAAATCTTAAAGGTTTCATGTCAAGTTTTAATAAAACATAAAAGCTATCCATAAATATATTTAATTTAATTTCTCACAACTTGCAACAGATTATACAGCATGACGATTTGGCATCAATATTTTGATGAGTTTCATATTAAGTTTTAATCAAGCAAAAAACCTTACATAAACGATGACGTCATACTTTTGTCATCATAAGTAACGAAAAATGCTACAAGATTATAGGAAGCAAGGCAGAATCAGAAAGTGGATAAATGTCGAGCCTCTCTTCATTTGGAGTATTTGAGAAAGAGTGCCGATAATCAGGTCATGTGTCAGGTGATCCAGACCTTTTTGCAGCGGATTAATGTTCAAATCTTTCGACGCGCGCCTCAGAAGATACTGCAACATGTGTTTGGAAAGATGTTGCGACCATTTCTTTTCCAGATGATTGAAAAGCTTCTCCTGCCTTAGATTCGTGAGACTTTTTCCATTTTATTTGCAATCCTTCTTCATCAGTTACTGATGACTCCCGATTACTTGTTTCAGAAGACGCTGGTTCAGTTTTTATTAGAAGATCTCCATTGATCGAATCAATCGATATATTTAAGAAGGTCAAGCGATACGAAACAGAGCAGGAAAGCACTATTTGAAAGAAAGTTTTGTTCCAAAAAAAAGTGAAGAAATCTTTTTACTAAGTTTAGTAGATGGGAATACTTTTAGGAGGAAATAGATTTCATTTAAACTTGTAAGAATGAAAGTTTTTCGCCCGAAAGTTAATCAAATGAAACCATACTTGCACTTAACAAGCTCTAAATAAATTTTTGAATCAATTACAGAGCTGTTGGGTAGGTTAGTAATCGACTTGTTTGCTCGTTATCTATTTGTGTTTAAACATGATAAGTTTCTGATTTCTTGTGACGAGATAGCTAAAGTTCAAATAGTTGTTCGTAAATGTTAGAAATGATCTCTGGTATAATCAAAAGTAAAGTTGCAAAATTTCAAGTATAGCTAAAAGATTTAAAGAAATTGCATAAGAAGTGTGATGCAAGTTTGTGTCATAAGTTAATTTCAATATGAACAGCAATACGATAAATGAATTGAAACGAGTGTAAATATGTTGTTAAAATGTTGGTATTTCAAACAAATCGAAATCTAAATCTAAAAAATTATATGTTAAAAGACTCATAAGTAAAAAACATGAAATTTCGACAAATGTATTTAATTTAATTTGAAAAGTTTGTAGCATCCAAGTAACGAAAAGTTGAAAATACTTTTAACCAAACAAAGTTTTTACCAATATAAAATTGTTTATAAATCAGTTATTTGCAGCATTTAATTTTTTCTACTAATGAATTTCCGAAATACTTGCACACTAACTAAAACATCAAATGATGTCTATCATGATTATTTCTCCATATCCCTTCACGTCATTTAGTAGTGAAAGCTGAGAACATTTGTGGTAAGAAGAATTTTTTGCAGGAAAGAAGCCTGATGATGCTACTACTGTGTACAAACATCACTGCATCCCTCAAACAAGACTTATGTGCTAGAAACTAAACAAGAGTACGTTGATTACATAAAACCTGAAAGGATGAAATACTTCTTTCAGAAGATTGGTTTATTAAATCAAACTTGCACTTAGCAAGCTTCAAACTAAAAAATCACATTTACTTAGGCTAAACAAGCTTAAGGATAACGTCTTCTTCCTTATTCTCTACTTATGTATAAATATTTTAAATTTCTGCTTTGTGGCGACAAGAAACCTAAAGTGGTCCTTAAATAGTTTGTGTTAGTTGATAATAATCTTGCTTATTTAATCAGAAATAAAATTGAAAAATTTCAAGTACACAGCTATAAATTTGAATAAAGACAATAAAATAAGACGTGCGAAGAAAGTTCTGTCATAAGTTTATTTAAATATCTAAAGCAACTAGATAAATTGATTGAAAACAGTTTCACTGTGTTGTTAAGAACTTTGTACTTCAAATAAATCTACAGGAAAAATTTGCACGAATTTAGCTAAGTAGTCTTGTGTCTTCTAAAGCTAAGTCTGTTTTTTTTTAAACTCATTGCAGACACAAGAGGAGGTTAAACACTAATGACATAGAGTTAGCTCTTAAACAAATCTAACAAAAATATTATGATTAAAATAAGGGTCTATGTTGCCTTTGTAGATTTCACCAAGGCCTATGAGACTGTAAATAGAAAAACTTGTCAATCCAACGTCTTTCTTATCCAACAAGATTACGTCTGCAAGAAGTATTGTCATAAAACAGACTAACAGGGTTTTTCTACTCGGGTTTTTTATGGAATATTTCTTGTCGCAGTGTTATGTACTGAAGATGTTATCAACTTGCAAATATTAAATGTTTTTAATTTGCAGATAGCTTTATTAAGTGAAAGAATCCTTGTTTGCAAGAGATTTGATCTGTAGGGAAGATTATTATTTGTAAGAAGAATCATCAAAAGACTCAAATATTTCACTGTAAGTGCTGGTTAGATGTTAGATTTTGATGAATTTTATTCTTTCGAAAATGAAATGTGTTTTTTCATCACAGCTGTGAATACATCAGAGAAATATTAGATTGAAAATTTTTCCTATTATTCTTTATTGTTTTGTAAAACAGAATGGAAAATTTTTCGTCTTGTTTAAAAACTTGGTTTAATTTTAGGGATAAATCTTAAAGGTTTCATGTCAAGTTTTAATAAAACATAAAAGCTATCCATAAATATATTTAATTTAATTTCTCACAACTTGCAACAGATTATACAGCATGACGATTTGGCATCAACATTTTTGATGAATTTCATAAATAGTTTTAATCATGCAAGAAAAAATATCCATAAAGGATGCCGTCATACCTATTTCATCATAGATAACGATAGAATTGCTACAAGATTATAGGAAGTAAATCAGAAAGTGGATAAAGGTCATGCATCTCTTCATTTGGAGTATTTGAGAAAGAGTGTTGATAATCAGGTCATGTGTCAGGTGATCCAGACCCTTCTGCAGCGGGTTCATGTTAGAATTTTTCGACGCTCGCCTCATAAGATACGGCAACATGTGTTTGGAAAGATGTTGCGACCATTTCGTTTCTAGGTGATTGAAAAGTTTCTCCTGCATGAGATTCGTGAGACTTTTTCCATTTTATTTGCAATCCTTTTTCATCAGCTACTGATGACTCCCGATTACTTGTTTCAGAAGACGCTGGTTCAGTTTTTATTAGAAGATTTCCATTGATTGAATCAATCGATATACTTAAGAAGGTCAAGCGATACGAAACAGAGCAGGGAAGCACTATTTGAAAGAAAGTTTTGTTCCAAAAAAAAGTGAAGAAATCTTTTTACTGAGTTTAGTAGATGGAAATGCTTTTAGGAGGAAATCGATTACATTTAAACTTGTAAGAATGAAAGTTTTTCGCCAGAAAGTTAATCAAATGAAACCATACTTGCACTTAACAAGCTCTAAATAAATTTTTGAATCAATTACAGAGCTGTTTGGTAGGTTAGTAATCGACTTGTTTGCTCGTTATCTATTTGTGTTTAAACATGATAAATTTCTGATTTCTTGTGACGAGATAGCTAAAGTTTAAATAGTTGGTCGTAAATGTTAGAAATGATCTCTGGTATAATCAAAAGTAAAGTTGCAAAATTTCAATTATATCTAAAAGATTTGAAGAAATTGCATAAGAAGTGTGATGCAAGTTTGTGTCATAAGTTAATTTCAATATAAACAGCAATAAGATAAATGAATTGAAACGAGTGTAAATATGTTGTTAAAATGTTGGTATTTCAAACAAATCGAAATCAAAATCTAAAAAATTATATGTTAGAAGACTCATAAGTAAAGAACATGAAATTTCGACAAATGTATTTAATTTAATTTGAAAAGTTTGTAGCATCCAAGTAACGAAAAGTTGAAAATATTTTTAACCAAAGAAAGTTTTTACCAATATAAAATTGTTTATAAATCAGTTATTTGCAGCATTAAATTTTTTATACTAATGAATTTCAGAAATACTTGCACACTAACTAATACATCAAATGATGTCTATCATGATTATTTCTCCATATCACTTCACGTCATTTAGTAGTGAAAGCTGAAAACATTTGTGGTAAGAAGAATTCTTTGACAGAAAGAGGCCTGATGATGCTACTACTGTGTACAAACATCACTGCATTCCTTAAACAAGACTTATGTGCTAAAAACTAAACAACTAAAATCACCTTGAAAAGTTTTCTTCTTAGTTTAGTTAGAAGTTAGAACTTAAAAAAATAATATTGAAACTAAACTAAAACTTAGCTTTTCAACTGTAATAACCAAAACAAATTATAATGACTCGAAAAATGATTCCGTTGATTTATATATATTCAAAAGATCTTTCTTAGAAATGAAGAAAATCTTAACAACAGATTCTATAAGAAGATTACTGAATATTTCAGGATGAAACTTGCTGTGTAATGATAGAAAAGAAAAATTTCGATTCATTCTGAAAACCTTTTCGAAGTTCGATGATAAATTACTTCATAAATTGGATTATTATAGAAGATAGGAAGTAATGGAGAATCAGAAAGATCATGTATCTCTTCATTTGGAGTATTTGAGAAAGAGTGCCGATAATCAGGCCATGTGTCAGGTGATCCAGATCCTTCTGCAGCGGATTCATGATTAAATCTTTCGACGCTCGCCTCAGAAGATACTGCAACATGTGTTTGGAAAGATGTTGCGACCATTTCTTTTCCAGGTGATTGAAAAGTTTCTCCTGCATGAGATTCGTGAGACTTTTCCAATTTTATTTGCAATCCTTCTTCATCAGCTACTGATGATTTCTGATTACTTGTTTCCAAAGACGCTGGTTCATTTTCTTCAATGAACGTTTCGAATGATTGAATCAATCGATCTGTACAGAGGAACTACACAACAATTTGAAATGAAGAAATTGAGTAAAAAGTTGATGTAGAAATTGTTACTCACTTCAAATGCGTTCCCCTTTTCGCAGAAAGAAACCTTTTTGTTTACTTTTTTTTCTTTACTAAAATTGCAAAATAAATTTGTTACAAATCTTCAAAAAGTTTAAAAATATTCAAAACTTGAACGTCTGAAAGTGTTGTCATCTTCAATTTGTTAACAATTTATTAAAATTTATTTGAAAATTATTACTACAACTTCTTGCAAATGAAACTAACTGATGATTGGTTTATATCAAATTTTCAAATATTTAGAATAAAAGTTAAATTTTAAATAAAATTTTAAATATTTCTATCTGTAGTTCAAACAATAAATGAATACTTCTGCTGGGTTTCAACAATTTCATTAAAAGCTAAATAAAATTTGATTTTTTTAAATTTACAAAACTTTCATTTTTAAATTGAAACTAATCAACAAGTTATAAAAAGAATTTTAAAAAATGTGATTTTAGTTTATATACAAATATAAAATATTGGATGATCAACACAGTGTTGAATAATTTCATCAAAATCTAAGTTACAAGCTTGAAAATAAAATTTAAAGATAAAAGTTTATAAAACTAGTATAAAATAGGATAATATTACATCATTAATCATAGTTTCGCTTCGTTAAAAGAATTTTTAATTTTGCAACTAGCAGCCACGCGGTAAATAGATAAATAATTTAAGAAGTTTTAGTATTCCATGCTAATCATATATTTGTCATGAAAATAATAAATTTGAAACCTCAAGGACGTATTTGGTTCATTTAAAGAAAATTTCAAAAAACAAACTAACTTTAAGGGTTCTTTGGTTTTTTTAAAACTCATCTTGAAAGACAAAAACAGTTTCTGAAATATAAATGAATGAAATCAACATATCAGCAATTACAAGTTTACAAATTTAATTTACCATATATCAAATAAGATATTGTATTCATACTGAAAGTATCAAAATAATTTGAAACGTTTAAAAAAAGAATTAAATAAAATATAAGAAAAGGCTTATGTAAATATTTAGTCATTACATATTTGAAATTTTTGTCAATATTTTATCACTGAAAGCAACTTTGACTCAAAACTATTTAATTTCATTTTGAAATTTGTCTACAAAAGCCAAATTTTCAAATTACTTTTAGTAGAAATTACTCTCAGTTTTAATCAGGATCGATAAAATTTGAGTTTAAAATTTGTTTTTAACGCAAATAAAAGTAATTCTAATTTTACTGTTTGCAAATTTTGATTTTGGTAGTTTAAAGTATACAATTTCAAAAGTATTCTAATTATTGAATAAGTAGTTGGCCTCAAAGGTTAAGGCTAATGTTTTTTATGTGAAATTAAGTTTTTTGTGAGTTGACTTGTTGACCAAAACACACTCTCAAACCACTTTATATATTTATTTACAGAACAATTTATTACCGCAAATAACAAGATAACTGCTTATAAGAATAAAGGTATCACCTGAACTACTGAAATAATGTATAACTTACTTCTTACCTTTTCTTCAAAAAATTAGAATCAAATATTAGAGGGAAAGATAGATTCTACAAAATATGTGCGTTGCAAACATTATCAGATTGTAGGTCATAACAATTTTGGACATAGTTTTTATATGCATCAATTACAGCAAAAAGAAAACAATGAAACTGGCTTTTTAATTTAATGAGTAAAAAGTGCGAAAAAGATAATTGTTCCACAATCACCAAGCAATCTCAATGAATTCCTGTAAAATATTCATCTGATTTACGAAAAACGAATTTTAAAAATAACCAAATAGTCATAGCAGTTGATCTGCAAATAGTACGAAGTTCTAACTTCGGCTTATAAAATCAAGTCTGATTGAAATGTTGTCAAAAATCAGCTAACAGAGTACTCCCATATTTACTTTAGCTCAGATTAAATCTCTTCATGTTGATCAACTTTTTCCTTGGAAAATGAAATATGTTTTTCAATACAAAAGTGATTTATCAAACAAATATTAAATTAAATCTTCGCCACATTTATCTTAAATAAGTTTTAAAATAGAGTAAGACGTTTTTAATCTTGTTCAGTTGGTTGTGATAATTTTAGAAATGCTTCTTGATGGGTCTCACATAAAGTTTTTATCAAGCAAAAATATATTATAACTTCCTTATCAATATCATTATTAACATAAACAAATCCCTAATACTATCGAAGATACTAAAAAAGGTCAAGCCATACAATAGATGGCAGCTAAACACTTTCAGTTAGAAAATTTTGTTCCAAAAAAATGAAGAAACCATCTTAGTTATGTTAGTAAATGCCTTTAAGAGAAAAATGATTAAATATAAGCCTTCAAGAAAAAATTCTTCTTCCAGAAAACTGGTCTAAAAATATAATACTTGCACTTAGCAAGTTCAAAATTATGCTTCACGAGAGAGTCCACGCTCAATGGTTGGTTTCTTGCTAGTTATTGTCTATTTAAGTATATAAGTTGAAGTTTCATGCTTGTGGCGACCTGACATCAAAAAGTTCTCGTTTTTAGTTGGTAAGTAGCCCTTTTGATATTTTCAAAACTAAAACTAAGAATTTTGAATTTAATTACTGTAAATTTGAATAAAGATACTCTATAAATAATTGATAAAAGTTCTGTTATAAGTTTATTTAAATTTCAAAAGCAACGAACAAAATGAAATGAATTTAACTATATTGTTAAAATGTTTGTATTTCAAATAATATTATATAGGAAAATGCTTGCACAAGTTAGTTGAACAGTTTTGTGTCTTATAGAGCTGAGTCTGTTTTTCTTGAAACCCAGTGCAAACGCAGAAGGAGTGTAAGGAGAAATCTTCGTTGAAACAGCTTGGTAGGTAAACAACACTTAAAGTTCTCACAACTTGCAACAGATTATACAGCATGACGATTTGGCATCAAAATTTTGATGAGTTTCATATTAAGTTTTAATCAAGCAAAAAAAACCATCAATCAACGATGACGTCATACTTATCTCATCATAAGTAACGAAAAATGCTACAAGATTATAGGAAGTAAGGCAGAATCAAAAAGCAAATAAAGATTATGCATCTCTTCATTTGGAGTATTTGAGAAAGAGTGCCGATAATCAGGTCATGTGTCAGGTGATCCAGACCCTTCTGCAGCGGATTCATGTTCAAATCTTTCGATGCGCGGCTCAGAAGATACTGCAACATGTGTTTGGATAGATTTTGCTGCAACCATTTCTTTTCCAGGTGATTGAAAAGTTTCTCCTGCATGAGATTCGTGAGACTTTTTCCATTTTATTTGCAATCCTTCTTCATCAGCTACTGATGACTCCTGATTACTTGTTTCAGAAGTCGCTGAATCAGATTTTTTCTAAGAACATCTCCAATGATTGAATGAATCGATCTGTACAGAGGAACTACAAAGCAATTCAAAATAAAGATGTTGAATACAAAGTCTGAGAACGAAAATATGAAAAGACTAAAATGAAAATCTGCTGAATTTAATCACAAGAACTCCAAAAAAATAAAGTCTAGATGTCACTCTCAGAAGAAAATGCTAAAATGGTTTATAATAAGGAAGTTGAAAATAACTTGATTAAGTTATCAATGGAAAATCTTATTCTGAATTTGGTTACAAGTTAAAATTCGAAGAATGAGAACTTTCTTTCAGAAAATGTTTAAATCAAGTCACACTTGCACATAGCAAGTTCAAAATATAGGAAAAATGGAAGCCAGTTTTCACTTGGAGTTGATAGATCTTCGTTTATTCGCTATCTATATATACAAGTTTTAAGTCTCTTGTTTGTGGCGACCTGACACAAAACAGTTAAAAACTTGCTGTTAGTTGGTAATTAGCCTTTTTGATATGGTCAAAAGCAAAATTAAGAAATTTAAATTTTATTTCTATAAATTTGAATAAAGATACTCTATAAAATGATTGATAAAAGTTCTGTTACAAGTTTAGTTAAATTTTAAAACCAACGTAAAATAATTTGATTAGTAATAATAAAAACAGCTTAAATTGAAACTTGCTTCAGTTAAATTTCGAAGAATGAGTACTGTCCTTGAGAAAAGAGGTTGGATGAAGTCACACTTGCACATAGCAAGTTCCAAATACAAGTTTAAAGTATAAAATTGTATTATCAATTTCATTAACCTGTTACCAATTCGCTATATTTATATCGAAGGTTTAAGTTTATTGTTTGTGGCACTCAGACAACTAAAAATTAAATACTTTCCTTTAGTTGAAAATAAGTCATTGTGTAATAAACAAAAAAAAATTGGGAAATTTCAATCATATAACTATAAATTTCAATAAAGATTCTTCAGTAAATATTTGATGAAAGTTATGTTATAAGTTTACTTAAATATCGAGAAACAACAAGATAAATTAATTCAAACAAATTTAACTTTATTGATAAAATCTTTGTATTTCAAATAAATGTCTATAGGAAAAATCTTGCACGAATATATCCAAAAAGTCTTCTGTCTTCTAAATATAAGTCTGTTTTCTTGAAAATCAGTGCAGTCTCAAGAGGTGTGGAAATACTATTGGCACGGCATTTCCTCTTAAACAAATTAAAAAAATATTATTTTGCAAAATTACTGTCTAAATTACCTTTGTAGATCTCACCAAAACCTTTGAAACTGTAAATACAAAAACTTATGGATGCAATTTCCTTAGAATCCACCAAAATGTATCAACACATGATAGGGCTCAACTAAATTAAAAATAGATAATTAAAATACGAAGACAAGTTTTATACATCGTTTTCAATACAAGATAGTGTGAAACAAGAATAAATGTTAGCATCAACACTTCTTTAAATATTTTCTACAAAGTTGCTAACACGTTCAATTACATACAAATGATAAAGACACGGTTTATAAGAAGTACTGTCATGATGACAGCATCTTCAATTAAGGTTGTTTAATGGTTAAAACTTTTTACTTATGATTTGTAAATTTCATTCTGGTGATGGTGCTACATTTGTTGCACACAATAAAATAGTGCTGCAAATGATAACATCTTATTTGGTAGAGAACTCAAAACTCTTTATGGTTTAACTAAGACAAAAAAAGTTAAAAGCTCTCCAATTTTCTGCTCCATGTACCATTATTATTGTTGCCATTAATTTCCAATCAACAGCAAAATTGTCAAGCCAGTGAAGCATTTCAAATATATCGGTAGTAAATATGATTTGAAGGTAGAATTGATAGACAATTAACTTTAGTCCACTCCATAAAACAAATTTGAACAGTAAATAAATAAAGTCCCAAAGATAAAGATTTTTCTGTTAGGATGAACAATTCTGACTATAGTTTTGTGCTGATTTAATTTCTAGAAGGGCAAACCAACATGATTCTTTTAACTGATCTTCTATGAGGGCAGAGAATTTATGCAGAGTCAGTTGTTGCCTATCAAGCAAAATTCCATTTTTCAAACCAACAATGTAAGCAGCCAAATAGAAGTGTTGGTAAAGGTACCTCAATTTGGCCACAAGGGAATTGTCAAAATGAAACTGAGTACGGTAACAAACTTCCTATAAATTTCTAACTTTGGCTTATAAATTCAGAGTTAATTGGTAGGTAAACAACACTTAAGTTTTCACAACTTGCAACAGATTATACAGCATGACGATTTAGCATCAACATTTTGATGAGTTTCATATTAAGTTTTAATCAAGCAAAAAAAACCATCAATCAACGATGACGTCATACTTATCTCATCATAAGTAACGAAAAATGCTACAAGATTATAGGAAGTAAGGCAGAATCAGAAAGCAAATAAAGATTATGCATCTCTTCATTTGTAGTATTTGGAGTATCTGCATCGGGTTCATGTTCAAATCTTTCGACGCTCGCCTCAGAAGATACTGCAACATGTGTTTGGAAAGATGTTGCGACCATTTCTTTTCCAGGTGATTGAAAAGCTTCTCCTGCATGAGATTCGTGAGACTTTTTCCATTTTATTTGCAATCTTCTTCATCAGCTACTGATGACTCCTGATTACTTGTTTCAGAAGTCGCTGATTCAGTTTTTTCTAAGAACATCTCCAATGATTGAATGAATCGATCTGAACAGAGGAACTACAAAGCAATTCGAAATGAAGAAGTCGATTAAAAAGTCTGAGAACGAAAATACCAAAAGAGTAGAATAAAAATCTGCTGAATTTAATCACAAGAACTCCAAAGGAATAAAGTCTAGATGTCACTCTCAGAAGAAAATACAAAAATGGTTTATAATAAGAAAATTGAAAAATAACTCGACTAAATTATGAATGAAAAAGCTCATTCTGAATTTGGTTACAAGTTAAAATTCGAAGAATGAGAACTTTCTTTCAGAAAACTGATTGCATCAAGTGACACTTGCACATAGCAAGTTCAAAATTATGAAGTGGAAAATTCAGTTTTTACTGAAAGTTTGATAATTCATCGTTTATTTGCTATAAATATATACAAGTTTTAAGTCTCTTGTTTGTGGCGACCTGACACCGAACAGTTAAATACTCGCTGTTAGTTGGTAATTATCCTTTTTGATATGGTCAAAACCAAAATTAAGAAATTTAAATTTTATTTCTATAAATTTGAATAAAGATACTCTATAAAATAATTGATGAAAGTTCTGTTATAAGTTTATTTAAATTTTAAAACCAACGTAAAAAATGTAATGAAACTAATTTAAATATATTGTTTAAATGTTTAGCTTTCAAATCAAATTATATAGGAAAATGCTTGCACAAGTTAGTTGAACAGTTTTGTGTCTTATATAGCTGAGTCCGGTTTTCTTGAAACCCATTTCAAACTCAAAAGGAGTGTAAGGAGAAATTTTCGTTGAAACAGCTTGGTAGGTAAACAACACTTAAAGTTTTCACAACTTGCAACAGATTATACAGCATGACGATTTAGCATCAATATTTTGATGAGTTTCATATTAAGTTTTAATCAAGCAAAAAAAAACCATCAATCAACGATGATGTCATACTTATCTCATCATAAGTAACGAAAAATGCTACAAGATTATAGGAAGTGAGGCAGAGTCAGAAAGCAAATAAATATCACGGATCTCTTCATTTGGAGTATTTGAGAAAGAGTGCCGATAATCAGGTCATGTGTCAGGTGATCCAGACCCTTCTGCAGCGGATTCATGTTCAAATCTTTCGACGCTTGCCTCAGAAGATACTGCAACATGTGTTTGGAAAGATGTTGCGACCATTTCGTTTCCAGGTGATTGAAAAGCTTCTCCTGCATGAGATTCGTGAGACTTTTTCCATTTTATTTGCAATCCTTCTTCATCAGCTACTGGTGACTCCTGGTTACTTGTTTCAGAAGTCGCTGATTCAGTTTTTTCTAAGAACATCTCCAATGATTGAATCAATCGATTTGTACAGAGGAACTACAAAGCAATTCGAAATGAAGAAGTCGAGTAAAAAGTCTGAGAACGAAAATACCAAAAGAGTAAAATAAAAATCTGCTGAATTTAATCACAAGAACTCCAAAGGACTAAAGTCTAGATGTCACTCTCAGAAGAAAATACAAAAATGGTTTATAATAAGAAAATTGAAAAATAACTTGATCACGTTATCAATGAAAAAGCTCATTCTGAATTTGGTTACAAGTTAAAATTCGAAGAATGAGAACTTTCTTTCAGAAAAGTGATTGAATGAAGTCACACTTGCACATAGCAAGTTCAAAAGTTTGATGAGAAAATTCAATTCCCAATCGGGATTGATAGATCTTCGTTTATTCGCTATATATATATACAAGTTTTAAGTCTCTTGTTTGTGGCGACCTGACACCGAACAGTTAAAAACTTGCTGTTAGTTGGTAATTAGCCTTTTTTATATAGTCAAAACCAAAATTAAGAAATTTAAATTTTATTTCTATAAATTTGAATAAAGATACTCTATAAAATAATTGATGAAAGTTCTGTTACAAGTTTCTTTAAATTTTAAAACCAACGTAAAAAATGTAATGAAACTAATATAAATATATTGTTTAAATGTTTAGATTTCAAACAAAATTATATAGGAAAATGCTTGCACAAGTTAGTTGAACAGTTTTGTATCTTATAGAGCTAAGTCTGTTTTTCTTGAAACCCAGTGCAAACGCAGAAGGAGTGTAAGGAGAAATCTTCGTTGAAACAGCTTGGTAGGTAAACAACACTTAAAGTTCTCACAACTTGCAACAGATTATACAGCATGACGATTTAGCATCAATATTTTGATGAGTTTCATATTAAGTTTTAATCAAGCAAAAAAAAACATCAATCAACGATGACGTCATACTTATCTCATCATAAGTAACGAAAAATGCTACAAGATTATAGGAAGTAAGGCAAAATCAGAAAGCAAATAAAGATTATGCATCTCTTCATTTGGAGTATTTGAGAAAGAGTGCCGATAATCAGGTCATGTGTCAGGTGATCCAGACCCTTCTGCAGCGGATTCATGTTCAAATCTTTCGATGCGCGGCTCAGAAGATACTGCAACATGTGTTTGGATAGATTTTGCTGCAACCATTTCTTTTCCAGGTGATTGAAAAGTTTCTCCTGCATGAGATTCGTGAGACTTTTTCCATTTTATTTGCAATCCTTCTTCATCAGCTACTGATGACTCCTGATTACTTGTTTCAGAAGACGCTGGTTCAGTTTTTATTAGAAGATCTCCAATGATTGAATGAATCGATCTGAACAGAGGAACTACAAAGCAATTCGAAATGAAGAAGTCTAGTAAAAAGTCTGAGAACGAAAATATGAAAAGACTAAAATGAAAATCTGCTGAATTTAATCACAAGAACTCCAAAGGAATAAAGTCTAGATGTCACTCTCAGAAGGAAATGCTAAAATGGTTTATACTAAGAAAATCGAAAAATAACTCGATTAAATTTTGAATGAAAAAGCTCATTCTGAATTTGGTTACAAGTTAAAATTCGAAGAATGAGAACTTTCTTTCAGAAAAGTGATTGAATGAAGTCACACTTGCACATAGCAAGTTCAAAAGATTGATGAGAAAATTCAATTTCCAATCGGGAATGATAGATCTTCGTTTATTTGCTATATATATATACAAGTTTTAAGTCTCTTGTTTGTGGCGACCTGACACCGAACAGTTAAATACTCGCTGTTAGTTGGTAATTAGCCTTTTTTATATAGTCAAAACCAAAATTAAGAAATTTAAATTTTATTTCTATAAATTTGAATAAAGATACTCTATAAAATAATTGATGAAAGTTCTATTATAAGTTTATTTAAATTTTAAAACCAACGTAGAAAATGTAATAAACTAATTTAAATATATTGTTTAAATGTTTAGATTTCAAACAAAATTATATAGGAAAATGCTTGCACAAGTTAGTTGAACAGTTTTGTGTCTTATAAAGCTGAGTCTGTTTTTCTTGAAACCCAGTGCAAACGCAGAAGGAGTGTAAGGAGAAATTTTCGTTGAAACAGCTAGGTAGGTAAACAACACTTAAAGTTCTCACAACTTGCAACAGATTATACAGCATGACGATTTAGCATCAATATTTTGATGAGTTTCATATTAAGTTTTAATCAAGCAAAAAAAAACCATCAATCAACGATGACGTCATACTTATCTCATCATAAGTAACTAAAAATGCTACAAGATGATAGGAAGAAAGGAAAAATCAGAAAGTGGATAAATATCATGCCTCTCTTCATTTGGAGTCTTTGAGAAAGAGTGCCGATAATCAGGCCATGTGCCAGGTGATCCAGACCCTTCTGCAGCGGATTCATGTTCAAATCTTTCGATGCGCGGCTCAGAAGATACTGCAACATGTGTTTGGATAGATTTTGCTGCAACCATTTCTTTTCCAGGTGATTGAAAAGTTTCTCCTGCATGAGATTCGTGAGACTTTTTCCATTTTATTTGCAATCCTTCTTCATCAGCTACTGATGACTCCTGATTACTTGTTTCAGAAGTCGCTGAATCAGATTTTTTCTAAGAACATCTCCAATGATTGAATGAATCGATCTGTACAGAGGAACTACAAAGCAATTCAAAATAAAGATGTTGAATACAAAGTCTGAGAACGAAAATATGAAAAGACTAAAATGAAAATCTGCTGAATTTAATCACAAGAACTCAAAAAAAAATAAAGTCTAGATGTCACTCTCAGAAGAAAATGCTAAAATGGTTTATAATAAGGAAGTTGAAAATAACTTGATTAAGTTATCAATGGAAAATCTTATTCTGAATTTGGTTACAAGTTAAAATTCGAAGAATGACAACTTTCTTTCAGAAAATGTTTAAAACAAGTCACACTTGCACATAGCAAGTTCAAAATTGAGGAAAAATGGAAGCCAGTTTTCACTTGGAATTGATAGATCTTCGTTTATTCGGTATCTATATATACAAGTTTAAAGTCTCTTGTTTGTGGCGACCTGACACCGAACAGTTAAAAACTTGCTGTTAGTTGGTAATTAGCCTTTTTGATATGGTCAAAAGCAAAATTAAGAAATTTAAATTTTATTTCTATAAATTTGAATAAAGATACTCTATAAAGTAATTGATAAAAGTTCTGTTACAAGTTTAGTTAAATTTTAAAACCAACGTAAAAAATGTAATGAAACTAAATTAAATATATTGTTTAAATGTTTAGATTTCAAACAAAATTATATAGGAAAATGCTTGCACAAGTTAGTTGAACAGTTTTGTGTCTTATAAAGCTGAGTTTGTTTTTCTTGAAACCCAGTGCAAACTCAGAAGGAGTGTAAGGAGAAATTTTCGTTGAAACAGCTAGGTAGGTAAACAACACTTAAAGTTCTCACAACTTGCAACAGATTATACAGCATGACGATTTAGCATCAATATTTTGATGAGTTTCATATTAAGTTTTAATCAAGCAAAAAAAACCATCAATCAACGATGACGTCATACTTATGTCATCATAAGTAACGAAAAATGCTACAAGATTATAGGAAGTAAGGCAAAATCAGAAAGCAAATAAAGATTATGCATCTCTTCATTTGGAGTATTTGAGAAAGAGTGCCGATAATCAGGTCATGTGTCAGGTGATCCAGACCCTTCTGCAGCGGATTCATGTTCAAATCTTTCGACGCTTGCCTCAGAAGATACTGCAACATGTGTTTGGAAAGATGTTGCAACCATTTCTTTTCCAGGTGATTGAAAAGTTTCTCCTGCATGAGATTCGTGAGACTTTTTCCATTTTATTTGCAATCTTCTTCATCAGCTACTGATGACTCCTGATTACTTGTTTCAGAAGACGCTGGTTCAGTTTTTATTAGAAGATCTCCAATGATTGAATCAATCGATCTGAACAGAGGAACTACAAAGCAATTCGAAATGAAGAAGTCGAGTAAAAAGTCTGAGAACGAAAATACCAAAAGAATAAAATAAAAATCTGCTGAATTTAATCACAAGAACTCCAAAGGAATAAAGTCTAGATGTCACTCTCAGAAGGAAATGCTAAAATGGTTTATACTAAGAAAATCGAAAAATAACTCGATTAAATTATGAATGAAAAAGCTCATTCTGAATTTGGTTACAAGTTAAAATTCGAAGAATGAGAACTTTCTTTCAGAAAAGTGATTGAATGAAGTCACACTTGCACATAGCAAGTTCAAAAGTTTGATGAGAAAATTCAATTCCCAATCGGGATTGATAGATCTTCGTTTATTTGCTATATATATATACAAGTTTTAAGTCTCTTGTTTGTGGCGACCTGACACCGAACAGTTAAATACTCGCTGTTAGTTGGTAATTAGCCTTTTTTATATAGTCAAAACCAAAATTAAGAAATTTAAATTTTATTTCTATAAATTTGAATAAAGATACTCTATAAAATAATTGATGAAAGTTCTGTTACAAGTTTATTTAAATTTCAAAAGCAACGAACAAAATGGAATAAAACTAATTTAACTATATGGTTAAAATGTTTGTATTTCAAATAAGAAAAAGAATGATAGGAAGTAAGGTAGAATCAGAAAGTAAATAAAGATCATGCATCTCCCTATTTGGAGTATTTGAAAAAAAGTGCCGATAATCAGGTCATGTATCCGGTGATCCAGACCCTTCTACAGCGGGTTCATGTTCAAATCTTTCGACGCGCGCCTCAGAAGATCCTGCAACTTATGTTTCAGAAGATGTTGATTCTTTCTTTTCCAGGCTCTTTTCCAATTTATGTTTTCTTCCTGACTCAAAAGTGTTTTTCTTGTTTATAACTCTTTTGTTTGATATTTCTTAAAAAAGTGTGGTATACCCTTCAACATTAAACTTATTCAACTAACAAACAAAATTGGTTTGATATTTGCTTCAATTAAAACAAATTTTCCGCCCATTGAGAAATTTTCATTTTTGCTCCTTAACATATATTCTATACTCTATTAGGGCATAGATTAAGTAAAGTTGTATTCTTTATTTGCTCGTTAAAACATTTTGATTTACTGTAAAGTTTATCAAATTTAAATAATTGGTAAATATTTTTTTTATTTATAGAAATATTTCGAAGTTTTGAATATATCTGGATTAATCATAATATTTACTGTAAACTTGAATATATTGAAAATAATTTATTAGATTTAATTAATGGATCACATATTATATACATATTAAATTAAAATCATGTTACTTGTATAAAGTGGGTTTTTATAAAAATAGCAGAACTATTTTTATATCAACTTATTCTATATCATGTTTTTTTCATATTCATAAATGTAGTGAAAACGTTTAACTGTCATTTAGTTATGTTTCTTTCATTTAACAAATAAATGGTATTTTTAGGTCATCTCATGATAGATCAATTTTTCTACATAAAATTATTGTGATAATTGTTTTTATTAAGCTTATTGTTGATGTATTTCTACTATTTAATTGTTTTTTTGTTATCTTTTATGTTATTTTAGTCCTTTTATTACAATTTTTGAAACTACTTCTTTAATATTTTTTAGAAATTAGCTTTTGATTAAATTTTGTCATTTTTTGAATTTTGCAAACGTTTGTTGGAAATTTAACGTGTTTAATTAAACTTGTTTATTGGTATAATTGATTAGGTTGAAATCACCAAAACAAAACCTGATGGTTATAATAAAATATTTTACTAAAGTTGAAAATTTGGCTTTTATTTTTTAAAACCAATTAAGTTAAACTTAAACTATTAAACTATTTGCTGAATTTTGTAACTACTTTGGCTATTAGAAAGAAAATAATCTATAATTTAGAAAATAATTATTATTTAAAGATTTTTTTATGAAAAGACATTTTTCTGAACTCTTTCTTTAGTTTTGTTCCAAGACCTACTACTTTTTGGGTTACTTTTATTTTCTAGATTTCTCTAATTGCTTTAAATTTTATTTGTGAACTCTTTTTTTTCTTCATTTGTATTTTAGAATTTGTTCCTAGATTCTAATTTGCCTTTTAATTGCTCTCCAAGAAGTAAATAACCAGTGAGGTTTGCTTTATTATATTTTTGAAGTATTTTCTTATTGAAATTTTTTAGAAATAGATATGATATTGCTTCATATTTATAATTATGAAATCTTCAGGATACACAAATGACTTTTTAGTTTATTTATAGCTGTTTCCTGAGCTTTGAATTATTCTTTTTTATATATTAAGTAGTCAAGACCATAAAATGTATCAGCTAAAAATATTCAAAAATTTCATGTAAATCAATCATCAGTTAGTTTCATTTTAAAGAAGTTGTAGTAAAAAGTTCCAAATAAGTTTTAATAAATTGTTAACAAATTGAAGGTGGCAACACTTTCAGACATTTAATATATTTAAACATTTTGAAGATTTGTAACAAGTTTATTTTATATTTTCAGTAAAACTAAACAGACACTGCGTTTTACCATAAAAAAAGACCGAACTTAAAGTGAGCAACAATTTCTACTTCAATTCTTACTTAATTTGTTCAATTTGTTGTGTAGATCGCCCAATCAGAACGGTACATTCAAGCAATGTTTACGTTTCCTCTAGCAACCAAAGTGGCGTTTTCTGAAACACGTAATCAAGAGTCATCTGTAGCTGATGAAAAAAGATTACAAAAAAATTGGATAGTGTCCTTTGGATCTTCGAAAATAGAAACTTTTCAATCACCTAAAAAGAAATTCGTCCCAGTATATTCTCTAACACCCATCACAGAAACCTTCAAAGCACCTGTCCCAGTATCTTCACAAGCACCTAGCACAGGGTGGCCTCAATCCCGTGACTTTGAGTTTTTATGTCAGAATGATTTTTTGGCTCATTTAGATCAACTGACGCTTAATTCTTTTCGAGATACTTCTGAATCTCCTGTCTTCAGTAAACATCTGATTATTGATTTGTGCAAAGATCAACCTCCTAATAATCCAGATGAACTACCCCCTGTCAGATTTCCATAATTTCTCTCTTTTAACATTAAACAACGAATTTTATTTTTAGGTTTTTGAAGTTGCTAATCATTTCGCAAAATGTTGTTCGAAAGTATCAATCAATAAACCAAATCAATTTTTGATCTTACTTTATGATGAATTTGTTAGTACAGAAAGTTTTTCAACATTTAATCTTTTTTGATTATTAATATTGATAATTGTAATTCTAGAATGATAAAAAAAGTTTAGTTTTAAATAAACTTTGATTTAATCATTTCCAATTTTAAATACTAGTTGAGGCATTTGAAGTTTTCTACTAACATAATTAGCGCTAATGCTTGTTATAAGAAATGGTTTAGAAACATTTAACTTGGTATTAGGCTACAGCCTCATAAGTGTTTGTGCTTCAGTATCACCTATCTAGTTATCTCCAAGTATCTTTCTGCTCGAACAAGAAAGTTTTTCAAACTATTTCTGATAAATCACATTCGGTTGTACTTAATAGCATTTATGTTTTGTGGGTAATCACAATATCTACACATAAGGGTTTTCTTGACGCCTGCGAAGTATTTTCTAATTTTCATTTTTCATATAAATGATATTTGCACCCCATAGCCATAATTACTGTTTCTTTTTTTGAGTTGTGATGGTGCCTTAAAACTTTGAAATATATGATTGAAACATTGAAGAATGGAGCTATACGACTGATAAGAAAAATCTTATCGATAAATCTTTTCTATCAATAGATCTTTTTATAAATATATCTTTTTTATCAACAAATCTTTTTATCAAAAGATCTTTCTCATGAATAAATCTTTTTATCAAAAGATCTTTCTCATGAATAAATCTTTTTTTATAAATAAATTTTATTTTTTAACTTGTATTAAATATTTAAATTGGCCGGTCACAACATTTTCACTTCTGGTTTAAGTTACTGTTTGGCCTCAGTTTGTTTCTTCACAATTCATAATATTACAAAGTCACAAGTAAAAATAAGTTTATTTGATTATAAATTAAAGAAAATTTTAGCTTTTAAGGGGAAAATTAGTCATTTCAAAATGATCGAGAAAAAAAACTATCTTTAAACTAAAATAGATAAGAAGCTTTTTGTGGGTAATACAAAATTAATATTTTCTCAGTAAGATTTTGAAAGTAAAATTATGCTGGGCTTTTCAATTTGAGTTCTTGAAGACAAATACTCAAACTCGATATCAAATACTGACAAGACTGCTATGCCCATATTTGCTCAACTTAAAATTGGATCTCTTTTTTAGCAAAACTTTTGAAATAGGAAATCAATGACAGAACCTTAAGTAGGTTTTGTGATTTAAATGTGTGGTCCCTAACCCTGACCAGCCACAAACATTATCTTGTTCAATCAAACAGTTATACTTAAAATGTTTGTTTCTAAAGAATTTATTTTGAAGTTTCTAATTTTCAACCTGACTTTTCTCGCAAAATGTAACAACTTAGCGGTTTTTGATGTCAAATCTCTGAAATAATTGTTTTCATTGAAAAACTATCAAACCAATATTTCCCTCAAGTTTCTAATAGATAAAAGTACCACCAAAAAAATCTTTATTTGCAGCTTAAATTACGCATTAAAAATAATAACATGTCTTACCAACACGCTAATAGCTTTAAAATCAAAATGCATGGACGTATGTGAAAAATAATTTGAAAAGTTTGGATCTTTCATTAAAACATAGTCACGAAATATAGATATCAAAAAAGATCTAATATTTGATAAACAAACAGTGAAAAAAAAGGCAGAAAGTGAATTTTTTGGATGGTAGATACAGGCGAAGTCATCTGTCAAATCACTTGCTTGTGATTGGCTGATACATACAAATTGATGAATCACAGTACAAGCGACGTTGCAACACATTCATGTCTTTACGGGAGATGTCCATCATCTCGCGGTCAGATATTGAAAGCCATGTAAGAAGCTGGTCACACGGTTGTACGTGTGGGACGCAATTTGATTCACTATCAACGGTTGCCATGCTGTTATAGTAGACCCATTTACCATTTAAGCCTTTACCACATCTAAAGCAGAACATTTGAAAGAAGTAATTTCATTGGTTGTTGGCTTACTTGTTGAAGCTAACGTAGTGATTTGCTTGAATGCACACCACTGAGAATAATTCCATTTTAATATCTTTTGTTTTTCTGCAAATTAAAAAGGTTTTACAAATGAAGTTTCTAGATGGTTCAAAGGAGCTTTCTAGTTATCACTTGTGCAATTAGAACTAGAGATACTGGTTCCTTCAGAAATTAAAAAAAATTTGTCTGAATCTTTTTATCTCGCTGCTGACGAATATGCAAATGAACTGACATGCTAGTGGTGTTTTTGACGCAAAGTTTTTTAGTTTCATGATCTCTACGAGAGGGATGTTGGTGAAATTTGTGGACACATTCTTCACAGAAAGTTGCCGTTGAAACCTGCACACAAATCTGTTGAAATGAAAGAGCACAAAAGATCAGATAAAGATCACATTTATACATCTTTCTAAAGAGCACTTCTTGCATTCAAATAGCGCAAGATTTCCACAAACGCTACAAACGCGAGAAGCTTTATCCAAGATATCATTTAGTTTGATGGTCAAACTTGGTCGCAGCCGATTGTACATCTTGTAATTGTTACCAGATCTGAAAAAGAACAGAATTAAAATCATCGTAGTTGAGATTTTGGGGGTTGGAACCTTGGCATCTGTAGGATGAGACAGTGTGGGACTTGAACAAGTTTGATGTCTGATACAATGAATGATCTTTCAAGTAGAGACTGCGTGTCTGGGATTGTCATCTTGTGGTCTACATCCATAAATATTTGATGGAAGTAACAAGGTTGAAGAGAACCTCCAGGTTGCCGGACTTCAAAGAACGGAGTTGTGTCCAGAACCTAGCAATAGAAGATGAAGAAGAAAAGAAGGATGCTGAATCTCCTACTTCACTGAATAAGGTCCGAATCAACTCTTCTGGATCTTTCTCTTCATGGACTAATCCTTGAACAGAACCAAGCGAATCGAGACAAGTTCGCAGCTTCGTGATTTGATGAGCTGAAACGTATCCATTAAAGCGTAACGTGTTCACGATTTCTTCCATTAATAGCTGAGAAACAAAACAAGTTTTAAAGAGAATCTCGTGAAAATATGTGAATGGAATGTGGCCTCAGGTCATTGCCGAAGACGAAGAGTTGCTGGATGAATATTGAGAAAATGTGAAGTGAAAAACTTACTTTCTGAACAGACACATATTCAGCAATGTCACTTTTGTCACGTGGTCTCAAAACAATTCTATCAATGCATGAACTATATGCAAACAAACTAAAAAAAAATAAAAATTGAAAACATAAAATTGTAGATACAAGCAAGTGAAAATGAATCAATCAAAAGAAAATCCCAATGAAATTTGTGGTATTTATAAGATGGAATTACCTGAATAAGGTAACGTCTAAATAACACGAGTTGTTATATCCTTGTATCCCTCTGTGGGACCCAGTCATTTTAGAAGTTAGAACTGATGGTGGCGTGTGGATATTGCGCAGTAATCGGCTTTCATTTGACTTAGCACAATCAGTTGTTGTCACTAAACAAAAATCTAGTTTAACAAGCTTGCTGAGTTGGCAACTTGATCAGCTTTTACATTGCTTACAGATAGCACAACATTTGTCTTTAAAGACTTTTGCTGTCGTTGTAAGCAGTCACAAGAAGTGATGAACGACTCAATAGATATTTCATGAAATTATTATACTTGAAATAAAATTAAAACTAAGACCCTTGCATTTATAAACCAATCATCTTATCATGCTAGACACTACTTGATGTTAATTGAAGTGTAAAAAGTTGTAAGTTACCAGATGTAGCAAACCGTTTGTCAGGGTAACAAATAGAAGTTGGTAGTATCAGACAACGATCTGGAGGTCCTGTAAAGTATCTTACTCCTTGGTACATCCCATCTCCCAATCCTGTAATTTCTTCCTCCAATTCGACCCCAGCAAGATTCTAAAAGAATTTAAACAACTGAGTTTACAGATGAGCGCTTCATGCTATCTTTGTTGCATACATCGAAAAGCTCGATTCCATATTACATCAGAAAGTTTAAGAGGAAGACTATCAAATTTCATGTTGAAAAGCTTATTGGATGTTTAAAAGGCTTTTCACAGAGCTAGGGACATGTTCAAGGGGCTGAGAATATGTTCAAGAAGTATTAAGGCATGTTTACAGAGGAACAGAATATATTCAGGGGTATAGGGACTTTTTGAGAGCATCTTATTATAAGCTCTAAGCCTCTGAATACACAAATCTACAAAAATATTCTTAAAAGGTACAAGGATTATCTTATGGGATAGAATGTTGTTCTACAGGATCAAGATTTGAAAATGTAAAACAAAATTGAAAATACTGAGAGTATATCTGACCTCATTAAGGGAACCTTGACCCAACCACCGGACCACACCGTACAGAAACTGGCTGGATGTTAGTTCCTTCGAGTACACTTTATTTCGATCGATTTGAACAAGGGTCCCAATCTCAAGGAAGCATCCAGTCAAAGCATCCGTCAATGATTTCATTTCTAAAAAGTCACAACTCAAATCAAAACAAGACTCGATCGAAGTTAGGATCGAAGACCCCGAACCTGAGATTGGAGAGGTTGTATCTGGCAAGCTGATTGATCCTTGAGAAGAGCTCTTCTGTAAACAACTAATGTTAGATATCAGATCAACATCCGGAGTTGATCTACCTCTGAGGAAGAGCATGAATGAGCCTTATTCCTACTCTTCCTCCTCTCACTCCGGCTGTTTCTCAACAGACTCGGTGATACAACATCATTCTCAACTACTTTGATCCTCGACAATGGAACAATCGCAGCGTGATCCATCTGCGCTTCAAATAATTGGTATCCGCGATAAATCCCGGTTCCTGATCCTGCTGGTCGTTTCAGGTTGATCCCAACATGGATTTCACTTGAAGCTAGGTCCCCTGGCAACCGACCTGTAGATGACTCAGTAACTTCTGCAAATTTCGTCACATTTACTCACCAACAAACCGAACTGTGCCTCGCTCTTCACTCTCTCTTCCTTTGTAATCAACAAAGAGTGAGACTTCATATCCAAGAAAGATCCCAATCTGATCAAGCTCCATCTTTGTGATGTTGTGATAGGGATCAAGGGATTTCAATCTTTCTCCAACTACCACTAAAAACATTGAATAGTTACATCTTTATATCATCAAGTGATGTATACTTGTAGTCCGTCTGCTTGACATCCGCTGAAGTTTCTTCCTCTTTGACTCGAAGTGAATACTTTCCATACTCGTGAAAATCCCATAGTCATCTTTACAGTAGAAGCATCTGAAAGTCATTTTAAGGTTCAAATGAGTTTGTTGAAAGACTCAAGTTTAAAACCTCTTCTTATTAATCAGCCCGTTTGAGTCGCCAACTCCAGGATGAAAAACTTCAATCCCAAAGTAGATACCCACATGATGGGGTATTTCTCCTTTATATCTTACAATACCTGGATAAACAAGTAAATTCTCAGATAAGTTATTCAGGTGTTGAAATTTACCTGAATAATAATGATCAGAAACATTAACTTGAACCGAATCACCAATCAAACAGCTAAGAGCTCTCTGCAGATGGATTTGTTGTTTCAGAAAATCAAATCTCAATGCTAAACATGGAACAGCTAGCAATAACTTTGCGAAAGCCTTCAGAAAAAGTAAACAAGTTTATATTAAAAACATGTTTATGTATCACAGAGATGGTTCAGAAAGCTTAAAATAAGTTTTAAAGGGCTCAAAGTATATTCATAGAGTTATGAACATAATCAGTTGTCTAAAGACACACTTAGTCCGCTCAAAGGAAGTTTGGGATAGATCAATCATGTTAAACAGTTTAAAAGCTTTTTAAGGGAACTTATAATAAGTTTTAAAGGGCTCAAAGTATATTCGTAGAGTTATGAACATAATCTGTTGTCTAAAGACTCGCTTATAGTCCACTCAAAGAATCTTGGAATAGATCAATCATGTTAAAGGAATAAATCTTAATAAAAGCATTTAAAATTTATAAAATTAATCATATCAACAATTAGCAACCCACATTTTAATCATAAGTGTTTAAAAAGACATTTCTAAAAACACTTCAATTCTGAAAATATTTAGTCATAGCTAATTAAATTATGATAATAAATTATCTTACTTCTGTTATTTTTTGAATTTCTATATTCTTGCTAGAAACAGTATATAGTTTTTCACTGTTTCTTAAATCATTTTGAACAAGATACAATAATCTTTGACAATTGGGACTATATACTTCTTCTAGTATAGACCCTAAAAATAAATAATCACCATCATTAAAAAGATAATTCATAAAATTTACCTTTCGGAATAGCCTTCATTTTTTTAATAGGCGAAACTTTTTTAGAACTGGCCTGAGATAGATATAAATAAGTATCTTCTAATACCATATAAAAACTAAGTTGCTGTTTCAGGTTATAAACCAACGACATATTGCATGATATAAATTAAAAAAAACCATAAAAAACTAGCTTTATGCAAAAAAAATTAATTAGAAATTTACTTATATTTAAAAAATAAAAATATTTTAAAATTATTATTAAAAAATAAATTCAATAAATAAAATTAGTAAAATATATCTATTTATCAAAAAATTAAAAATATTCATTCATGTTCCATAATTCTATTAAATTTAAAATAAACTCTAATTATTCTATGAAATTATTAAAACTAGATCATATTTTTTAAATCAAATCAAATTATAATAAAACAACAATATTAAATAATATTGAAATATTGAAAAATTAATATAAATCCTAAATTATAAGAGTTATTATAAAATTATTCATATAATAAAAATAAACAAAAAGAAAAAAAAATATGAACTTTCTAAATATTTGTAAACATAATAACTTTGTTTTAAATACAGATAAGGAATTTATCACAAAATTGATATAAAGTTTTATTATGTTTTAATATCAAGAAAAAGTAATAAATTAAATAGAAAACTAAAACCATAAAAAACAATATATTTTAAATAAATTTAATTAAATGGTAAACATGATATAATCACAAAAATAATAATTAATGAAAGTTTTGTTAATCGAGTGCAAACATTAATCCCAAAATTTGGCAATCAAATTAAGAAACCTTCAAATACTACCTTAAGAAAAGATTGGTTACAAAAGAACACATTTGAGAAAAATATTCGGAGCTCAATTAACTTTTGAAATTTACAAAATGGCAGACTAACAAAAAAACCCATAATTTAAGTTGATATATTTTATTATCAGTGATTTAAAGTTTCTACATTAGATGAAAGATAAACAAAAAAATTGTTGCTTATTTTTACCTTTTCCGAAATATATATATATTTGTTTTTTAAGTTTTACACCAGTTTAGTTTTATATTTAAATAACAGAAAATAATCACAGAATTCAAGTGCACCATAACAAAATATTTATTATTAAATAAACACATAAGTTTATTACGAACTTATGAGAAAATCTATCATATTAATGATAAAGTAGCTAAAAACATCACAGCGAGTATCATTACAGTTGATTTCTATTGATCAAACTAAAATCTTTTAGTATTAGAAGTTCGAGTTAGAAGAAAAAATTGTAAAGGTTAAAAAATTAGTATAACATATAAGTAATATTTCTAATAACATTTTTCTAAAAGTTCTTTTGACACTAATTTACAAAATACTTTCTAACTTTTTATTAAATTAATCATTATTAAATCGTTCTTTACTTAAAACAACTTCTTAAGATAGTTGTAAGATATGGGTAATCATATATTTTTAAAATATTTTCAGCAGTTTCCTTTTAAACAGCGGTATATCTTACAAAAAGTTTTCCTTTTTAATGTTGAAGAAATTATTGTTTATTTTATAATCTCTTCCTTTTTTATACGAAGTCAAACACAATTTTGAAAAACTCCGAAAGTAGATAATTAATTCCATTTAAGAACATTTGGTCACCAAGTACAAAATTTATCTATAAGAAAGAATTTTTCTGCTCAATTAGTTGATATCTTTTTAAGTGTATTCGATTTTTGTGTGAAATAGTCTTTTACAAGTTCTCCTAGTTTGAAATTGTCAAGTTTTATAAAGAAATGTTATATTTTAGTCTCAAATAACAGTTAAGTGTCAATATTTTGTTTAAGTCTAGTCATTAAATTGAATTAAAGATTGATTTTTATCATGTGTTTTTATGAAATATTTTCTGAAAATTCATTTAATTTGGTTTCTTAGACTATTTGTCTCATATTTGTATATTGAATTGAACTTTTGTTAATGAAAATGGTCAAGTTTATAGTTTGAAATAAAAATTTGAATCGATAAAACACTTGTATTAAAACTAATCACATAATTTCCTCTATTAGAGCAGCAAACATTTCCCTTGACTACTCGTTACAAGTGTATTTTAGGAACTGATGAACGATTAACTGCTTACTCATTTAGTGAAAGCCTTTATTGGAAAGGTAAACAGGTGCAAGGCTTTGACGAGTACACTGAGCTCTAGTTAGTGATTCGAAAAGCTAATAATGGTTTTTAAGCGCTCAAACTACAAAACAGATGGCAGCAAACTCAAGAATGTATACTGCAGTAAGATAAATGATTTTAGAAGTTATCTGTAAGCTTATTCAGAAACAATGATTGATCAGAGACAAAGTCATGAAACCACAATGAAGTTTTTGAGGACAACGTCGATTTTGCCGAGAAAGTGTGTCCTAGGACAATCATTTAAAAAAAGAGACATTTTGTTTGAACTTAACATCGGTTTACTTCAAGTAAAAGCAATCAATAAACTTCTTGAGTAAATAAATTTCTGATTGTCAACGTAGACCCAAAGATTAAGGCAACTATACAAAGAGTTAGATGATTTAAATTGAACAATTTCAGATGAAACTACTTTTAACTTATGTATAAATTGTACATTCGTGTAGTAATGAAAGTACAAGGCAGAATACAAAAGACATTATACATAAGATGATGAGATGTAGATGAGATTCAATTCACTCCAACATTTCCAGGTTTCTTTAGCAAACTAGCTGGTTATAAAAATTAAAAAATTAAAAATAATTAATTCAAATCATTAAAATTTTGTTGTTGATTAACCTTATACAATTAAATCAAATTTAATTAAAGTGCCGTATAGTTTTAAGACTTGGAATATTTTGAAGATGTCGGCTCTGTAACCCAAATCTTGAAAACTTTTAATTATAAACATTAAATTTGAAATTGAGAAAAGATCTAATTATTATATATTAGGTCTTTGTACTTTCTGAATTTACTTTAATGAATTTCAATATATAAAACAGAAAAGCTTTTTTGATTTTTCATTTTG
Organism: Pegea sp. RAD2-039; assembly: GCA_034620365.1. Classification (NCBI taxonomy): domain Eukaryota; kingdom Metazoa; phylum Chordata; class Thaliacea; order Salpida; family Salpidae; genus Pegea; species Pegea sp. RAD2-039. Next base: position 491,950 of record JAQGEQ010000305.1, on the reverse strand, counting down.
TCAGTAATTTTGTAAACAAAAATGAAAGTCAAAACTGACAATTTTTCTGATTCAACATTCTGTAAAAGTTTTTAGAAAAAATATCCACTACCATTGGTCATCCGGTGATCATGAGATAAATCAAAGGAGCCTTTCTTGTGACGTGTGATTCCACAAATAAAACTTTTAGTATCAGTTCTAATTTGAGATATGGGAACTAAATGATGTCCCATCAGATTGAGATTTTCAACTAGAAGCTTTGGTGTAGATTCTATAAAAGAACAGAATGATCAATAAAAGATTTAAAAATAATTAGATGAAGATCTGATGAAGATGTAAGCAAGATAAAAAAGGATCAGAAGAAGATTAGAACTGAATGATCATATGAAGGTCAGCATCAGATCAGAAGATCTGGTAAGGATCAACAGAAGATTAGATGAAGTTAAGAGAAAGTTAAACTTAGAAGAAAATCACAACAAGATCATAATAAAATCAGCAGAAAACGATAAGAAGATGAAGAAGAAATAAAGATACCTTCAATGTAAACACTACTCGTTCCATTTTCAAAAACGGGGAATAACCGAAAATCTGAGATACTAAAATTGAAGGATTTTCCAAATGATAAATCCAATAAGACTCTTGTGACAGCTGCAAGTTGTTGCAGATTAAAGTGATGAAGATCAAAGATTTATATTCAACTCACCAGCGAGACTTGTGTCTCATGTTCCAGATTCACCAACCAGGTGATAAGTCCCACATTGTGAAGATTTTGGGATTGTGATCATTGAAACTGGCTACAGGTTACTTCCTTCGAGTACACTTTATTTCGATCGATTTGAACAAGGGTCCCAATCTCAAGGAAGCATCCAGTCAAAGCATCCGTCGTCAATGATTTCATTTCTAAAAAGTCACAACTCAAATCAAAACAAGACTCGATCGAAGTTGGGATCGAAGACCCCGAACCTGAGATTGGAGAGGTTGTATCTGGCAAGCTGATTGATCCTTGAGAAGAGCTCTTCTGTAAACAACTAATGTTAGATATCAGATCAACATCCGGAGTTGATCTACCTCTGAAGAAGAGCATGAATGAGCCTTATTCCTACTCTTCCTCCTCTCACTCCGGCTCTTTCTCAACAGACTCGGTGATACAACATCATTCTCAACTACTTTGATCCTCGACAATGGAACAATTGCAGCGTGATCCATCTGCGCTTCAAATAATTGGTATCCGCGATGAATCCCGGTTCCTGATCCTGCTGGTCGTTTCAGGTTGATCCCAACATGGATTTCACTTGAAGCTAGGTCCCCTGGCAACCGACCTGTAGATGACTCAGTAACTTTTGCAAATTTCGTCAAATTTAATCACCGACAAACCGAACTGTGCTTCGCTCTTCACTCTCTCTTCCTTTGTAATCAACAAAGAGTGAGACTTCATATCCAAGAAAGATCCCAATCTATTCAAGCTCCATCTTTGTGATGTTCTGATAGGGATCAACGGATTTCAATCTTTCTCCAACTACCACTAAAAAGATTGAATAGTTACATCTTTATATCATCAAGTGATGTATACTTGTAGTCCGTCTGCTTGACATCCGCTGAAGTTTCTTCCTCTTTGACTCGAAGTGAATACATTCCATACTCGTGAAAATCCCATAGTCATCTTTACAGTAGAAGCATCTGAAAGTCATTTTAAGGTTCAAATGAGTTTGTTGAAAGACTCAAGTTTAAAACCTCTTCTTATTAATCACCCCGTTTGAGTCGCCAACTCCAGGATGGAAAACTTCAATCCCAAAGTAGATACCCACATGATGGGGTATTTCTCCTTTATATCTTACAATACCTGGATAAACAAGTAAATTCTCAGATAAGTTATTCAGGTGTTGAAATTTACCTGGATAATAATGATCAGAAACATTAACTTGAACCGAATCACCAATCAAACAGCTAAGAGCTCTCTGCAGATGGATTTGTTGTTTCAGAAAATCAAATCTCAATGCTAAACATGGAACAGCTAGCAATAACTTTGCAAAAACCTTCAGAAAAAGTAAACAAGTTTATATTAAAAACATGTTTATGTATCACAGAGATGGTTCAGAAAGCTGAAAATAAGTTTTAAAGGGCTCAAAGTATATTCGTAGATTTATGAACATAATCTGTTGTCTAAAGACACACTTAGTCCGCTCAAAGGAAGTTTAGGATAGATCAATCATGTTAAACAGTTTAAAAGCTTTTTAAGGGAACTTATAATATGTTTTAAAGGGCTCAAAGTATATTCATAGAGTTTTGAACATAATCTGTTGTCTAAAGACACGCTTAGTCCGCTCAAAGGAAGTTTAGGATAGATCAATCATGTTAAACAGTTTAAAAGCTTTTTAAGGGAACTTATAATAAGTTTTAAAGGGCTCAAAGTATATTCATAGAGTTATGAACATAATCTGTTATCTAAAGACTCGCTTATAGTCCATTCAAAGAATCTTGGAATAGTTCAATTATGTTAAAGGACTAAATCTTAATAAAAGCATTTAAAATTTATAAAATTAATCATATCAACAATTAGCAACCCACATTTTAATCATAAGTGTTTAAAAAGACATTTCTAAAAACACTTCAATTCTGAAAATATTTAGTCATAGCTAATTAAATTATGATAATAAATTATCTTACTTCTGTTATTTTTTGAATTTCTATATTCTTGCTAGAAACAGTATATAGTTTTTCACTGTTTCCTAAATCATTTTGAACAAGATACAATAATCTTTGATAATTGGGACTATATACTTCTTCTAGTATAGACCCTAAAAATAAATAATCACCATCATTAAAAAGATAATTCATAAAATTTACCTTTCGGAATTGCCTTCATTTTTTTAATAGGCGAAACTTTTTTAGAACTGGCCTGAGATAGATATAAATAAGTATCTTCTAATACCATATAAAAACTAATTTGCTGTTTCAGGTTATAAACCAAGACATATTGCATGATATAAATTAAAAAAAACCATAAAAAACTAGCTTTATGCAAAAAAAATTAATTAGAAATTTACTTATATTTAAAAAATAAAAATATTTTAAAATTATTATTAAAAAATAAATTCAATAAATAAAATTAGTAAAATATATCTATTTATCAAAAAATTATAAATATTCATTCATGTTCCATAATTCTATTAAATTTAAAATAAACTCTAATTAATTCTATGAAATTATTAAAACTAGATCATATTTTTTAAATCAAATCAAATTATAATAAAACAACAATATTAAATAATATTCAAATATTGAAAAATTAATATAAATCCTAAATTATAAGAGTTATTATAAAATTATTCAAAAATAAAAAATAAACAAAAAGAATAAAAAATATGAACTTTCTAAATATTTGTAAACATAATAATTTTGTTTTAAATACAGATAAGGAATTTATCACAAAATTAATATAAAGTTTTATTATGTTTTAATATCAAGAAAAAGTAATAAATTAAATAGAAAACTAAAACCATAAAAAACAATATATTTTAAATAAATTTAATTAAATGGTAAACATGATATAATCACAAAAATAATAATTAATGAAAGTTTTGTTAATCGAGTGCAAACATTAACCCGAAAATTTGGCAATCAAATTAAGAAACCTTCAAATACTACCTTAATAAAAGATTGGTTACAAAAGAACACATTTGAGAAAAATATTCGGAGCTCAATTAACTTTTGAAATTTACAAAATGGTAGACTAACAAAAAAACCCCTAATTTAAGTTGATATATTTTATTATCAGTGATTTAAAGTTTCTACATTAGATGAAAGATAAACAAAAAAATTGTTGCTTATTTTTAGCTTTTCCGAAATATATATATGTTTGTTTTTTAAATTTTACACCAGTTTAGTTTTTAGTTAGAAAATAATCACAGAATTTAACTGCACCAAAACAAAATATTTATCATTAAATAGAAACATAAGTTTATTACGAACCTATGAGAACATCTATCATATTAATAATAAAGTAACTAAAAACATCACAGCGGGTATCATTACAGTTGATATCTATTGATCAGACTAAAATCTTTTAGTATTAGAAGTTCGAGTTAAAAGAAAAAATTGTAAAGGTTAAAAAATTAGTATAACATATAAGTAATATTTACTAATAACATTTTTCTAAAAGCTCTTTTGACATTAATTTACAAAATACTTTCTAACTTTTTATTAAATTAATCATTATTAAATCGTTCTTTACTTGAAATAATTTCTTAAGATAGTTGTAAGATATGGGTTATCAAATATTTTTAAAACATTTTCAGCAGTTTCCTTATAAACAGCGGTATATTTTACAAAAAGTTTTCCTTTTTCATGTTGAAGAAATTATTGTTTATTTTATAATCTCTTCCTTTTTTACACGAAGTCAAACACAATTTTGAAAAACTCCGAAAGTAGATAATAAATTCCATTTAAAAACATTTGGTCACCAAGTACAAAATTTATCTATAAGAAAGAATTTTTCTGCTCAATTAGTTGATATCTTTTTAAGTGTATTCGATTTTTGTGTGAAATAGTCTTTTACAAGTTCTCCTAGTTTGAAATTGTCAAGTTTTATAAAAAAATGTTATATTTTAGTCTCAAATAACAGTTAAGTGTCAATATTTTGTTTAAGTCTAGTCATTAAATTGAATTAAAGATTGATTTTTATCATGTGTTTTTATGAAATATTTTCTGAAAATTCATTTAATTTGGTTTATTAGACTATTTGTCTCAAATTGTAGATTGAATTGAACTTTTGTTAATGAAAATGGTCAAGTTTATAGTTTGAAATAAAAATTTGAATCGATAAAACACTTGTATTAAAACTAATCACATAATTACCTCTATTAGAGCTGCAAACATTTCCCTTGACTACTCGTTACAAGTGTATTTTAGGAACTGATGAACGATTAACTGCTCACTAATTTAGTGAAAGCCTTTATTGGAAAGGTAAACAGGTGCAAGGCTTTGACGAGTACACTGGGCTCTAGTTAGTGATTCGAAAAGCTAATAATGGTTTTTAAGCGCTCAAACTACAAAACAGATGGCAGCAAACTCAAAAATATATACTGCAGTAAGATAAATTATTTTAGAAGTTATCTGTAAGCTTATTCAGAAACAATGATTGATCAGAGACAAAGTCATGAAACTAAATGAGGTTTTTGAGGACAACGTCGATTTTGCCGAAAAAATGTGTCCTAGGGCAATCATCTAAAGAAAAAGAGACATTTTGTCTGAACTTAATATCGGTTTACTTCAAGTAAAAGCAATCAATAAGTTTCTTGAATAATTAAATTTCCGATTGTCAACATAGACCCAAAGATTAAGGCAACTATACAAAGAGTTAGATGATTTAAATTGAACAATTTCAGATGAAACTACTGTTAACTTATGTATAAATTGAAACATTCGTGTAGTAATGAAAGTACAAGGCAGAATACAAAAGACATTATACATAAGATGATGAGATGTAGATGAGATTCAATTCACTCCAACATTTCCAGGTTTCTTTAGCAAACTAGCTGGTTATAAAAATTAAAAAATTAAAAATAATTAATTCAAATCATTAAAATTTTGTTGTTGATTAATCTTATACAATTAAATCAGATTCAATTAAAGGGCCGTATAGTTTTAAGACTTAGAATTTTTTAAAGATGTCGGCTCTGTAACCCAAATCTTGAAAACTTTTAATTATAAACACTAAACTTGAAATTGAGAAAAGATCTAATTATTATATTTTAGGTCTTTGTACTTTCTGAATTTACTTATATGAATTTCAATATATAAAACAGAAAAGCTTTTTTGATTTTTCATTTTGTCAGTAATTTTGTAAACAAAAATGAAAGTCAAAACTGACAATTTTTCTGATTCAACATTCTGTAAAAGTTTTTAGAAAAAATATCCACTACCATTGGTCATCCGGTGATCATGAGATAAATCAAAGGAGCCTTTCTTGTGACGTGTGATTCCACAAATAAAAATTTTAGTATCAGTTCTAATTTGAGATATGGGAACTAAATGATGTCCCATCAGATTGAGATTTTCAACTAGAAGCTTTGGTGTAGATTCTATAAAAGAACAGAATGATCAATAAAAGATTTAAAAATAATTAGATGAAGATCTGATGAAGATGTAAGCAAGATAAAAAAGGATCAGAAGAAGATTAGAACTGAATGATCATATGAAGGTCAGCATCAGATCAGAAGATCTGGTAAGGATCAACAGAAGATTAGATGAAGTTAAGAGAAAGTTAAACTTAGAAGAAGATCACAACAAGATCATAATAAAATCAGCAGAAAAGGATAAGAAGATGAAGAATAAATAAAGATACCTTCAATGTAAACACTACTCGTTCCATTTTCAAAAACGGGGAATAACCGAAAATCTGAGATACTAAAATTGAAGGATTTTCCAAATGATAAATCCAATAAGACTCTTGTGACAGCTGCAAGTTGATGCAGATTAAAGTGATGAAGATCAAAGATTTGTATTCAACTTACCAGCGAGACTTGTGTCTCCTGTTCCAGATTCACCAACGAGGTGATAAGTCCCACATTGTGAAGATTTTGGGATTGTGATCATTGAAACTGGCTACAGGTTACTTCCTTCGAGTACACTTTATTTCGATCGATTTGAACAAGGGTCCCAATCTCAAGGAAGCATCCAGTCAAAGCATCCGTCGTCAATGATTTCATTTCTAAAAAGTCACAACTCAAATCAAAACAAGACTCGATCGAAGTTGGGATCGAAGACTCCGAACCTGAGATTGGAGAGGTTGTATCTGGCAAGTTGATTGATCCTTGGGAAGAACTCTTCTGTAAACAACTAATGTTAGATATCAGATCAACATCCGGAGTTGATCTACCTCTGAAGAAGAGCATGAATGAGCCTTCTTCCTACTCTTCCTCCGGCTCTTTCTCAACAGACTCGGTGATACAACATCATTCTCAACTACTTTGATCCTCGACAATGGAACAATCGCAGCGTGATCCATCTGCGCTTCAAATAATTGGTATCCGCGATAAATCCCGGTTCCTGATCCTGCTGGTCGTTTCAGGTTGATCCCAACATGGATTTCACTTGAAGCTAGGTACCCTGGCAACCGACCTGTAGATGACTCAGTAACTTTTGCAAATTTCGTCAAATTTAATCACCGACAAACCGAACTGTGCCTCGCTCTTCACTCTCTCTTCCTTTGTAATCAACAAAGAGTGAGACTTCATATCCAAGAAAGATCCCAATCTGATCAAGCTCCATCTTTGTGATGTTCTGATAGGGATCAACGGATTTCAATCTTTCTCCAACTACCACTAAAAAGATTGAATAGTTACATCTTTATATCATCAAGTGATGTATACTTGTAGTCCGTCTGCTTGACATCCGCTGAAGTTTCTTCCTCTTTGACTCGAAGTGAATACTTTCCATACTCGTGAAAATCCCATAGTCATCTTTACAGTAGAAGCATCTGAAAGTCATTTTAAGGTTCAAATGAGTTTGTTGAAAAACTCAAGTTTAAAACCTCTTCTTATTATTCACTCCGTTTGAGTCGCCAACTCCAGGATGGAAAACTTCAATCCCAAAGTAGATACCCACATGATGGGGTATTTCTCCTTTATATCTTACAATACCTGGATAAACAAGTAAATTCTCAGATAAGTTATTCAGGTGTTGAAATTTACCTGGATAATAATGATCAGAAACATTAACTTGAACCGAATCACCAATCAAACAGCTAAGAGCTCTCTGCAGATGGATTTGTTGTTTCAGAAAATCAAATCTCAATGCTAAACATGGAACAGCTAGCAATAACTTTGCGAAAGCCTTCAGAAAAAGTAAACAAGTTTATATTAAAAACATGTTTATGTATCACAGAGATGGTTCAGAAAGCTTAAAATAAGTTTTAAAGGGCTCAAAGTATACTCATAGAGTTATGAACATAATCAGTTGTCTGAAGACACACTTAGTCCGCTCAAAGGAAGTTTGGGATAGATCAATCATGTTAAACAGTTTAAAAGCTTTTTAAGGGAACTTATAATAAGTTTTAAAGGGCTCAAAGTATATTGTAGAGTTATGAACATAATCTGTTGTCTAAAGACACACTTAGTCCGCTCAAAGGAAGTTTAGGATAGATCAATCATGTTAAACAGTTTAAAAGCTTTTTAAGGGAACTTATAATAAGTTTTAAAGGGCTCAAAGTATATTCGTAGAGTTTTGAACATAATCTGTTGTCTAAAGACACGCTTAGTCCGCTCAAAGGAAGTTTAGGATAGATCAATCATGTTAAACAGTTTAAAAGCTTTTTAAGGAAACTTATAATAAGTTTTAAAGGGCTCAAAGTATATTCATAGAGTTATGAACATAATCTGTTGTCTAAAGACTCGCTTATAGTCCATTCAAAGAATCTTGGAATAGATCAATCATGTTAAAGGAATAAATCTTAATAAAAGCATTTAAAATTTATAAAATTAATCATATCAACAATTAGCAACCCACATTCTAATCATAAGTGTTTAAAAAGACATTTCTAAAAACACTTCAATTCTGAAAATATTTAGTCATAGCTAATTAAATTATGATAATAAATTATCTTACATTTGTTATTTTTTGAATTTCTATATTCTTGCTAGAAACAGTATATAGTTTTTCACCGTTTCTTAAATCATTTTGAACAAGATACAATAATCTTTGACAATTGGGACTATATACTTCTTCTAGTATAGACCCTAAAAATAAATAATCACCATCATTAAAAAGATAATTCATAAAATTTACCTTTCGGAATAGCCTTCATTTTTTTAATAGGCGAAACTTTTTTAGAACTGGCCTGAGATAGATATAAATAAGTATCTTCTAATACCATATAAAAACTAATTTGCTGTTTCAGGTTATAAACCAACGACATATTGCATGATATAAATTAAAAAAAACCATAAAAAACTAGCTTTATGCAAAAAAAATTAATTAGAAATTTACTTATATTTAAAAAATAAAAATATTTTAAAATTATTATTAAAAAATAAATTCAATAAATAAAATTAGTAAAATATATCTATTTATCAAAAAATTAAAAATATTCATTCATGTTCCATAATTCTATTAAATTTAAAATAAACTCTAATTAATTCTATGAAATTATTAAAACTAGATCATATTTTTTAAATCAAATCAAATTATAATAAAACAACAATATTAAATAATATCCAAATATTGAAAAATTAATATAAATCCTAAATTATGAGAGTTATTATAAAATTATTCATATAATAAAAATAAACAAAAAGAAAAAAAAATATGAACTTTCTAAATATTTGTAAACATAATAATTTTGTTTTAAATACAGATAAGGAATTTATCACAAAATTAATATAAAGTTTATTATGTTTTAATATCAAGAAAAAGTAATAAATTAAATAGAAAACTAAAACCATAAAAAACAATATATTTTAAATAAATTTAATTAAATGGTAAACATGATATAATCACAAAAATAATAATTAATGAAAGTTTTGTTAATCGAGTGCAAACATTAACCCGAAAATTTGGCAATCAAATTAAGAAACCTTCAAATACTACCTTAAGAAAAGATTGGTTACAAAAGAACACATTTGAGAAAAATATTCGGAGCTCAATTAACTTTTGAAATTTACAAAATGGTAGACTAACAAAAAAACCCCTAATTTAAGTTGATATATTTTATTATCAGTGATTTAAAGTTTCTACATTAGATGAAAGATAAACAAAAAAATTGTTGCTTATTTTTAGCTTTTCCGAAATATATATATGTTTGTTTTTTAAATTTTACACCAGTTTAGTTTTATATTTAATTAACAGAAAATAATCACAGAATTCAAGTGCACCAAAATAAAACATTTATTATTAAATAGAAACATAACTTTATTACGAACTTATGAGAAAACCTAACATAATAATGATAAAGTAACTAAAAACATCACAGCGGGTATCATTACAGTTGATGTCTATTGATCAAACTAAAATCTTTTATTATTAGAAGTTCGAGTTAGAAGAAAAAATTGTAAAGGTTAAAAAATTAGTGTAACATATAAGTAAAATTTACTAAAAACATTTTTCTAAAAGTTCTTTTGACATTAATTTACAAAATACTTTCTAACTTTTTATTAAATTAATCATTATTAAATCGTTCTTTACTTGAAATAACTTCTTAAGATAGTTGTAAGATATGGGTTATCATATATTTTTAAAACATTTTCAGCAGTTTCCTTTTAAACAGCGGTATATCTTACAAATAGTTTTCCTTTTTAATGTTGAAGAAATTATTGTTTATTTTATAATCTCTTCCTTTTTTATACGAAGTCAAACACAATTTTGAAAAACTCCGAAAGTAGATAATTAATTCCATTTAAGAACATTTGGTCACCAAGTACAAAATTTATCTACAGGAAAGAATTTTTCTGCTCAATTAGTTGATATCTTTTTAAGTGTATTCGATTTTTGTGTGAAATAGTCTTTTATAAGTTCTCCTAGTTTGAAATTGTCAAGTTTTATAAAGAAATGTTATATTTTAGTCTCAAATAACAGTTAAGTGTCAATATTTTGTTTAAGTCTAGTCATTAAATTGAATTAAAGATTGATTTTTATCATGTGTTTTTATGAAATATTTTCTGAAAACTCATTTAATTTGGTTTATTAGACTATTTGTCTCATATTTGTATATTGAATTGAACTTTTGTTAATGAAAATGGTCAAGTTTATAGTTTGAAATAAAAATTTGAATCGATAAAACACTTGTATTAAAACTAATCACATAATTTCCTCTATTAGAGCAGCAAACATTTCCCTTGACTACTCGTTACAAGTGTATTTTAGGAACTGATGAACGATTAACTGCTTACTCATTTAGTGAAAGCCTTTATTGGAAAGGTAAACAGGTGCAAGGCTTTGACGAGTACACTGGGCTCTAGTTAGTGATTCGAAAAGCTAATAATGGTTTTTAAGCGCTCAAACTACAAAACAGATGGCAGCAAACTCAAGAATGTATACTGCAGTAAGATAAATGATTTTAGAAGTTATCTGTTGGCTTATTCAGAAACAATGATTGATCAGAGACAAAGTCATGAAACCACAATGAAGTTTTTGAGGACAACGTCGATTTTGCCGAGAAAGTGTGTCCTAGGACAATCATTTAAAAAAAGAGACATTTTGTTTGAACTTAACATCGGTTTACTTCAAGTAAAAGCAATCAATAAACTTCTTGAGTAAATAAATTTCTGATTGTCAACGTAGACCCAAAGATTAAGGCAACTATACAAAGAGTTAGATGATTTAAATTGAACAATTTCAGATGAAACTACTTTTAACTTATGTATAAATTGTACATTCGTGTAGTAATGAAAGTTCAAGGCAGAATACAAAAGACATTATACATAAGATGATGAGATGTAGATGAGATTCAATTCACTCCAACATTTCCAGGTTTCTTTAGCAAACTAGATTGTTATAAAAATAATTAATTCAAATCATTAAAATTTTGTTGTTGATTAACCTTATACAATTAAATCAAATTTAATTAAAGAGCCGTATAGTTTTAAGACTTGGAATTTTTTAAAGATGTCGGCTCTGTAACCCAAATCTTGAAAACTTTTAATTATAAACACTAAACTTAAAATTGAGAAAAGATCTAATTATTATATTTTAGGTTTTTGTACTTTCTGAATTTACTTTTATGTGTTTCACTTCATAAAACAGCAAAACTTATTTTGGTTTTTCACTTTGTCAGTAATTAAATTTAATTAAAAATATTTCCTTATTCTTAAATAATAAACTTATCTCTTTAACTTTTAAAAACTTTGATAAAAAGTTTTTATCAAAAAAGTTTAAATATTTTCCGAATAAAAATTGTTCTTATATAAATAACTTTTTTTGTTCTTTTATTTTAACTGATGATTTTTAAGATGACACCAACATTATGTTTCTCAAAGAATGTGCAAAGAATACATATACATCTAAAGAGCATAAAAAATAAATTGCTAAATAAGAGGTAAAAACAATATCGTTTACGAATAAGTTTACAATCTAAAGAAGGTTTTTACAGATTAATATAAAGTTAAAGAACGATAAATACAGATTCAGTAACATAATATAAAATATAGATAAATTGGCTTTTTATAAACCTACAACAATTTTCTTTAAATAAAAAACAAATTTAAAAAGATAAATAGATACTAATGTGCATCTATAATTTATTCATGGAAATGGCTTTTGTTAAATTTAATTACTGGCAATTTCCAATTAATAAAATTAAATTGAAATTCTGTAAACAAAAATGAAAGTCAAAACTGACAATTTTTCTGATTCAACATTCTGTAAAAGTTTTTAGAAAAAATATCCACTACCATTGGTCATCCGGTGATCATGAGATAAATCAAAGGAGCCTTTCTTGTGACGTGTGATTCCACAAATAAAACTTTTAGTATCAGTTCTAATTTGAGATATGGGAACTAAATGATGTCCCATCAGATTGAGATTTTCAACTAGAAGCTTTGGTGTAGATTCTATAAAAGAACAGAATGATCAATCAAAGATTTAAAAATAATTAGATGAAGATCTGATGAAGATGTAAGCAAGATAAAAAAGGATCAGAAGAAGATTAGAACTGAATGATCATATGAAGGTCAACATCAGATCAGAAGATCTGGTAAGGATCAACAGAAGATTAGATGAAGTTAAGAGAAAGTTAAACTCAGAAGAAGATCACAACAAGATCATAATAAAATCAGCAGAAAAGGATAAGAAGATGAAGAATAAATAAAGATACCTTCAATGTAAACACTACTCGTTCCATTTTCAAAAACGGGGAATAACCGAAAATCTGAGATACTAAAATTGAAGGATTTTCCAAAAGATAAATCCAATAAGACTCTTGTGACAGCTACAAGTTGATGCAGATTAAAGTGATGAAGATCAAAGATTTATATTCAACTCACCAGCGAGACTTGTGTCTCCTGTTCCAGATTCACCAACCAGGTGATAAGTCCCACATTGTGAAGATTTTGGGATTGTGATCATTGGAATGAGTGGTGAAATAGGACGAGATCGAGGTCTTACAAGATTTGTCTAAAGATTAAAAGGTTAGTTGATAAAAAGATGAAGATCTAAAATCACCTCGGAAAGTTTTCCTGAAGTTAAAGGGTTCTTCTGAGGCCAGGAAAAATCTGTCACAGCATCATTCAGTACGACTCCTGATTGAGTGATTCCTGATCCGAAGGAAGATCCAAGACTCCTGGAGGTAAAGATGAACTCAGTTGCTCGGATTTGTCAACAACATCTTACATGACTAAAGAAACTGCAATATAATCAGGACCCAGAGTATTTACAAATTGTCGAGTACTCTGTTTGAAAGTTAAAGGCTGATATCCTTGAAGATAATCTCTCAGTGGATAGACGCTGTTGTTTTTGATGGTCGGAAATCTTCGAGATGTAAGATCATTTACTGATGATGTAAAGTCGGAACTAACTTGTTAGCTGAGGTGAAATTAAACCCTTGAGATAATTTTCCCATTCCAAATTTTATCGATTCAATAAGTTGATGAAGCTGTAGAAGAAATTAATTTATTAAACTAATTGCTGAGTGTTTTTGTGGCACTAATTCCATTCTTGCATTTAATTAACAAGACTCAGCACCTTAATAAGTAAAAACTTCTGGACTAACTCAAACTTTTCTTACAAACAAATCTTGCGCTTGGTGGTCGAGGGTTTTTTCAAGATGCCTTTTTATAGCAACTAACATTGTGGTTGTGAATTTGATTATAAAAAAGTAATATAAAAACAAGAGACAAACTTGTAGAGTTCCATTGAAAGTTTCTTTTGAACTTTTGCTACTTTCTAGAAGCCCAATGATGTAATGAACAACAGATCCAAACATAGAACCTTTTCCAATTACACATCTCATAGCTTTGTAGAAATTGAAATAAAGTTCCAGTTGATTTAGGATAGTTTGAAGAACTTACAATTGAAGAGCATTAGATGAGGTTTTGGAGAAGAAATTGGTTTATAAAATTTTAAATCATCCACTGTTAAGATGCCACCTTGTGATCTGACTGTTTTGATCAAACTGTTTGTAAATGAGCTTTCATAAAATGCTTCAATTCCAGAATTTGATAAATTCTGAAAGAAAATTTTCAAAATTTAACGAGAAAATTCAACAGATGAAAAAAGTTTTAAAGATTTTAAAATTCTCTTAATTAAAATCATTAAAAAATGAAAATAATTCATCAAATAGAAGACTAACTTTGAAGAGAGAAGCAAGTTGTTTTTGAGGTGGTAACTTATCGTTGACTTTCAACTTCAACCCAATTTGATTTGTAATCAAATTTCGAAGATCAGAAGATAATGATGATAAATTGACATCTGAAATTGCTGATTCTAATTCTGGTGAAACAAAGCCTCCTTTCAAAGCTAAGTGATTGGCTCTCATCATTATCTCTTCCCAGCTTCGTCTAAATCATCAAAATTTTATTAATTTAATATTTAAAGAATCTTTTAAAAACAGTAAATAAAGTCTAACCAAAGATGCTTCCTAAAATGTTGAGAAAAAAACTTAAAAATGGCAACAAAAAAACTGATATGATTGATATTTTTAGGAGTTTTATCTTTTACTGACTATCTAATCCAGTTTACAACCCCAAAAGCATGTTCAGGGGCCCGAAAAGGGTTTTATTGATGTGAAGAGCATCAAAAGTACAAAAAAATCTCTTTATATCTTCACAATTTAGTACAAACAGTTTTGCCCATAATTTCATCAATCAATTAAAGCTTGATATACAAACCTTCCATACTTCTGGTGGGCTTGAAACAAGCCTTTGATAGTACCGGGTACTGCAACTTTGAGACCTTTTGGAAGGGATTCAGAGGAGAAGTTCTTCAATAAATCTTCTGTTAGTCTTTCGCCGCTCATCTCACGAAAATTGATTTCACTTGAATCATTTAGTCTTCCTCGGAGATTGTATACAATCATATAACCTCCCCTGTCAACAAATGTGTTGATGGAATTAAAAACCTGATTCAAACTGACCCTCCAAGTGAAGAAGAGTGCGGATGCAAAATAGATAGACACAGGCTTGTCAAGATCGCTGCATCAACTGTAGAAGTTAAAGGCTCAGATAAAAAATCTTTCCCGAGTTTCGAACACTCCGAGTTTGATGAGATGACTGCACCATGAGGATATACCTGATGAATGACGAATCTCTGATTTCCGGTTATAAAAATAGAATTTGTTAAAAACCTGTTTGACTCCGAAGCTTGATTGGAAAATTAATGCCAGGGTTAGAACAAATGCTAAAACTACCATTCCAATTATTAACATATAAACCCCATTCAAGAATCGAAACCATCTAAAAATTTATTCTTCAAAAAAATTAATCAATGAATGTTAATTAGAAGGTACTTCGAACTCGAAAAAGGATCATTTTGGGTTTCCTTCAAAGGTGAACTTTCCTCTGGGGATAGTTCCATCATCAAAATATTTGAAGTAGAATCATTTGATGCTGATGATCTGGCTTTTTTGGGAGATGAACCATTCTCTATATCTTCCATTTGTAGAATTGCGCCTTGGCCTACAAAAATTATAAAAAAAAATTATAAACATTTTAAATATCATTAAAAACCCTAATACAAATTGATAAATTAATAGCACGCTGAAGAAATACCTCTGAAAAAATTATCTCTCAATTGAGTTTTAAAAACTGACTAATTTAGTGTCTAATAAAGCAAAATTAATAAATTGTTGAGGAGAAAAAAAGGATTAAAATGAGATAAAATTTAGAAGAAATGGTAATTCAACAGTCATAAAAAATAAAAAAAACAATTTGTAAAAAAGAAAGTCGCTTTTTTTTTCATAATTTTAAAGATTAAATTTAAAAACTAATAAAATTAGATGTCAAACATCAAAACAAATACAATAAAACGGAAACTAAATATCAAACAAACACTTGCTTGTAGCTTAAATATCATATTAAACAAGTCATTAATCAATTAAAACACCAATTATTATCGCAAATAAACACTTTTAATAATTTGATTAAAAAAAATAATTCAAATAAATCCTTTTGAGCTTTTTTCTTTCTATAAAAGTAAAACCATAAGTAATCCATCAACAAAATTTATGAAGAAAATGAACAAATTAAAATAAAAGATTTAATTGTAGAATTTAAAACCATTTTTACAAATTAAAAGAAAACCAAAGAAATTTCTAAAAAGCTTTTCAATCTAATTATTCAATTTCTGTGGTATAAATAAAACTTTTAGTGATCTAAAATTATATTTTTTACAAAAGACATCAATTTTCAGAGCAATTCAATTTAGAGACAGCTAATAGCTGAAAACATTTTTGTGTTAGTTGAAAAAATTAAACAAAAATTATGAGTTAAATAAAAATAGTCAAAAAAGTTATTAAAATTCAATTGAATGATTAATATAAAATAATTATTAATTTTTTATAATTTTTCTCTAATCTTTGTCAGTTGACTTCTATATCAATACTTAATCAAGTTTCATTAAAAAACTTTCAATTGGAAATTTTAACAAACCAAAAGATTGGAAATTAGCTTTAAATCTTTTGCTGCACTACAAAAGCATAAAAAAAAACCCTCAGGCTAAAAGCATCAATTAGCTTGATGGAGAAATCATGAATCAATAGAAAAAGTCTTCTGAACGAGTTGTAAAGACACAACTGGCATGTAAAAGATTGGAATCACGCTTCAATAACCACAAAAAAGTTTTTTGTCCTGGTGGAATGAACTTTATCTTAAAACAATATCTTTAACTGAATGAAAAATAAATATAATAAAAATATAATTATACACTAATACATGACTACAGATTACACATTTTACCGCTTTTAAGAGGAAAACAAAACTATATAATAGCAGAAAAATAATTAAAAGATCTAAAGTACATTTCAAGATATGTAATATAGAGAAGATTTCAAAATAACTCCGAAATTGATAAGTTTTTAAACTAATAACGCGTATTCATAACAATTAGCCAAATTTAAATCAATACTTTTGCCAGATTGTTTAATATTATAATAACATTTTTAATTTGTATACATAGTATATTCAATTAATTTTTAGGAACATTTATTTACCTTCTGATGTATCAGCTGATGTGGAAATGAAACTATTTTTTAAATAATCAGGTATACTCCCATTACTTTCTTTAATTTCAACATGAAAATTACTTTCTTTGCTCATAATTAAGACTTTAAAAGTTTGGAATTATAATCTAATTAAATAAACTCATAGTCCAAGTGAAAATATAGTCTAAACTTAAAGTATATTTCTTTCTTTGTTTTGATAAAATTTGGAGCTTAAAACTAAAATAATTTTTTTAAAGACTATTTTGGTCTTTAAAAGTTTAAAGCTTGTTTTTATACCAATTTTAAAAATCTCATTTTAATTGTTGTTATACAAACCTTCAAGTTTAAAATGAATATTTTTAAACTTTATCGTACGTTTTTAAGAGCGCAACAATAACTCTTAAGGATTTTACTAAATCTAGTTGGTATGTTAGTGAAAAATGAAGAAATAGTTGAGTTAACTTCGTAGCTTAATAAATAAAAGGTTTAGCTATGAAAAACAAAATAGTGATTATAAGATAGATGTCTAAGAGATTGAACTTGCTTTTAGGCATAGGCAAAATAAAGATTAAGGTTCCATGATCACTAAATCTCAATCATATTCCTGTAAAAATACCGTCGGGTGTGCCTTTTGCGAATCAGACGATTCAGTCACAAACACACCTCGTAACAAGTAAAATAAACTCTGATACCATTTTTAAACCGTCTTTCTGACGCTCTTTTCTGCTGTATTTTTTCTTTATGCTTTTTTCATCTATGTATTTTTCGAACTTTCAAAACACTTTCATCACAAAACTATTTTATAACTTTAGATAAAAATCACATGTAGTTTTATAAATATAGCCAGTTTTATATGAGCCTGAACTAACAATTTCGCTTGTTTTTTACTTGAGAAATTATATCTATAATATTACAGACTGTTTATCTTGAACCCAGTTGAAATATCGTTATCCAATCCTAGCCAAGACATCAGTGGTGTTCCTCAGGGTTTCATTCGGGGTCCTCTCTCTTTTTAATTTTCATCGGAGACTTGATCAGAAGATTAGAAGCAGTAGATGATTTCAGTGTGTTTGTGTATGTAGATGACATCAAGCTATTATCTTGAAATCTTTCAAAACTTCAAACTACACTACACACTGTAGAAAACTGGCAGCTCAGAATTCAGCCTACAAAGTCTGAACTTATAACTTTCTCCCGTGAACTAGCTGCAAATTCCTTGTACCAATGAATGGATTTATTATTCAACGAATATCTTCGGTCCAAGAGCTTATCATTACTCGATCATCTGAGTTTAAATGGCACAATGTTCACTGCTATATGCTTTGAGTGATATCGAAATGCCATGTGTCACATCTTTTACTTTCTATATTTTTCACTAATTAGATGTTATTTGTGAGAATATGTGTTAGCGAGAGATACTCTCTTCTGGCACCCTCCTTCGAATTTATTGAAACAAATAAATAAGATCTTTTATTTTTTTTTAATTTTTAATTCATAAATTAAGTTTTGCTTATGTCTATACTGGGTTCATATTTTTTTATATTAATAATAACAAACTTTTATTATCTGCTCATTTTGTTTACAACTAATAAAATTTTTCACTCGCAGCCCATGCACTATAGATAAATGTTAAACATTTGGTTTTATTTTTTTTTTCATATAAAATGCGAAACATTTTGTCAATCAAATCTAAATTTCCTTTCCATTAATTTTTAGAAATAAATGTTGTCCTGTTTATTTTTGTATTATGGATGATTACTATAAAAAAATTTTTATGACTAATGCAAGTTTTTAATAGTGAAATCATAAAATTTCTCACTACAAGTGACAATATTATTTATGGTAATTTTTGATTCAAATTAATTTCAATGGGACAAAATTATTCGAGGAAAAGTTATCATAATATACCAAACCATGTTGATCAAATTACATTAGCAAGATTCCAAAACAAAAAATGTAAGTATTATGATTATCCACAAATTTATTTCAATTATATTTACAAATAAACAATTATAATTTTAATTAATTGGTTATATTAATTTTAAAATTGTGATTTTTTTTATGATTTTATTTTTTATTTTGTGGAGGGCCAGGGCTAGTTGGAAGGTTGACCAGAATACAGAATAAAGGAAGTCATTTTCAAAAACCATCACCTTTAGAGAATTTTGTAGATTTGAACTTACTTCCACCAGAATTAGCTTTACAAGTTGTTTTTTTTTAATAATTTTAATTTTTTAATATAAATATAATTTTATTTTTTCAAGCTAGATATTTTTAGTTCTATTATTTATTTGAAAGAATTTATAGTTTCTAGATAATCATAACTTTTACATATTAATTTTTTTCAAGTAACCTTCCATATATTTATATATAATATAAATTGAATTATAAATAAAACAAACTAATAAAATAATTTTTTAATTAATATTTGATTAAATGTTGTTCTAATTAATGATGTTATCTATTTTTGATATCTACTATTATGCAATGTTTACAAGTTATTAAATAAATCTCTTTTAATTTTTATTTATGAAAACAATTTATATATTAAGTTGAAAACTTTAATAATTGTTGATAAAGTTATTAATTAAAAGAAGAACATTTATTATTATATCAATTTAGAACACAATTAATAAATATAAAAATTAAATATATATTTATTAGACTCATATTATTAAAACATAAAATATAATTAATTATAAAACTTAAAATATTTTGAACAATAATTTTAGCCATGGTAAATGATAATCATAATTTCAAATTATAAAATATCTTTTTTATATCTAGATTCTCAAAAACCTCAATGCAACTGATCTATGCCTGGCATCTTGTGTTTGGTCAAACCTTGCAAATGATGAGATCTTATGGGAAGGGTGGGACACTGGTTTCTTACTTACCAATATTATATATATTTAAATATATTTAAAACTTTTGATTACCAAAGTTCTATATAAACATAAACAATTATTTATGTAATATATTTTATTAAATAACTAAATAAATATTTATATTTTGGTAAAATTATCTCATTAATAAAATTATATAATTTAAATGAATATATTTGAAGAACTATGAATATAAATTTAGAAAATTATAAAAGAAAAAATTATATTTACTATTCAAGATTGAATACTATGAAAAATATATAAAATAATATATAGTTACTGAATATATCAAGTATAATAATAATAAGTTTTAACAAAAGTAATTTATAAATTTAGATGTAAATAATTATAAAAATATAAAAGATGAAATTAGAATATATAATCTCAATTTATTTTAATGGTTATAACTCATAATGTAAATAATTTTATATTCATGATTCTTCAGTTTATTCAATTATTCCATAAATATTAGATAAAATTATAAAAAATAAATGACAATTTTCTAAGATATATAATTTTATATAAAATATTTAGATAAATATTATAAAGAATTACTTTTTTGAATTGCTTTTCTTTTTTACATTTGTTTTGTTTTTCTTTCAGTTTTTTCTTTTATATTTGGTAGTATAGTGGATATATTAGAAAGTGATGGTTTTATTAACAAATAAAAATTATATATTTTTTATTTTATCTTTATAATTAATAATTATTATATTTTATATCATTTAAAAATAATAATAATTTTTTAATGTAATTTTTATATATTATTAAAGCTTTTTTTTATTATTAGTCCTTAGACACAAATTATCTTCAACCTCTTCATTTAATTTTACTTCTTTTTTATTTTATTGTAAATTTTAAGATGTGAATAAATCAAAGAAGTTGACTTTTGTAAAGCGCTAAATAATCCAACCTATTATATATAGATCCAACCTACGTATATATTTTTATATTATGTAAATATCAACTATTTATCTACAGTTTATGTCGTGCTTCGTGGGGTTATTGCGTTGCTTATGACTTTTGGAAATTAGAAAAGAAACCGTTCAAACGCCTCTTTCTACTCTTAGATGAGGCTTGTTTGACTTTCAATAATAAACCTGAATGGGTTAGTAATCTTCATCTGTATCTTCTTCGAATCTGATTTTTTTTATCAAAGGGTATCCGGTATTTGATAGACAACGAGGTACTAGTTGATGATGGAGCAGTCATTGCTCGTTTCTTTCATTCAACAAACCAACTTTGTTGGCAGAAAGTTCGATGTTACTTAAACACACGGTTCGTTGGTCAACTTAAAGATTAGTAACTACCACAGTTACATCTTTTATAGTCTTTAAAAAAATTATTTTAGTTTTAAGCTCCAAATTTTATCAAAACAAAGAAAGAAATATACTTTAAGTTTAGACTATATTTTCACTTGGACTATGAGTTTATTTAATTAGATTATAATTCCAAACTTTTAAAGTCTTAACTATTAGCAAAGAAAGTAATTTTCATGTTGAAATTAAAGAAAGTAATGGGAGTATACCTGATTATTTAAAAAATAGTTTCATTTCCACATCAGCTGATACATCAGAAGGTAAATAAATGTTCCTAAAAATTAATTGAATATACTATGTATACAAATTAAAAATTTTATTATAATATTAAACAATCTGGCAAAAGTATTGATTTAAATTTGGCTAATTGTTATGAATACGCGTTATTAGTTTAAAAACTTATCAATTTCGGAGTTATTTTGAAATCTTCTCTATATTACATATCTTGAAATGTACTTTAGATCTTTTAATTATTTTCTGCTATTATATAGTTTTGTTTTCCTCTTAAGAGTGGTAAAATGTGTAAACTGTAGTCATGTATTAGTGTATAATTATATTTTTATTATATTTATTTTTCATTCAGTTAAAGATCTTGTTTTAAGATAAAGTTCATTCCACCAGGACAAAAAACTTTTTTGTGGTTATTGAAGCGTGATTCCAATCTTTTACTTGCAAGTTGTGTCTTTACAACTAGTTCAGACTTTTTCTATTGATTCATGATTTCTCCATCAAGCTATTTCATGCTTTTAGCCTGAGGGTTTTTTTTTATGCTTTTGTAGTGCAGCAAAAGATTTAAAGCTAATTTCCAATCTTTTGGTTTGTTAAAATTTCCAATTGAAAGTTTTTTAATGAAACTTGATTAAGTATTGATATAGAAGTCAACTGACAAAGATTAGCGAAAAATTATAAAAAATTAATAATTATTTTATATTAATCATTCAATTGAATTTTAATAACTTTTTTGACTATTTTTATTTAACTCATAATTTTTGTTTAATTTTTTCAACTAACACAAAAATGTTTTCAGCTATTAGCTGTCTCTAAATTGAATTGCTCTGAAAATTGATGTCTTTTTTTAAAAATATAATTTTAGATCACTAAAAGTTTTATTTATACCACAGAAATTTAATAATTAGATTGAAAAGCTTTTTAGAAATTTCTTTGGTTTTCTTTTAATTTGTAAAAAAGGTTTTAAATTCTACAATTAAATCTTTTTATTTTAATTTGTTCATTTTCTTCATAAATTTTGTTAATGGATTACTTATGGTTTTACTTTTATAGAAAGAAAAAAGCTCAAAAGGATTTATTTGAATTATTTTTTTTAATCAAATTATTAAAAATGTTTATTTGCGATAATAATTGGTGTTTTAATTGATTAATGACTTGTTTAATATGATATTTAAGCTACAAGCAAGTGTTTGTTAGCATTTAGTTTCCGTTTAATTGTAGTGATGAATAGATTATTTTATTTTGAATGAAGTTCTATCAGCTGATTAATCATTCACAGGCAAGATGTTCTAGAAGAATTTATAAAACTACAAAACTTTAAAAACCAATTTCTTCCCAATGCACTCAGGTATGTATCACTTGAAAATGATCAGGATATTTTGATGTGTTTTTCTTTCAGAAAGTTCTTTAATGCAGTCCAAGCACCAACTAATCAGCATCAAAACCTCAACGATTTAATCGACAAATTTTCGAAACAATTTTGCGCTGATAATCCACACATCAAACTTAATCAAGGTAATTGATATCATGACTTGAATGTAAAGATCTCAGCTACTAGCTTCATCATCTATAGCTTCTTTTGGGAACTTTTAAACGAATTGTTTATGTTTTTAAACTTAGAAAATAACTTAAAAACTTCTAATCTTCATCTTCAAATCTCCTTAGAAACCGTTGGAGTCCTCTGCTTCTCACTTATCCTTCTGTCAGTTGACTTGACGAGTCCTCATGTCAAGAACAAGATGTCGAAACGCGAGTTTGTTCGAAATATTTGCCAGGCGACACATCAACTCGAAGAAGCCGCCCTTCAACGAATACCTCGTCATCGAAGACCACTCCTGGTCGAACCTCTTGCTGTAGACCGGGACTTTGCTGGTCATTTGTATGATAATGTATATCTTATTGGTCATGTTGCTCCACAACGATGGGACGAATCTTCTCGCCCAGTTTGAAATTTCCGATTTTTCATCCGCAGTCTTTCCGATCATGTAATCTTCATAAACCAATCAAATCACTTCTAAATTGTTTCATCTTCATCTGTTGGCAGTTTCACTTTCTTCGTCCTTTCATCAAAATCCTTTTTCTAATTTTCTAATTGAAATATTTTTGTGTTTTCCTTTTAATAAAATTCAAAAGTTTTATTTTTCGAACGAAATTTTAGACTGAAGACTTTTTGTGAGCAACTTCTTTGATCGAAGTCAGAAAACAGCTTCAAATTTTCCACCCAAATCTATCCTCTGACCTTTTTAAGCTTTGAAACTAATCTTAAATCTTCCAGTTGTATTAGTTTGTGCTTAGGTCTAATCATTTATAAAGATTCTGAGTGAATCGCGGAACCTTTGAAGTTTGAATCTTTCTTCTCCATGAAGATTTTCTGTTGTTCATCAACTCATTAAATTTAGTCTGCAAACTTTCAAAACAGTTCAAAATACTTCCCAGAAATTTGGGTCACTAATATATTATCATAAGGTTTGATTTCAATTTGAATAAATAGTTTGAAGCAACAAATGTGAAAGCTGCAGAAATAACTGTAAATTGATTTATTATTTAGTTATAACTGAAAAAATTTGTTGAAAAGAAAATAGTCATGGTTTATTATGACAAGAAATTCAGACTAAAACTTTATATATTTGATTAATCATTTAAGTTTACTCAGAACAAGTTTTATAAAGTTTAATCGTAACAAAAGATGAGTTACTTAAATATCTTACTAACCATCTTAAAACAAGTTGTTCAAGTAACCTTTATTTGTGAGCTTTTAAACTCATATCACCTTGACTTTATTGTGTTTAAATATTATTTTCCAAAAATATTTTATAAAATTGGTTGTAATTAATTATTATTGTTTTAAACAATAATTAAATATAATAATTATGTAGTCTATAAAAAAGTTTTTTTAAGATTGATAGATGCATTTTAATTATGCGTTACTACAAAATTAATATCGGTATATTTTGATGAATTCGAATAGCTTCTGACAAGTTTAACAAATTTTAATATGTGGCATTATAAATGCAGTAGCAACATTTTTTAAGGAGACTTGAGGATACTTATTTTCTATCAAAATTATTTTCATAAGAAGTAAATATTTTTCTTATATTTAATTATATGTTATAATACTTTTTGATAACTAATTATTTTAAATTATTTACCACCGAGGGCGCTAAAGTGCATATTGTAACTAAGGTAACTAGGGTAGCTAGTGTTCATGTTGTGATGTTTTTATTCATAATTAAAAATTGTTTTTTAATCTGAAATAACCTAAAATAGTTTAATTTGTAAGAATTTAATTTCATAATAGGTTGAAAATTATTTTTTTCTAAGAACTTAATTTTTAATTTTCTTGTTAACATTTATTTGGTAATATTAAGTTTAACAAATTTGGATTTATTATTAACTTTGTAATTAAATTTTAAAACTTACTAAAATAAACTCATTGGGCTCAAAAATTGTTTTAAGTTCAAACAAATATTTATCTAGTTTATATATATTTTCATTAATTTATATAAATTTATTCAATCCGTGATTGATTATAATTCTCATAAATTTATGAATTATATTTTGAATTTAGTTTCATAATTTTATACTATAATGTAAATTTTATTACATTTTTTTGTTCCTAATTATTATTTTTAAACTTTAGGGTTAATTTGTTTGTAGTAAATAGAAAATATTTATATAGTTGGCATTGACTTACCAAAACTCAAATGTCAACAACACGTGCTGATGGGTTACCGTTCCTACCTGGAAATACATTCATAGATCCTACAGTATGTTTCAAATTATTAAAAATTTATTATACTAATTTTTATAATTTTTTTTTTCAGAAACAACGTTTTCATGTATCAAATACATTGAAATTCAAGAATGGGTACATGCAAACACACCAGCCTACAGTAGGTTTGGGTGGAGAACGTTTATATTATAATCAAATATCCGAAGATGAATTAAATGAATTAGCTAATAAGATGCCAACTCTAACTTATGGTAAATCAAAGCAAGCAGCTCCAGAGAGATTTCTTCCAGCACATGTTGCATTTGATAAAAAGGTATTTTTATAGTATTTTATATAATGAAAAAAGCTTATAAATTAATAAAGCTGTTACTTACAATTTTCATGTTTAGTTTAAGAAACTTTTTATGATGTCATTGTGTTTGATTAAAGGTACTTAAGTTTATTGGATACTTTAAAGAAACTGTCAATGAATCACAAGAAGAATTTTATCGTGTTCGTCCAGTTGATGTTTATTATTATCTTGAAGATGATAGCATTGCAATAATTGAACCAAAGGTTGAAAATTCTGGCATACCTCAGGTATTATTTTAATATTAAATAATGTTTCAGTTAATCAGACTTATTTTATAAAGGGGAAATTTTTAAAAAGACAACGTCTACCAAAAGATGACCAGGGAAATAATTGGGGTTGGAAAGACTTGAATGTAGCAAGCAATCTAGTTGTATATGGAAAAGTTTTTCGTCTCACAAATTGTGATAAATTCACTGAAGTAATTTTAAAACAATTCATAAAAACAATTTCTAGATTATTTGTTTTAAAGCTCTAATACTTTTTTATAAAAGTTTTTCGAACAGTTTGTTGAAATGATAAACAATTTCTTTGTTTAAATTGTTTACGTTTTTACTTTTAAAGTATTTATAGATGTTAAATAAATAGATAAAATCTTTATAGTTAAACATTGAAAATATTTTACCTTTAGTTAAATAAACCTTTTGATAAAACTTTGTTCAAAAATATAAATTCTTAGAAGAAACAAATTTTTAACAGGAATATTTGCAAAGTCAAGGAATCGTGTTGAATGATGCAGAGTCAATCCCTGATGACCCTTATACGCTCAAAAGAGTTGTTTCTCCTCAATTATTTGTAACTCCTTCAGTTTGGGATAATAGAAAGAAGTTTCTGGAACTAGACAGAAAAGTAATTTATTTTATCAACTTCTTCATCTTAAAACTTGTTTATATGAAAGGTTTTGAGATTCTATTGTGTCTGGGACGATCGTCATTCGATGTTTGGTGAGATGAGACCTTTTATCATCCATTTCTTTCTTGTTGATGACACAATTGAAATCCGTGAAGTACGTAAACCCAACGATGGATACGATCCTTTCCCGGCTCTCGTCAGAAGGCAGAAAATCCCTAAAGATCGATTTGCCATCAAATGTAATCTATCTTTTATCGATTTGAATACTTTTTTAACTGACTCACGAATTTAATCTTTAATCGATTCAGATAAAATTGAAACAGTTATTTTTGTAACTTCTAAAAAGTCTTCAATTTAAATCAGTTGAAGTCTTCTGGTAACTGTTCATACTAGAACTCCGAGTATAATTAAAAACTAGTTGGATTTATAAAAAACGTTCGATAGAATACAGTTGTCTAGCAACAAATTCATGGTCGAAACTGCTCAAGAGACGCTTGCTTCTATCACCTACTTTGATGAGCGTGTCTTTTTTACAAACAATTAAATGTCAACTTTTTCTAGCTTCATTTCCTGCAATTGTGATGGAAGTGACAGACGAAGAACAGATGGATTGGTTCTCACCTCTTGATTTTAAGATTGGCGTGACAATCTTCATCTATGGAAGACGTTTTCTTATCTATGATCTTGATGATTTTACAAAACGGTGATTTTTTTTATTTCTTTTTAATCTAAAAAGAACTGAATTTATTTCTGACAGTTATTATCGAGAATGTTGCGGAGTCACTGATTTTACTCCAATTGATGTAACAGGACCAGCTGCTGATGCTTCTAAAAGGGTTTGATCATTTTTATTCAAAAATACAATTTAATCTTCACTGAAGTCGTTTTTTTTAAGGATTTAAGACAAAAAACCGTTTTTGAATTTATTAAATTTATTTTCATTTGATTTTCAATTAAATTTTTAAATTTTTTATTTCACTTTTTTAACCGATTTATATAATTTTTAGTCAGATTTTTTAAAACATATTTTTATGAAAATGTGAAGTTTCGAAACTAAACAAAACATGAAGTTGAATATTTTAGTTATAAATTAAAATCTGTATTTAGATCTTACCTTCTTATAATGGCTTTGGATCCTTAGAAGACTCTTTACAAAATTGTTTGACTCTTATGCCAAAACCTCCTCGAAAAGATTTTATTCAAATGCTTGAATTCGATACAAAAACTTTAAGATATGAGATTCAATTGGTGCGTTTCAATGATTCAAATTTGATTAATAAAAAGTCATATCTAAGATTATAAAAATCGTTGTCTAGATGTCAAAACGACCTGAAGATAAGAACAGACAGTTTATTATGTCTTATCGGCTTGCTGATGATATGCTGAGTATCTTTGAGCGAATGGTTCGGAATTCAGGAATCATTGGAGGAAAGTTTTTGGAAGCAAGCAAGGTTCCCAAACCAGGTGAAGGAGACACAGATAACCCAGTTTATTACACTCCTGGAGATTTCTACATCGGTGCAGAGATTAAAAGTGAGATCTGATCTTTCTTTAAAAGTAAGGATGACTTAAATATATTTTCTCAGTTTTCAAGCATCGATTTAAAATTGTAAACTGTGATGCAAGAGTCTTAACTTTGCTGGAAGAGCATGCCGATTGGTACCCAATAGCAACTCTCGATAGCATCCGATCTCTTCATCAGAATCATCCTCCGTTAAAATGCTCAGATCAACCAGAAGATGTCAAAGAGACATCCTGATCTGTTTCATCACAAGCTGTGTTTCTGTAATTAACTCAATTTTTTGTCGAGATTTTCTTTGTAGAAGCTTTTTTGGGTAAATTCACTTTTCATCGTCATTCCATTGTGGTGTTGTCACTTGAAATTTATTTCTATCATCTTTGATGTAGTTATTTAAATGATCATAAGAAAAAATGCAGTTTCATTTCATCTTTAGAGTACTTCAACGCGCTTTTAGATACAAATATTAAAATCTGTAGTAATTGTTTCGTCTACTTTCGTTTCCACTAAATAAAATCAGCTGTAATTTTTGTCATTTTGTTCAAAGACTTATGACTTTGTAAGAATAGACATAAACGACCAAAAATTAATTTGAAACTATTTTTTTCTAATGTTTATTCTTTGACGAGAAAAAAATTATTAAAAATTAGTCAGCAAATTAATAAGCTTATAATAGTTTTCTTGTATAGAAGATCACATATTATTTAAAATTAAGTTTCATAAATTAGTAGCTGGGCTTTGGTTAAATCATTTTGTGTTGGTCATCAACAAGTTTGAAAAAAGGGTTTTGTGGCATTTTTTGGTGACTTTCAATACTTTACACGAAATAAAAATATTAAAAAAATTACTAAATATTTAAGCTAAATTTCTTCAAAAATTCGATCATGATTTTTCACTTAAAAAAAACAAATTCATTTAAATATTACAGAAAATTGAGGAAAAGTTTTAAAGTAGAATATTTATTTTGCTATTATTTGGTTTTTAATTTATCTAAAATTCAAGTTTTTAATTTCTGTTTTTTTACATAAAATTAAAAGATAACATTTTTTGGCTGATGTTATAAATGTTTCATATATTTATTTCAATCTACAGAATGTGATAAATTTTTATAGCAGAATCTACCTATAAAAGAAATAGTTTCCAGAGATAGTTTCTCCTTTTTTGAGTGAAACTTTTTAAAGAAAATAACTTTGCTTAAAAAACTCAATGATTTATAAAATTCAAAATTTTAGGTTAAAATCTTAGATCATTTGTAACCAATTAACTATTTTATCTAAAATTTTTACAGGTAGTTTGTACTTAACATCAAAGATTTATATCTAGATCAAACTTTATTTAAATTCTGCCAAGAACTATTGATCTCATAAAACTAGCCTTACCTTATTTCCACATCACTTAACACCAAACCGAAAAGATATGAGAAAAAAAATTACTTTACATTTTTCTTTAAAATGCCAGCAACAAACATTTTGAAGTAACTTTTTAGCTTGACAACTTTTTAGATCAAAAAAGGATTGTATCATTATTATTTATTTTATTAAAGTTGTACTTGATAATTCAATGGAATTTGTTTTGAGAGAGAACATAATAATCATTTTATTTTTGTTCAGATATTTATAAAAAGTGAAAAATATAAATTTTATTTTGTAAATAGAGCAAAATGTTTCTCAAAAATATTTAGTGATTTAGTAAAAGTTAAATTGTTCAGTTAAACGTTTTTAGTATGATAAAAAAATTTACATTTTAATTTCCAGTTAATATGTTGATATTTACTTTACACTATAAAACCGAAACATATGAAAAGACATTTAATGAAAATTTTATAACTAAAATATCAGCAATCTAAAAGTAACACGAAATAGGAAGCTTTCAAGTTGGCAGCAATTCCGGTTTGTAGCATGTTTGTATTTTACGTAACATAAAATGAATTTGTATAATCTGTTTTGGTTTTATGTTTTATAAATGAAATCTTTGGTAGGTGATATACCTTCGATTTTATAATAAGATTTAATTTCTATTTAAATATTTACATTAAAAAAAGATTTAGATAATAAATTACTTTCAAGAAATGTTTTATAAAAAATTAAAGATTTGTTCTAGGAATTAGGAAAGCATAATTTTAATATGATTGATAAGTCAGGTGTAAAAATGAAAACGTTTCAGGTTTGTTTGCCACAAAAACTATATGGTTTTCGACTAGCACTTTTAAAAGCTAGAAACAAAATTAAGATAAAATAGGTTGTTTATTTCTAAAAAATTATCTGGCTTTTTAAAATATTATTGTTAACCATATCTAGTTGTAATAATTTAGTAAATTTGATATTATTCTATTTATTTATTACAATAAATGTGAAGGAGGGTGCCTAAAGAGAGCACCTCTCGCTAACACACATTCTCACAAATTAGATCTATTTGACGTGTTAAACGAAAAAGCATATGACAATGAAGAATTGCACAGAATCATAGTATTGTAAAAGCGAAAAATTCACAGTTTAGAAATGGCAATGTTGGCGATATTATAACAATTCAGCTTTTTCTTGAACAGCATAATTTAACTTAAATAAATAACTTCAAGAAGACTGATTTTTAAGTTTCTACTTTTTGCTTTCAAATTGGGATCTTTCACTACCAAATGAGTTTGTAATAAATTATAGAAGTTTTAAAACATTTTAAGATTATTCTTGCGACAAACAAGTTAACAAGCATAATTTTAGAAGCAGTTAGATGACGAAAATTGGCGACATTCACGTGATGAAGATATTTATTACTTAGTAACACCATATTTATACATTTTTACGGCTAGATGAATTTATAAAATTACTTTATTAACGAATTTTATCGAAATCAAGCTTACAACAATCAGTTAAGATTTCGTGGGGGTATTTTTACTAGTTTTTTGCTTTAGATTCTAATTTCAATTTTATATCAATAAAAAAGTCAATTTAGAAAATTGTTAGTAGGTTACATTTTAAGCATTTAACTTTGCTCAGGTTATATAGCTTCTATGTTTAAATTAAATTGAAACCAAATTGATAAAAACATTTTGTTGTATATAGAATATACTTATATGTTTCCATAAAATTTGTTCTTAAGTATAAGTTTTTTATTTAACTGAATGCCTTAATTTCAAATAAATTTATATAAATCAAATAATTAAAATAATAAATTAATTAAACATAAATGTATTTCTATAATAGCTATTTTGTTTTTTCGTATTAAATATAAAGGCTCTTATCTGTAGATTGCACTATTTAATTTCCTGTTCAGTTGCTTTATTATTTGTTTATCTTAAAGATAATTATTCATAATATTTGGACCAAATTTAATAATAGCTAAGGTTTTGTTTTGAAGCGTTATTATTTAGAATCACCACATGTAGCTTGGGGTGATTTATGTTGAAGTCAGAGTTTTTATTACATAATTTTCTTCGAATAATTGAATTTTATTTCGATAATTTCTATCTGAAAAGTTGACAGCTGCTTTTTACTACAAAAAATTCCATTTCTTTTTAGAAATATTTTCAGTAATTAATTTAAAACTTTCTTGTAGTCATCATTTACCAATTATTTTCTCATTTGTAATTAAATAATTTCATAATCTCAAGCAAAGAAGAAAGTTCTGAAGAACAACTTCTAATTTTTTAATTAACCTGGTAGTTCAACTATAAACTATTTATTTCACTTTTTTAAGTTTTATATTTTGTTGTATGAAAACCAGAAACTAATTTTTGATAACATAATTATTAGAGCCGGTAAGTTTACCTGATATTCAGTTCTTTCATTGTTTTTTACAATAAATTGTTTTCATTTTTTAAAGGTTTG
The DNA here is from genome assembly GCA_034620365.1 of Pegea sp. RAD2-039. NCBI lineage: Eukaryota > Metazoa > Chordata > Thaliacea > Salpida > Salpidae > Pegea > Pegea sp. RAD2-039. The sequence continues at coordinate 460,140 of JAQGEQ010000305.1, read as the reverse complement.
AATTTTTCTATGCGTCACTTAGTTTCAACAGTTTTTAGTTATTATTAAAGAAATAGTTTGTAAAGTTTATACGTAGACAGTTTTAGGCCTTTGTTTATCTTACTATTGTGATGATTCATTGGTTTTAGTAAAAGGTTATAAAAAAATTTTTCTAATTTTTTTCATAAAATACAAAATGTCAAATGAATTAATCAAATGGAATTTGAACGATAAAGTAGAAATAGAAATGGTGAAGGAAAGAAAACCGAGGTAGTGAATTTGTGTATATATTAAATGTTTCTTTAGGGTTTTCAACTTTAAATTCGCTGATAAATAATGTTTTAAAGGGAAACTTGGCAAAATACCCGAGAAACGTTTTTATCTTCGTTGGGAGCAATTGTCGGATTAGGAAATATTTGGAGGTTTCCTTACATGACTTACAAATATGGAGGAGGTTGTATTTACCGCTAACAAGTTTGAAATTGCAAAATTTTATTGTTCGTGTTGCAGGAGCGTTTCTTGTTCCTTATACCATCTTTGTTATTTGTTGTGGTTTTCCAATGTTCTTTTTGGAAACCTCACTTGGACAGTATACAAGACAAAGTGCTTTTAAAGCTTGGAATATTGCTCCTATAATGAAGGTCTTAAGAAGCACAAAATAAATATAAAAATTCTTCAAGTTTACATTTACAATTAGGGGGTTGGTTTAGGGTCAGCGACGTTAAGTTTATTTTCTTGTGTCTACTACATCGTCATCATGGCTTGGTCTGTTTGTTATTTTGTTCAAACTCTTCGAGTTACTGAGCTTCCTTGGATGAGATGCGGTCGGTTTTAAATTAAATCTTTTAAATCGATTCTAGTTTAAATCTTATTTGTTTAATGTACTTACTACTTCAAAACAGTTTATTTATTTTCGTGAATTTCAGATAATTGGTACAACACCAACTCCTGTGTCACTTACAAGGCTGCCGTGGCAAACAACCTGACGAGTTTTAGTACAGAAAATAGTTCATTACCAATTATCGAGTTTTGGAAGTTAGTTTCAAAAAACAGTTTACTCGATTTGTTTTTAGCAATTAGTTTTGCATAATCGATTTAATAATTGTTTATTATTATAAAATTTATAAAAAATTGGTTTTGTAAACAATTTAAGTAATTTAAAATAAGAAATAACTTAATTTGGTTAAATGTTGAAAGTGTTTTTCTCTCAGTAACTTTATTTTGAGAAAATCAAAAGGAATTGACGATTATGGTCGATTAGATAATTGGCCACTGGTGCTAAGTTTGTCGTTTTCCTGGATTCTTGTTTATTTCTGTGTCTTTCGGGGGACTAAGTCAACGGGCAAAGTAAGAGCTGTTTAATCAGTATTTCAAAATAAAAATAAAAATTTTAGTTTTAAAGTTACATTAAACAATGTTTCTGGTATCAAAATAATAATTTGATTACTTTTAGGTTGTTTACTTTTCGAGTATCTTCCCTTACATTATGCTGATTGTCCTACTAGTAAGAGGATGTACTCTTTCAGGGTCTCTTACAGGAATAAAATATTATTTGAAACCAAATATTACAGAACTAGCTAGACCTGAAGTAAGCAAAATAAATATTTGAGACTTTATCAGCTCAAAAAAGATTTTGTACAGGTTTGGGTTTATGCTGGAAGTCAAGTTTGTTATTCATATGCAATTTGTTTGACTATTTCTATCGCCTTTGGAAGCTTTAGTAAATTCAACAGCGATTGCTACAGGTGATTTGCTTTAGTGCTTGTCAAATTTAAAGTTACATAATTAGTGTAACAAGATTAAAGTTAAATTATTTCAGGAGGACTTTTTATCTATCGATTTCTTGTTCGGTGACGTCATTCATCGGAGGCTTTGCAGTATTTGCTGTGTTAGGAAATATGGCTGAAGTAATGAAAACAGACATTCAAGTTGTAGTGCAATCAGGTTAATTGTAAAACTTTCAGTCCTCTTTTAACCTGACTGACTTGTAGGTGCTGGTTTAGCTTTTATCACATACCCAACGGCTTTATCATTTATGCCAATCCCACAATTTTGGAACGCTTGCTTCTTCTTGATGTTGATCACAATCGCCATTGATAGTCAAGTGAGTAGCAGGCCAGTCCTCGGCACCTTTTTGCCACCAAGTGCACCGGTTTAAACTTTTTGATACATGGACAAATGAATTGATGAAAAGCCACGAAACTGTTTTAGCTACTGTCAAACAAAACCTTAATTTTTTGAAGTTTTGTTGCATGGAAGGTTTTCTTACAATCTTTTGTGACTCATTTAATTGGTGTCGAACAAACCGGAAACTTTTTACTGGGATATTTTGTGTAACTGCCTTCCTTTGTGGCTTGACATTTCTGCCACCGGTCAGTACATTCAACCAACCACACATCTTGAAGTTGGTATTTTAGGGTGGTATTTACCTATTTGAAATATTTGATAACTTTGCGGTTAGTGGAATTGCTTTGTTATGGTTGGTTGCCTGGCAATCCATTGCGGTTGGTTGGGTTTACGGTTCAAGACGCTATTATGATAATATCAAAGAGATGATTGGATATTATCCTTCAATCTATATGAGTCTATGCTTCCGTTTTGTGACTCCAATCCTTTCATTCGTAAGAATATCTTTTCATTTTGAAGTTTTAGAAAATTATTTTCGAATTTTTAAACAAATTTTTTAGTTTTTATTTCAAAGTTAATTTAAATCTTCTTGTAATTTGGAAATGTTTATATTTTGTAGCTATGTATTTTGTTCTTTATTGCCAATCACAAACCACTAAAATTTTACGACTATGTCTATCCAAATTGGGCAAATGCCTTGGGCTGGATGCTGAGTTTGGCTTCAATTCTTTGTGTGCCTGGCTGGATGATGTTTGAAATTTATTGTCGCCCTGGAACGCTTATAGAAGTAACTCTCGTTTTTGATTATTAGAAGCTAAAAGATCCGTTAAATTACCATTTCTGAAATTACATTAAGTAGAAATAACCAAACTATGGTTAATTGTCAATTTATTTGCAGCGTATCAAAGAAGCCCGAAAACCACAAATAATTATTCCTAATCAAAAAACCTGTGAAAGTATAATGATAGATGACGCTGAGAACTAATTACTGAATTTTATAGAAGGTTATACGATAAAGCAAATGATTTATTATTCAGATTTATTTGTTATTATTAAATTTTATTAAACTTTTAAACGATGTTGAAAATAGCATCACAACTTCTTATCAAGTTGTATAATCAAAATTTTTCTTCTTTGCTTTATTTCAGAAAAGTGTTATTTTAGATTAATTAATAAAATTTATTATATTTGAAAATTTCGATTTACTTTTTATGACTTATTTTTTACGGATTGGTAACAAAATGTTTTATTCGAAATATAACCAGATAATTTATATAAAATAATCAAAAAGATGATTACAGGAAAGTTTTGATAGTAGACAAATATTTTTTAATTAAAGTTTTTTTTAATGAACCAAATATTGAGCAAAATGTTGTCCTGCAACTTATTTTTAGATCGAAATTTTTCGGATGTAAAATTAAAAGTTATCTGAGCTGACAAAAAAATCGTTTTTGAAAAACAATTTTTCACATTTAAGTAGGAAATTGAATTAATATTTTATTAATCATTTTCATCACAATTAATTATGATAAAATCACATCCTGTTAACAAGTTTTGATAAATAATATGTTTTTGAAGATAAACTGTATTATTCGAATTAAAGTTTTTATTGAATTGAAAATGTGATTTAAATTTTATTTATATATAAACTGTAATACTTTTACTAGTATTTTGTTGATTTCTAAATTTTATTATTATAATCAGACTTCAAAATATTCAAATTTGAGTTTATTAAAAGCAAGCAGACTAATATTTTGCTTGAAATTCAACAGAGCGTTAAGTTTAAATTCAAAAAAAAATAAAATTTATTTGATATTCATTCAAGCAAATACCCCTCTTATAAAATAATTTGCATAATTTACTTCAATAAATTTTTATAAGAAAAGCAAACAATTGTTGAAATCAAAATAATTTAAGAAGTATTAGAATTAAAGATTTATTCTAAAGCCAATGGAATTTCTTAAGATAAATATCATTAAGTTATTATTTTTAGCTAAAATGAAAAACTTTGATATTAAAATATCTTCAAGGTTGTGTAAATATGAATTTCAAAAAGATGCTTAAAAAATCAAACTCTTAAAATCCTGTATTTATAAAAATATACATGAAAATGTAAAAGCAAAAGCTTCCTAATTTTTTTGTTCATAATAAAAATCATTCAAATAAATAATATTTTACTTATTTTAGTTTTTATTATTTATATCGATTGATGCAAAATATTCTTGATTTTTTTACAGATTTCAATTTGTTGTGATTTTATTTTTATTTTGAGCTTACAAATAATCATAATAATTAAAAAACACTGTTATTTTAAAGTTTTAATATTTTAAATAAAAATTGAATCAAGGATAAAATTTAGTTTTTCTGTTTGCTTACTATGTTTATTTTTATTTTATAAATTTTCACAAAATAAATTCCATTTTTCAACAAAATATCTGTAAGCAGTGAAACAGGGAATACTTAGTATATAATAATCATATTTCCGCTAGATGACGCACACCACAAAATCTCTATTATTTAGTAAATTTAATATAATTTTTCAACAAGCTTTTAATAATTTTAAATCTTTAGAAGTTTCGAAAACTTATTATCTATTCAAATATGTAAGTTTATTAGTATATGGATCCAATCGTGATTACAAAAAATTGACTTAATTGGAAAATAATTTGCTATTTAGTTTTTGACAAATTTAGTTTTACATTAGAAGTTTTTCAAGTTTTAATTTTGTTTTGTAATCTAAAAAAAATATTTGGATATTTTGATTATATCAGTTTATATTTGATGATGTTACTTAAGAGATTAATTCTTGAAGTTGAATCTTCTTTTTTATAAGTTATTTATAAATAAAATTTAAAATAAATTTTTAACCTTTTATATCTTTCTTCTTAGATTTATAATATTGTTTATTTAATTTATATTTTATTCAATTCAATATATCAAAAGTTTTTGAATTCATCTCAAAACAACTTTTTTTAAACTCCTGTTTTTACTACGTTTTAGTGCGATTCGAGATTTTGATTTTGACAACTAAAAAATAGATTGAATATTGGAGAAGTCAAACATCACAATTCTGAAATGCTGTCAGAATATTTATAATTAGATTACCACAACTGTAAGAAATAAATTTTCGTTTTAAAATAAAATAAAAAAACAAAGAAGTGAGGATGAGATGATAGTCCTGAATTGACATCATTTTCAAACAACTTCAAACCGAACTGCGTTTGTTTCCAAATTTTTAAGAATTAAGTTTTGAAGCTATTTTGGCTTTAATAAGTTCCAAATCTTCGAAATCTTTTATTAGACAAATTTAATTCTTTATAAATCTAATAATCTTCAGCACTTTAATCTTACTTATAAAGTTGAAAAGAAGCCATAAATATCAGCAGTTAGTAAAACTAATCGTTTCAATTTAAATTTCAGAAGATTCTAAAGAATCTTTAAACAGATTCTAAATCGTATCATTAGTGTAAGAGGAGACTGACTCTTGTAAACCTATAAGGCACTTACACATCCAACTGGCACTCATTTGAGTTGATGTAGATACAACTATTTAATTTATTATTAGTGGGAAAGATACAGAAAAAAATCGAAAATGAAAATAAGTAGATGAAACAAATAAATAATTAAGTTTACAAAAACTTGGTAATAATTTTAATAAATCTTTAACTAATCCAGTTTGCAAGAGATATTTTACTTATTTATATTAATGTAATGAAATTATAATCAGATTCAACTTATCTATTCAATTGCATTTGTAGCAAATGTTTTTGCCATAGCTATTCAATTGAATATTTCACTGAAAGATTGTCTTTCAAGTCATCAAAATGACTCAACATCTAAGTTATAGTAAATAAAACCAACCAAAAATTCAAATATTCTTAATTCTATAATAAAGATTCAAACCTAGAAAAGTACTACCTCTAAAGGCATAATACTAAATTCAAAAAATTATAATGATTTATCACTTTTAATGATCTTATCTGTGTAAAAAATGTAGCTGCTTAAACGGTTACCGGTAGAAGGAGTTTTGTAACATTTGTTTGGCCAACTACTGATACATTTTGTAAGTCGAAGTAACTGATTTTTTATTATATATTTATATTTGAAGTGGAAGGCAAGTATCTCAGTTTGTTTGATTTACAAAAATTCTGGAATTTGATTTGACTTTTAAATTTTTGGAACTAATTTGATTTATTTGAAGAATTGAACTAAATCCAAATGAGTTTTGCGAAAATATACAGTGTATGAAAGATCTGATCATTTGACTTCAACAAGTTTCAAACCAATTCGAAAAGTTAATAATAAATTTTATTTCTGTATTAAACTTGTTGTATTTAAACCTTCAAAAGAACAATTATTCTAAAAATTTGACATCTAATATGTAAACTTGCGCGGACATACAAAATCACTTTCCGCCTAACTACGCCGGTTCGCCATCTCTGATAAGACCCGGTTGCCAAATACGAAGGTAACTGAACCAACTAAAGCTAAATATCGAATAGTTTCAAACATGTTAAGCTTGGTCCAAAAGAGATAATAGAGAGTGAAGATTCCTGCAACGAAATAAAGTTAATCAGAAATCATTTGAGAGATCAGATGATGATCTAAATCACCTCCAACTCCGAGGTGGAAGATCAAATGTTTTGGAGAAACTTCAAATCCACTCAGGTTGGCTCCAACTATCTTCCACTAGGATAAAGATTCAATTGAAGATTGAGTCTTGAGATTTGGAAGTAGATACTTACAGACACAAGAAGTCCAATAAAAGGAAGGATGCAAGCAAGTGTGAAGGCTTGTGAGACCAAAACTGGAGGTCGTTTTTCAGGTTTCCTGAACACGTGTTTAATCTCTTCTTTTTGGGAGTACAACATCTCTGCAGCCGATTTACTTTTCTCAGCAGATTCGCCCAATTTCAAAGTGACGTCACACTGGAAAAGAAGTTGGTGATGAAGATATGAAGACAAATTGAAGTATTTGAGAGAACTCACCAAATTCCAGGAGATTGGATTTGAAATTGTTGCATCTCCGATGATGAGAGACACGGAATAAAGTCCTGAAAGAGATTTGAATTGATCTTTTCCAGCTGACATCAAATCTATCTCGAATTTATAAGTGGAAGTTTTATCAGCTTCAGCCACAAAGATAATATTTTGATTCGTGTTTCGATGTTCGAATCGAACAAAAGCCTGATGACAACAAAGATTCAATCTTGGAATGATAAATAGCGACCACCAACTCACCTGATGTGGAGTAACAAGATTTCCATTGGTTTGATCTTCAACTTGGAATTTCATCAAAATTCTTTGCTGTCTGTCGGCTTTGAAAGCAACCGCCTTGCCTGGGTACTCCACTCTATAAAATGGTTGATTAGAAAGATGTTGAGGATCTCAGCTTCAGATTTACCCTTTTAAGGTTCCAGTGGTCTCATCTTTCTCAGCAGTTCCAATTTCAACATTTTTAAGAACAACTTTTGCGGTGACTTTAACACGGAACTCAGAACTGATTAATCCAGTAAGAGATTGACCATCAGGAGATTGGATGCTGCAAATAGAAGTTTAGTGGATTGAAAATCATCAGATCGATTGAAGATTCACTTGATGGAGACGTCATAGAAGCCGCTGAGAGGTTTGTAATCCCAAACTTTTAATTCATATAATCTAAGACCATCAAATTTGAAAGGTGTATTCGAGATAAGGGCTTCATTATCATCGGCACGTATGACACTTTCAACTTTGACTTTCAAGTTGTTTACAGGCTTTGAGAAAATATCATTGAAAAGAATCTGCAAAAAATACAGAAAAAAGTTGAAAAATGTGGAAAAAGAAATATCAAATTGAAAACCTGAAGTTTTGGTCGATTATCAGAGATAGAAGTGCCTGAAATCACTTCTCCTTTAGCAACGACTACGTGTTTAGAAGCAGCAATCTTGCTAACAGTTTTTAGGAGCATGGCAGCATCTTTGGTGCTCTGAGTATATCCTTTTGTTCTTAGAACAAAATTTGTCAGTTGAACAATTTGATCCTGAAAAAACGATTTTTGTGAGATAAGTTTTTGTAGATTGTCAACTTACAGATGTGATTAAAGGTTTCTTATTGGTTGCTTCAGATAAATCAAAGACAGCTGAAAGAAAAGCTGATGTAGTTTCAAGATCATTCTCAAAATGAAGATATTTAGAATCAATTTCATCTGCTTGAGCAACCATATCCTAAAGATTGTCAAGATCTGTTATTTGTCAAAAAAATTAATCAAAAATCTTTACTTCAACGTCAATAGAGTTTACAAAAGAGTCCAGATCTGCTCCAGGGACTTTTGAAAGAGCAGAAAGAGCCAAAGATGACATCAAAACACTGTTATCATTTTTCAAGGATGCCAACAACAAAGAAGTAGTTTTATCACTATCAACTATAAAAGAAACCTAAAATTAGTCACCCAATTAGAATCCTTTAGTCATTCAAACCTTTGTGACCAACGCCAGTAAAGAAGGAAACAGCAGAATACAAAGCAAGGGTGTTACTACTTTCTAACTTGCCCTTAAGAAATTCAATTGCCTCCTCAACTTTCTTACCAGCCTAAAATATGATCAAAATTTATTCAAACCAAAAATATTTGTGTTTAAAACTAACTTTGCAACTTGATTTGAGTTCATGGTACAACAAACCAGCAAAACCAAGAGAGGTTATGGAGTTTGTATCTACATTATTCACTAGTGTACAGGCAGACTAAAAAATTAAAAAATTGTTAAAAGTCAAGATTTTAAAATCATTTTATTTAATTATTCAAAATAAAAAAATATAAAAATTATATTAACTTTAAAAATGGTTGAAATATAAATATTAAAATTTTGTATTGAAATATATTTTAAAGAAACCTTTTTCTCAGCATCTCCTAATAAACCCAAACTTTTTAATCCAACAACTGAATAATAAGCTGATTCAACATCAGTATATTTTCCCTTTTATAAAAAAATAATAATTTAAAATCAAAATTAAACCATCAGTTTAAAAAAAGGTTTAATAAAATAATAAACAGGAATAAAATTGATAAATAACAAACCTTGAACAAATCAGCAAGTCTAGAACTTTCAGAAGATGAGATTACTGAAAGAAGTTGACTTGCTGAAGCCAAATTTACTACCAATAAAAATGAGAGGAAAAAACCTACAAAAAAATTGATGATATTTAGCAATAGTAGATAAAAAAGATTAATTAGTGGATCAAGCTTAGTTTAAATTAGATTAACAATAAAAAATTTTTTTATTAATTTATATTTGATATATTTAGGCCTTAAAATATATAAAAAAAAAGAATAAATAATATATGTTTTAATTCAAAAATGTAAAAAATAATACAATTAAATACATAATTTAAAAAATAAAACTTTTAAAGTTTAGTTGTGAGTCAGAATAAAACTAATAATTCATAAATTCATTTAAAATAAATTAAAATAAAAAATATCTACAAATAGGAACAATTTCAATAAAAAAGTTCAAAAAATAATTTAATTTCAGATAAATTTGATTATTGCAAACTAGTGAACCTATAAATAAATTTAATAATTTAATTGTTGGAACAAATAAATAAATAAATACCAAACTGATTTCAGATAAATTTGATTATTGCAAACTAGTTAACCTATAAATAAATTTAATAATTTAATTGTTGAAAACAAATAAATAAATAACTTACCAAACTGATTCATACTTTCATTCAATAGTAACGTTTCAAAATATTAGATATGAATGCTAATGAAAAGTAGATGACGTTTTTGTATACAGACGTGGCAAACTTGAATAATAGCAAAATAGTGTGATAATATGGTCGTTTTTAGTAGCATTTCGAACTGAAATATCCTATTAGATAAAATATATAAATTCAAAAATATAAACGTACACAATCATAAATGAAAACTAATATTAAAAATCATCAGTTAAAAAGCTTTTAATTATATTTTTTATAAGTTTGATATTATTAAAAGGTTTTATTTACTTGATAAATCTTTTTTGATTTTAGGTGTTCTTAAATATTTTTAAAATATTGAAAAATTTTATTAAGATAACATAAGTTTGTACGACTAGTAAAAAATATAAAAAAATTCTATAATCAAGGATATATTTAATTTTATGAAAACTATTTTAAATTTTTGTTTATTCGTAATTAAATAGTATTAATATATCTGAAAAATATTCTCTTTTGCGCTCATAAATATCATAAAACTCTATGAAAACTTAGTAGTTGTATTATTTAATCAGTACTGTAAATTCATTTTTTAAGAGTCCACCTTTAAAGATTACCCTAAATCGTATTTTCTAACGTGATGTTTCTGTAAAACGTTTTTCTATAAAGTTTGCATGCTTTTCAGCTTTTTCTACAGGCCATTTCAATATAAATTTATTTGTGCTAAGCAAAATATATTTACAAATCGTTTTACCTTTAGCTATGATAACAAATAACAAAATAAGTTTTTCATTGCAAAGTCCAGATAATTTGTAGGTTGTACAGTATTATCACAGAGCTTGTAGTTGTGATTTTAGACTCGAAGGTAAAATGAAGATATATGCATACATCAAAAAGGAGCGATAAAAGAAAAGTAATAAATATGGAATCATAGTTTTTACCTACTGGCAGGCACGTTCATGACTAAATAAGCCAAAGTGCGAAAATTACATCATTTCGCATTTCTTACATCATTGTTACAAAATGGTCAAAAGTCGCTTTATGACCATGAAACCCTCATCTTTCTTGAAATATGTTTATTTTATCTGTAGTGTTGACTTTGGTTTGCCTTAGATAGATACTGACGCACTGTTGGTGGTTTTTTTTTATGTTGTACGATATGCTGCAAGTTGAGGCAATTGATAGTTGTATATCCAACTATTTCAAAGAAGATTTTACTGGGGCTCTATTCCTTCTTATTGTAATTTTGGATAAACGGTTTGGATAAAATTTACTATAAACGTGACCAACTCAACAAAGTCTGTATTTTGTAACTTTGGTTTCGATTCTGAACTTTATGCTAGCAAACACATTTCCACAGAAATAAAATCTCAATATTTGATGCAGAGGATGCCTTGTAGGCATCGTCAGTAGAAATGGTCCAAAATTCGATAGTGACGATCTTATAGGACCTATAATTCGGGAGCTAATTAAAACAGTAACAATTTTGAAGTTGCAAATTTTGTAACTGTTATTTTTTCAAAATCTCTGATAAGATTATAACACTAAAATTATTTTTTACAGATGTTTTCAAACCATAAAAGTAAAAATAAAAATTATATCAAGAACAGAGAGCTAATATACAATGCAATAGTTAATTCATACTTTGTAAGATTTTTATAATAGTTTTTCGGCTGTATAATTTTGAAAATGTTAATACTTACTTTATTATATATTTTTCATCTAATCTTTATTGTAATTCTTAAAATAAATATTAACTGAAGATTTAATAGAATTGAAAAGTAACCAGAAAACTTATTTTTAAATTGGTTTGATTAAATTCAAGGAACTTTGGTTTCTGTTAAATCTTCGTGAAGTTACTTTAAAAAATTGTAAATTAATTCTTTGTAGAACCCCAATTTGTTTGAATACTTATTGGGTCGAATTAGCACATTCACCTGTAAACACTACTCGGATATCATTACCAAGGTAAACAAAAACTTTTCACAAAAACGTTCACGCTTGATTGAAAAGACATTAAAAAGATTTGTCAATACTACCAGAAAGAAATAAGCTATCTATTACAATTTTATTGACAAATATCGACATTAACTCCTACTAAACAACAATTTTTGAAAATTTATATCTGATAAAAGTCGAAAGAACATAACTTTATGATTAAGATAACAATTTATTTAATTTAGTTGAATTATCAATAAAATTAAACACAAATCTAAAATCGGCATTGGAATTCCAAAGTCTTATCATTTTGTTTGAACTATTTTTTGACATTTTAGTTGAAGTTTGACAATGAACAGAAATTGTATTTACATTTCGGAAAGTTCAAAGTTCACTTTTATTTAAACCATCTTTAAAGGTAATTATTATCAACTTCAAATATTTCAAGTTATATGTAAGTATTGAAAAGCTAGCACATCTTAACACAAAAAAATTGCTTGATGATAACATTAAGATAACAGTTTTTAGTTTAAAGTTTAAACTTTTGTTTATATCTGATAAGAAAAACTTTAAATCTATTTGTTAAATTGTGGCAAAATTTTTTGGTTGAGCTTTGTAGACCGAAGCAGCAAATGTATAGAAGTTGACACCTTCTTCCTGTATGCGCATGATCTTTAATTACAGTGGAGAGTTTCGTGTGCTGAGATATCCCCAACTATTTAGACTCTATGTTTAGTAACACGGCCCAGTAACCTAAGATAGTGGTACAGAGGCCAACAGACTTCTTATCTTAGTTTACTCCCATATCTTTTACTTTTTCTCAAGCAACCACGAGACTGTGGTACTATTTGTTTATATTATTTAGTTTGTCGTGTAATATACTATACAGTCGACGACGAGGCGAGATTTGAGCTTATCTCCTCGAAGCACAATGGATTAACAACTCATCATCCCAACAATAACGCGTCCATCTTTTTGTTTATGTTATGAGCATATACATAAACTACATACACAATTTTTGGATATCTTTATTCTATAATTTTGCACTAAAGTTGTTATTGTTAGAATAACATTTTAAATCATTGATGTCAATTTTATCTTTATCATTTGTAAGTCCTGTGATAAGTTGTGATAGAAACTTCTTATCACCAGGTAATCGACCTCAATCGATACCTAAAGTTATTTTCTCAAACAATTTCCGAACCAATCTACATAATATGATTTCCTATTTCAATCTACTAACTCATACTTCATAATTTTATTTGCTTTCTGTAAATATTTCAATTGTGTAAGTTTGTAAAAACAAATGTTTTGCTCAAATCACTTCTGAAATGTCTAAATACTTTTATTTACAGATAGATGTTTAGTTAGTGGAATAATTCGATTTATGAAATTAAACAATTTTCAATGATATATACATTATTTTGTTAAATAAAATAAATCTTATTTGAAACTTTTGATTTTTTAATACAAATCATTTGTTGGAAACTTTGTGAGTTTCTGATATTTTTGATCAGATTGTTTAGTGATTGTAATCAAATAAATAAACGAAACAGTTTATGGCAAATTTTTTATTATGAAATGTATTTTTTAAACTTAAACAGTTTCAAGAAAGTTATCCATCAGGCAGTAAACACAAGAAGTATTATCTATTAAAACATGAATTAATTTTTCTTTAATTTTGTACAAATTGAAATACTGAAGAGACGAGAAGAAGAATTTACAAATTTAGTTCACAAAACTAGAAAAAAATATAGAAAGTTTTTACAATCTTTCAATGATCGCATCAATATCAACTTTTCGTTCATCTATGTCATAAGCTATTAAACTTGAAGTTGGTTTGTAAGTAAAGAACAAAAGTCTTTGAGAGTCCATAGCAGGGATAATAATCTCCATAAACCCATCATGATCAAGATCTTCCAAGGCAACAGGTCCCACTGGTCCAACAGCATGAAAGATCTGAATATTATTTGAAGATATTATATCAACCAATCATATCATCATCTCAACTTACGACTCTCGCATTATAATCCCATACAGTAGATGACCTGGATCCAGGAGAAAGGACTTTCACGTATCCATCATTATCACCAGATAATAAGATGAAAGGTTTCTTCTTTTTCAAATAAGTCGAGCTATCTCTAACAAGCGGATGGAAGACTTTGATCTTTCCTCCGGAGTTGAAAGGTTCATCACTCATATTATCACCTCCATCCAGGATGGTGTGTCTCTTCCAATTATCCCTCTTAAAGTCACATGGGATTTCGTATACGAATAGAGAACTTCTCCAACTTCTCATCCTAAATTCAACAATCATCAATTTCTATTTTCAAACTTCATCATCAACACTTACGCGTATGTGGAAACGATGACGTCATCGCGTCCATCGGCATTGATATCAGCAATCACAATATCCCAGTACCATGCATGGTTCCCGATGACGCGTTCGCGAATGGATTCAACATTACTCCAATCCTGTTCGGGATCTGAGATAGGAATTTCAGAATGCTGAATGCCGAATGTTGAATCTTCAAACCTTCAGTCCAAATGACGTATATCTTATGGGTCCAGTACCCAAGACCAATGATGACCATTTTGGTTTCTCCGTTTTTATCTGGAACTTTCATAATCCGGAAGTTGACATCCGGTCCATTTGTCACTGAGTGAATCGTCCATCTAAAGACAGGATCTTTTAGAGAGTCCTATTCATCAAAGATCAGGATCAACTTACGGAGCGCGATGATCAATAATTGAGTTCCATCCAGGATTTTCCAGCCAAACAATCTCGGAAGTTTGAATCGAGTCTTCTTCCCCTTGAGATCGAGAAGCAACAACATCCGGCCAACCATCTTGATTCATGTCCGCCCATTCAATATTCCAATAATTCCACTTCGTCTGAGCTTCTTGAGGAGTCATCATGATCGGAATCGCCGGGAGATCATCACGAAGTGGAATCAAAGCTATTTGTCCATCAACTTGATCGTGTTGATTAAACCCAGTCGTCAACCACCAATAGGGTGGAGAAATGTTGGGAATATACTCTCCTAAAAAGATCACTTGTTATCAGCAAGTCCTTATATGGTAATAACGCGATACTGACCACTCACTTCGCCCACTTGCTCGGGCCAGCCAATATGTTCAGCTACTGTTTGTAATTTCAAGTGATCTGATCGGTTTTTCAACCAACCAATCACGTTGCTTACTCGAAGAAGAGAAATTTGTGAGGTGTTCGCGTTTAGGAAGTTGACAGCGATGTCGATTTTCGCGTTTTCATCTGGGATTGTCTAAGGATCAACATAAGTTGATGATTAACAAGAAGTTGCAACTCAAGTGACAAGTTATTTGTTCAGAATTGTTGCGGTTTCTACTATTTGCTTTCAACTTTTAAGTAAATATTTTGAAATTTCCACTTCGGCAACACTGCAAAAGCTAAATGCAGAAAGGAAAACGAATCTATATCAAGAAACAAATTTAAGCTTACAAAAACTCCTCTTGGCTGTCCACCAAGCTTCATTTGAGCGAGCAATCGAGGCTTGACCTGTTCATCTCGTAAAGAGCTTGCCTGTTTGATTAATCTTGCTCGAAAGCTGTTAATAAATCGTCGCTGTCTTACACGGCTTCCATCGATGTTGATGATCAACATCAATAAGCTGACAATACTTAATAACTTCATCTTGCTTACGTATGTATAATGAGATGTATCAAAACCTTCGCGCTATTTATACGCACCGCCTTTTTCTTTATTGTCACGTGTAACAGGCGAGCCTATGAAATTGCTTGAAAACTTTAGATACCCTCATGATAGCTTCTGTTAAATGACCTTAAGTCAATGCCCTTTAGTTACCCCTTAATATGAACGATTCAGTAATTGTTGAATCTATGTACGTCATAGCATCACGTCAATATGATCGAGTCCTGAAACCTGCGAATAGACGGCAGGAAGTTATTAAAGAAACAGAAAAGGCAGTTCTAGCATTGAAGTAATGAAAATGTCATCCGCTGCCGTTTATTTTTATAAAAACCTCTTTTTAACAGGGTAATCAAGTTGCAAGATCACCTGATTATCATTGAATGGCGTGATCGTGATTTGTTCTAGATTAACCTTTTCCAATAACTTAAATTATTTATTTGTTTACATCTTTTCACTGTTTTTAAAATATATTTTGTTTTCTTATAGAATTGATTTCTCCAGATTCTTAAAATTTCCACCAAATTTCTTTAATTTTTGTCAATTTTATTGTTAATGTCTGGAAATAACTGATAAAAATTTTTTAAAAATATATAAGATTTGAAATATTCTAACAATAAGTAAATTACAAAAATAAGATTAAGCACAATTTCAAAAAATTTCTAAATATATTGCTAAATAACATTTGATTTTGAAATATTTATTTAGTTTATTTCTTGAATTAAAAACCTAAGATTTATAGTAATAATTAAAAATAGGAGAATAATAGAAAGATATTTATAAACTGCTTGGTTATTGTGAAATATTTGACTAAAGTCCAAAATACAAATTGAAATTGATTAAAATATTTGTTTGGCAAGTTCAAGGTCAGATGTGAAAAAGCTCTTAATGAAAGTTCAAATATTTTATTTGACATAGATTGCTTAAATCCAAAAATTAAAAAAAAATCATTTTTAGTATTTTTATCACTTTTATACAGATAAAAATAACAGATAAAAAAGAAACTTTTCTTGTTATTACTAAATTATCAATTATCTATCTTTTTTAAGGTTAATAAATAAATTGATTTTAGTTAGTATCAATTCTTTATCAAAAAACATTTTGACATTTAAATTTTTGGAACTTGATTTTTAAAATATAAAAGTAGGCTAAACACTTACAAACATGTAAAAAAACAATTTTATGTAGGTAATAGTTTTCAAGATACAGATCCAAAAGCGTTTGAAGCTATTTTTAATTCAGAAATTAAACTTGAATAAATTGCCCAAGTTTTTCTTCAAAGTCATTAAAAGTTCAAAAAATTACTTTTAAATTGAATGTTGTCACAAAATAAACTGAACTTTTATAAGATTTAATGAAAAAGTGTGATTTGTTTTTTAAACATTTTCATAGCTTCCTTTTTAAATCATTTTAAAAAGTTTTGATTTAAATTATGAAATCGAAAAAAGAACTTTGGGTTGCGCATCAAGTAAAATACTTTGTAGTTTGAATGAGTTTGAATGTTTATTAGTCAGGTTCGAACCCTTATAACTTATCAAATAACTTATTTAGTAAAAGTTGCATAGTTTTACTTTCAAACTTATTTTTATCTTTTTATTTTAATAATTACCAATCAAATTTTTAAAAACAAGTAACTATCTCTTTTATTTAGTTGTATCTAACAATTTTCGGATAAATGTCTATACTTTGACTTCTTTAACATACCTAAATTTTTACACAGCACCATTTATTTCATTTGTAAATAAAACAGCTACAGAATATCTTGTGATATTTTTTAAAATTCAAAAATATTTGATTAATCTTTGTTATGTCTGAATTCTAAATATTTATTTGTTTAATTAACAGGAAGATGTTACCAAAGTTTAAATACGACCGAATTTCTGAAGGAAGTAAAATTAATATGTTGTAAAGGGTTTTTTTCATAAACATTGAATTTAAACTATTCGTTTTTTGAAATCGTTTTTGGTTTATAATACTTGATTCGTTTTTCAAAGAACAGTTTCAAATAAATTTGAATTCATTTTGGTTTACGTTAAAATTATAAACTTGTAAAAATGAAATCTGAAAAATACCATCTATAACTAATCGATTTTTAAAAATTGATTATTTTGATTGATTTATTCGATTTTATGTATTACACCGAATCAGTTTATATAACTTTTTATTTATTTTTTAAATTGCATTTGAAAGTTTATAAAAGTCAATTTGAAACTATAAAATAAATTTTCTTTTGTTTTCGAAGCATATACTTTAGTAAACAATTGAAGAAACAGTTTTAGAAGCTAATTATAGGTGAAAGTCAAACATATCAACAAGTAATTTGCTTAAGTAGGCACTTAATATACAAAAATAAATAAATAAATAAATAAACAATTTCACATTATCAAGTGAAGATACGATCAGATTTTGCTGGAAAATATATCTCAGATATTTTCTAAATTCTAATTACTTTAATTTAAGAAGCCTTAAAATGTATTTTTGATCACGTAAATAAAATAGTTGAAAATACTTAGTAAAATACGTTCTTGTGATTAGATGATAGATAGATAACTTTAAAAATTAAGAAAGCTAATAGAATGTTTATCATTTGCTAAGATTTTGGATATATTTATATCAAATTTACTTTCGAAAAATACACGAACTACTGTTTAAGTAACTACTGGTCGTTATAAGAGGGGTACACCCCCTCAGCACCAGGCACAAGATTTATCTATATATTGTTCTTAGCTTGGTGCTATTGGAAAACAAGTTTATATCGATCAAAAGTTAGTTGAACAATGCTGGTTTTTTAATAAATTGACATTCAGGAATTCAAACCATGAATTTAAAAGTTTAGATTCCAAACATTAACTCAATAAACTATTTTCATATTTAATATTTTTGATGTTGTTTTGCTGTTTTAATTTCTTGTACTACAAACTTGTTGATTGATTTTAAACACATAACTAAATTACTAAAATAACAGGAAGTAGGTAATCATGTTTTTTCATTTTGAAACTTTTCTCAAACCAATCTCAACCTCATCAAGTAATTATAAAGATATAAGTCAGGTTCATGTCAAGAAATTATTTAGGGCTCGTCATTTAACAAACATAAGACAGCGCAATAAAACATATTTTGCTATTTCTAAGCTCGTTCGAATTCCAAATAGAGTAGAAAAATGTAGAATTAAGCCAATTGAGTCAATGCAACATTTTAATTTATAAAATCTTTAATCCACCAAGATTCTAAGACAAGCTTTTTCTATAAAAAGATTGGAACAATCTTGGATTTTGATATTATAGAAATGTTTTAGTGTTTAAGGGGTTTAATTATTAATTAATGAATTTATTTTATTGTTCTTTAAAGTTTGAATCTCTAAAAATGAAAAGAATGAGTATTGAAAAAATTAAGAAGAGTGACAAAAAGAAAAGTTTAAAAAGTTAATAGCTGTTGCATGAAGACTTTCCTGTAAACACGCTGGTGACTAAACAAGCAAATGTGAGAAAGACACATCTAGTCGCGCTTTTTGTAAGGGCGTGATGAATGCAGTTACTGGGCGACAGTGGAGCCTTTATTTTATATATCTAAAATATACAATAATATAATAGTACACTATAATAGTCTAACATATTGTAATAATATATAATATATAATTCATGTATACTATTTGGTCTATATACTAACAATACTAGAAGTATTGTACTGAAAGTAAATTTAGAAGTAGAATGAGTATCAAGTAAATAAAATAATAAATAAAATAAAATAACGACAATTAAATAGAATAGTTACTTTTGATATTAAAAATTTTTTCAAATTATAAATATAAATTTGTTGAACATATTTCATTTTAAATAGTTTTGTTACCGGGAGATACCCTATATTGCAATGCCCTTAATGTACTCCGTAGTTTCTGCAAAATTGTTCTATCTTTTACATAGTTATGCTTATTTTTTTTTGAATTTTATCTTTTAGAGGATTTCTGATTACTATTAAATTATGAAACTTTCTCAATCTTAACTCTTTTATTTTATGTATTATTTTCATATACTAATTTTTTTTAAATTTAATTTTGTAAATAAGAATTTAAGTTAGATTAAAAATGTGTTACAATTTTAACAATGTTTTTTATAAGAAATTTATTTGTTGTTACTCATATTTAATTAGTTTAAAAATTATGGTAGATACAATATTTATATATAGAAAATTATAATTAAATTTTGAATATAAAAAATAATTATAGACCATATATTTATATTATATTATAAGATATGTTTTATTTGATAATTTATTTAGATTTTCTTATTTAATGGTGTATGAAATATTTATTATAAATGATTTTATTCTACAAGAAAAATTACAAAATGTAAAAAAACTTAAGCTCTTAGTTTAAAGCTGTATAAGAACATTAAACTATTAAAGTTGATTTAATTTTTACTTTAATTGAACTTTTTAAAACTATTTTTTATGTTTATTTTATCTCATTTACTGTTGAATAATTATTCAAGATAGATTTTGATATTTGTTTTATTAGTAATTTTAAAGTAAATATAAGTTAGAGTATTTTTGTTAATGATTTTTCAATATAATTATTAACTATAAGTAAATTATGTTATTTATTTTGAAGATTTTTTTTTAATTTTAATCATTATTATTTTAATTATTTTAAAACCTTATTGTTATAGTAATTATAATTTTTGTTCTAACATGAAACATTTTTATCATTT
The DNA here is from genome assembly GCA_034620365.1 of Pegea sp. RAD2-039. NCBI lineage: Eukaryota > Metazoa > Chordata > Thaliacea > Salpida > Salpidae > Pegea > Pegea sp. RAD2-039. The sequence goes on along the minus strand of JAQGEQ010000305.1, from coordinate 440,029 downwards.
AGTTTTTATTTTAAAAATACAAGTTTTATACATTATAATTTTTATTTTAAAACTTTTATTTAAAAATGGTCTGTGTCAAAGAAATCATAAAATCTTTAAATGAAGTTTTGGCAAGTGAAAAGATGAAAATGTTTGTCAAAGAGCTGGTCATCATCTCACAAGTATTGTACAAAATTCATAATGCTCAAAAACAGTTTAAATTTTATCAAGCTTTCCGAAAAATTGAAAGAAATATTCGAAAGTTTGCTAATTTAGAATTACTCCAACTTACAAACAAACACCTTCAGCTAATTGGTGAAGATAATGACTTTAATTCAATTTATTCTGATGAATATATGAATGAGTTGAAAGCTTTTGTCAAGCAATCAATCTTGCTTCTACAGATCACTAGCTCTTCATGTATGGAAGGAACCATCTTATGTCAGAAGGAACTTTCCATTGAACATTTTATTTCACAGCATCTTTTGTTGATTAGTTGTGCCAGTAAGATATTTTCAATTTTGAAGAGTTTTTTGGACAGTTTTAAAGTAATTTACGGAAAAATTTGTCTTCATTTGAAGATGAGCAATGAATTTGCTACAGAAGTTAAAATTAAGAAGAAGAGGCGTCGATGCAAAGCTTCTATTGCGCGATTTGAGAAAGAGTCTCTTGAAGTTTCTGAAGACACAAAAAGGATCAAATTGAATTTAGATATGTCCAATGATGTAGGAAAAGTTTTGTCACGTGATGTAGGCGAGGTTTTGTCACGTGATGTAGGAGAAGTTTTGTCACGTGATGCAGGAGAAGTTTTGTCACGTGATGTAGGAGAAGTTTTGTCACGTGATGTAGGAGAAGTTTTGTCACGTGATGTAGGAGAACTTTTGTCACGTGATGCAGGAGAAGTTTTGTCACGTGATGTAGGCAAAGTTTTGTCACGTGATGCAGGAGAAGTTTTGTCACGTGATGTAGGAGAAGTTTTGTCACGTGATGTAGGAGAAGTTTTGTCACGTGATGCAGGCGAGGTTTTGTCACGTGATGTAGGAGAAGTTTTGTCACGTGATGTAGGAGAAGTTTTGTCACGTGATGTAGGCGAGGTTTTGTCAAGTGATGCAGGAGAAGTTTTGTCAAGTGATGTAGGAGAAGTTTTGTCACGTGATGTAGGAGAAGTTTTGTCACGTGATGTAGGCGAGGTTTTGTCACGTGATGTAGGCGAGGTTTTGTCACGTGATGTAGGAGAGGTTTTGTCACGTGATGCAGGAGAAGTTTTGTCACGTGATCTAGGTGAGGTTTTGTCACGTGATAAGATCTCAGATGTTTCAAAAGTTTCAAATGATTCCTCAAAGAATACCTGTAAAGGCCCAGAAAAGAAAAAAAGAAAAAGAAATCGAAAGAGAAGTCGAAAAAATAGAACCTTGTGAACCTTTTGTCATGAAATTCAAATCGACTTTTTTGTCATTTTAAAAAAATGTTTTCTAAATTTAAAAAATTGTATTTTAGCTTTAAAAATTTTTGCAAAATGTTTGATCCAAACGAACATCAACATCAGAGATACAATCCTCTCAAAGATGAATGGGTCCTTGTGTCACCTCATCGAATGAAACGTCCTTGGTCTGGACAAGTGGAAAAGATTGAAGATGAAGATATTCCAGAGCACGATTCTTCCAATCCACTGTGTCCCGGCAATGTGCGGTCAACTGGAACGAGGAATGAGGTCTACACATCCACCTACATCTTCGATAACGACTTCCCAGCACTTCAATCCTCATCTCCTGATCCTCAACCTTCTTCTGATCCACTCTTCCGTATCTCAGGAGCATCTGGTGATTGCAAAGTGATGTGTTTCCATCCGAAGTCCAACATCACTCTTCCACTGATGTCACGTGATGACGTCAAGCGCGTTGTCGATCGATGGTGTGACGTCATCAATGAAATGAAGATCAAGTACAAGTGAGTAGGATGAAAAGTGATGAAGATAACTTCTTGATTGATCTTCGATAGATGGATTCAGATCTTTGAGAACAAAGGATCTTTGATGGGATGTTCAAACCCTCATCCTCACTGCCAAATATGGTCATCTTCTTACCTTCCGAACGAAGCGCGAACTGCGGATCGAACTCAACTCGCATACTTCCAGCGATTCCATTCACAGATGTTGCTCGATTACGCGAAACGTGAATCACGTTGTGGTGAGCGAACTGTTGCCGAGAACAACAATTGGATAGTTGTGGTCCCTTATTGGGCGACGTGGCCATATCAGACCCTACTTATGCCGAAAAAGCATGTCTTGCATTTGAATGATCTTACTGATGAAGATCGTTTTGATCTTGCAGACATCATGAAGATTTTGCTGACTAAATATGATAATTTGTTCGAGATTTCCTTCCCATATTCCATGGGCTGGCACGGGTGCCCTTGGGTTGATGGACCAGTTGACCACTGGCAGTTACATGCCCACTACTACCCTCCTTTGTTGAGGTCAGCAACTGTGAGAAAGTTTATGGTCGGTTATGAGATGCTGGGACAGCCCCAAAGAGATCTCACTGCCGAACAAGCTGCTGAAAAACTTCGTAATCTTCCTGATCTTCATTACAAATTGAAATGAATCTTCTTAAATCATCTTCTAATCTTTGTGTGATTCTAAATCTTATTTTTATTTTGAAATCTTCAGCAATTTTGTTTACTTTTTGATTACTTCAAGCTATTTGTGATTTTTACTTCAAATCTCTTTTATTTCATTTTAATTTTCTCCAATTAAATATTGATTGATAACAAATTGTTGTACTTCAAAGAATCGATTTAAAAAGAGTTGTTTTTGTTACCTCAGCTCACACATTACAATAGTAAAGTTGAGAGTTCTTGAAGATAACGAAACTGATAGATGAATGTTCATCAAATCTCAAATCCACTTGGAGTTCCGCTGCATGAATAAAATCTGTTATCAGACTGAGCGTTGAAGAGTGATTGAAAATGTTAAGATTCTCTTGATTAGATGGAGTTTTTGGAGTCGGTAGTGTAAAGCCATCTAAACTTCATAAGGAGTTTGCACCTTTAAACAATGAGCCATTTACCAGTTTCTTTGGTTGGTCACTTTGATACAGTTAGGATTCATTAACAAGTTCTGCCCACCAATTCCTCTACCCCATGCAAAGTTTGTGATGTAGATGTTAGTAGATAGTTTGAAATTGTTAGATTAGTTTCTTTGGTAGAAGTGCCCCAACTTCTTGATCACATTCAAACCAACCTTCGTCAGTTTCGAAAACCTAACGGCCGTTTTTGACTATTTCAGAAGTGTAAGTTGCAACTTCTTAGAAGATTAAAATATCACTAATATAACTTACTACTATCAAGATTTAGAAGTAAAGTTTAAACCAGTTTTTAAATTTAGGTATTTAAATCAATATATAAAAAGTTTTCTTTTTAGATAATACTTAAAATATGTTATCATGAAATTGTATGTGCATCCAATAAAAAATTTCAAAGATTTAAAAAATTCCAAGACATCATGATACTTCGAAAAAAGTACTTTTTAAAATAAAACTTTGAAAAATTCTGCATTGTGATTACATCATAAAAAAATTTAATAAGCCTTTTAACAAATTCGTTTATTTTTAATAAAATGGGTAGTTTTAACATTGAAATGTTTTTTACACAAAAAAGCATTTGAAAATCTTTAGGTTTTATAAAGCTTTCACAAAATCCCCAAAAAATCAAATTCTAACAACATAAAATTTTTAATTTATCTATTAACACCTTTTAAAGACCTTTTAATTAAGACATCAAATTTATTTTCGATAAGAGATAGTTTGAGCTCTTATTTCCGATAGTTTGAACTGCTATAAAGAAGTTTTAGGTTTTGAAATTTTTCGGGCATACTTTTAAACTCAGGTTTTCTCTCCCTGTTGTGTATCAAAAGATAAGCTGAAAAATTAAGTCAATAATTTTGACTTAAGTCTGTCCAGCGCTTTTGTCTCCAAATTATTAATAAATTCTTATTTTGTTATTTGTTATTACTGCATTTAAAAAAAGTTGAAATTGTTAAGAAAGTCATTAAAGTTGGTTAAACTAGTTTAAATGGTTTGCTTCACATACATTTCGTGCTTTATGAATATGTAATATTACCTTTAGAATTTATAAAATTTAAAATTAAATCTATTACAATTCAAGTTATTTAAAAAAGTTTAGCCAAATATAGCGAGCGATACAATTTCAAATTTATCTCCTACACTAATATTTTCTCAAAATGTTTTTTTTTATGTTTCAAAATTATAAAACTAAGTTTAAACCAGTTATTTGATGAAAGAACTGGAACCATTGAAAATTAATCAAATATGTTGATATTTATAATTTCAAAAACAAACTTTGCCGTAATAATACAAGTTTTCCCTCCAGTTTGATATACCTAACATAAATCTGTTTATGTTGAAATCCGTTAATCTTGAAAAACTTGTTTAGATTTATTGAAATACTTTTTATTGCTATGATTTGATTTTTATATTTTTAAATTATCTTATTATTGTGATTTTTTGTATAATTTTTTTCTTTCATTTGTAGAAACATTAAAAAAAGTTTCTAAATTTTTATCTGTTATAAATTAAAAACAAAATTATTTGTAGCTTCTATAGTTATATTTTTTGTTGCAACTAGTATTAAAAAATTGTTTTATTTTAATGAAGTTTAAATTATTAGTTTTTGCTTAGCTTTATTAGATTTAGATATATTTATGACTTCGTAAAAATATTATAAGCTGTAAATTAAAAAAAAAATAGAATCCTTAAAATTTTGTTTTATTTTTTATTTAAAGATAAAAAATTATGAAATTCATTTTATTGTTATCATCATACTAATCTAAAATTATATTTTTTAAAGTTGATTTTTTGTAGAAAATATTCAAAAATGACAAATGTTACTGATAGTGATTTGGATGATTTATTAGATGATGCTCTTTTAGATTTTGATAAGACTCCAAAACCCCCAAATACAACACCAATTGGTAAACGAGATCAAATCAATTATAACTCTTTTCCTGGCAATTCAAATGGCATTAATCCAACTGCTCTATTTTCTCAGTTCTTTGATGAAGAAACAACCAAAAATCTTCAATCTGAATGGGACAATGCTTTGGATGAGCTGAAAAATGAAGATCCTGAACTGATGGCGAACATCCAATCTCAGATTAATGGTTCAGTCCCAACAACTATAGGTGAGGCTAAAGATGAAAGTTTGAAGGACTCCTTAAAATCCACTTTTGATGCGATGACTAAAGATATGAAAAATAAAAAACTAAGTGGCAGTAGTGGGGATGGCTTAGGGGAATCTTTTGCTGGTATGAATTTAGGAGATGATGAGTTTTTGAAGAAAGAGGTTGATATGATGGAAGGTTTAATGGCAACTATGTTATCTAAAAGTATGATGTATGATCCTCTTAAAGATTTGTGTTTGAAGTTTCCAACTTGGTTAGATAAAAATGAAAATAAAATTTCTGAAGAAGAATTAATTTCTTATAAAAATCAGTTGAAATGTTTGGAGAAAATTTGTGAGGAATTTGAAGCTGAAAAAGATGAAGACAGTGAAGTCATTAAGTCTGAGAGGTCAAGACGGATTATTGCTATTGTTGATGAGATGCATGGTTATGGAGATCCTCCTGAGGAGTTAGTTGAGAAAAGTGATTTGATGGGACAGTTACCATCTTTAAATCATCTATCTTCTGATCAATGTATCATTTCATAAGAAATTTCTCAAGATTTCGTTTTCTGAAAGTTCTTTTTCGTGCAATTTTTGTTATTGTTTTCTTTGCTTCTTGTTCTTCAGTTCTTTATATCAGGTAATTCATCTATGCATAATGCTCTTCTAACCAGCAACAGTTTGGCTTCAAAAGAATAATTTTTCAGAATATTTTTTGTCAGATTTAAAATATGAAAATTTTTTAGTAAATTTTAATAAACATTTTGGATTTATTAGATAATTAGCACGTAGTAGTGTTGTGTTATTGCTGATTAGATTAAACTTTTAATTAACAAAATATGCATGATACAAGTCTATCTTAAATTATTTCAAATTTTGTTTTTTATAATGTTTTATGTTAGTAATTTATTTCTTGTTTAATTGTGTTTTTCATTTTAAGAACTTTCTAATCACTTTTGATGTAAGTTTCAAATTTAAATGTTAAGAAATGTTGAGAAAGCTGAAGACTCAAAAAGGTTGTATCTATTGTGGCTTATCTGTAGATGATGAGAATAAGTTTGGTGAATATATCAAGCATAGTCCGTCAGGTTAGAAAATGATTTCAAAAAGCATCTTATAATTACAATATATTAACTATAAATCAATTAATAAAAATATCTAGTTAAACTATCACCAATCATTATTAATTTCATGAATTTTGGGTCACAACTAACAAATAAAGTGTGGAAATAAGTTGAAAACTAAATAAAAAAAAGGTAGAAAGGTTAATGATAAACTCTGTGGGTTACATTTAAGAATGTTTTCAGTTTTTTTGCTGATATATTTTTATGAAGTAGTTTTTCATATACTCCACTTTATTTCAGTCTTATATTTTTATTTAATTAAGAAAATAGTTTAAAAAAAATTTTTGTGAAATGACTTTTTTATAGGTTTGGAAGTTCATTACTTCTGCCTGGTCCTTGCAAGTGGCCTGGTCCAGAAAGTTAAAGGACGGTCGTGTGATACAACAAATAGATCAAATCACATATATGGCTTCAAAATTGTTGATATTGTTGCTGGTTAGTTGTTTATTTTCTATTCCCTTTTCAAATTGTTTGTTTGCAGAAATCAAAAGAGCTGCTTTACTGAAATGTAATTATTGTAAGAAGAAAGGTGCTTCAATTGGATGCGCTGTTGCAAGTTGTAATGTTAGTTTTAATAATTATTTGTAGAAGTTTAGGCGCTTGTATTACAAGCGTCTCTAAAGTACTATTTTGCACAATATTTTTCTATAAGGTAAGATTGATGTCGTTGGTCGAGGAGTTTTTGAGGCAAAGAAGCTGTCAGTCAAATTCGATTTGCCTTGAAACACGTCTAAAGAATTTCTTTAACAAATATATTTTCAAATAAATCTTTTAAAAATTTACTAAACTTCTTACTCAGCTTAATTTCACAATAAAATTATTTTAACCAAATTGTTACTTATTTAAATCTACTTTTACGCTTATAGAAGAAGATGCACTACCCTTGTTCGGTGCCAGCCCGCTCACTAAGTCAGTTTACAAACTACTATCAGACATGGTGCGTCAACCATCGGCCGTTGCCTGATGTATACAAAAACTCGCCTTTATGTAATCATTCCATCACCATCATCATTTTCATTTAGCTTAAAAGTCTTGTTTGCAGATATCAAGGATATGAAATCTGTCAAAACTCAAACTTACCCAAAAGAGGTTCGTATTTGTGTCAGAACTTCACTAAGACTCAACTAATCAAATTTTCAGAGCTACACGTGTTTTGCTTGCTTTGAACTCTTGAAACCACCTTTTGATGTTTCAGAAGTCCTTCTCTCACCTTGCTGCAACAACATCTATTCACATAAGTTGTGTCTTCAAAGATGTGTGAGTTTAAAGATCACATTGTGATCATTGATCCTCTCAACTACTTGCATCTCTAGGCAACATCTTTCGGACTCCACTTCTTTAGATGTCCAGTTTGTAATGATAAAGTTCAATTTGAGAAACATATGCTGCAAATGGGACTACATGTTCCCGACAGAGATGCTGCCTGGGAAACAGAGGCTGGAGCATTTTCAGATCTCACTGTAAGACATTCAAATTGTGATCAAACAGATTGCCTCTGTCCTCATGGTCGAGAGTAAGTCATGACGTCATCATTTCCATATTTGGGATTGTTTTGAGTCTTATGCTTTCTAATTGTACTGATATTCAAACTCTTTAATCACTTGTTCCTCATCTCTTCCAAGGTTTCAACTTCTTTTCCTTTTCAGTTACTCAATGCCAAGCTCTGAATGGGAAGTCATTCTGTGTGGATATTGTGCTGCTAAAGGAACCCACATACATTGTCACCCGGATATTGTTAATGAGAATTCCACTTTTACTTGTACAGATTGTGCAGTTATAGAATTCGAACAAATTAATGAGAACCAGCCGATAGCCACAAGACTTCGGAGCCAAAGGAATGGTGATACAGCTTTTGTGCAGCATAAGTCTCGTAAGAGTGCTTCAAAGAGAAAAGCTGATAAAGTTTCAAAAAAAAGGGAGTTAAAGAAGAAGTTAAAGATGAAGGAAGATGAAGATCATAATGAAGATAAAGATCTGAGTAGAGATGAAGATCTGAGCAAAAATGAAGATCAGAAAGAAGATCAGAATCAGAGTGAAGATCAAAAAGAATATGAAGATCAGAGTGAAAATGAAAATCAGGATTACGAAAAAATGACTGAGGAAAATTCGAAAAGTACAAAGAAAAAAGTTATCAAAAATATAGTTCAACCAGTTTCGTTTGATCATAACTCAGAAAAATACCAAAATGGAAATAAAGGAAGTTTAGAAAAAGACCAAAATGGAAATGAAGGAAGTTTAGAAAAAGACCAAAATGGAAATGAAGGAAGTTTAGAAAAAGACCAAAATGGAAATGAAGGAAGTTTAGAAAAAGACCAAAATGGAAATGAAGGAAGTTTAGAAAAAGACCAAAATGAAAAAAAAGGAGATTTAGAAAAAGTCCAAAATAGAAGAAAAAGAAGTCTAGAAAAAGTCCAAAATGGAAATAAAGGAAATTTAGAAAAAATCCAAAATAGAAGAAAAAGAAGTTTAGAAAAAGTCCAAAATAAGCGAAAAAGAAGTTTAGAAAAAGTCCAAAATGGGAGAAAAAGAAGTTTAGAAAAAGTCCAAAATGGAAATGAAGGAAGTTTAGAAAAAGACCAAAATGGAAATGAAGGAAGTTTAGAAAAAGTCCAAAATGGAAACAAAGGAGATTTAGAAAAAGACCAAAATGGAAATGAAGGAAGTTTAGAAAAAGACCAAAATGGAAAAAAAGGAGATTTAGAAAAAGTCCAAAATAAAAGAAAAAGAAGTTTAGAAAAAGTCCAAATTGGAAATAAAGGAGGTTTAGAAAAAGTCCAAAATGGAAACAAAGGAAGTTTAGAAAAAGTCCAAAATGGAAATAAAGGAAATTTAGAAAAAGGCCAAATTGGAAATAAAGGAAGTTTAGAAAAAGTCCAAAATAGAAACAAAGGAGATTTAGAAAAAGTCCAAAATGGAAATAAAGGAAGTTTAGAAAAAGTCCAAAATAGAAGAAAAAGAAGTTTAGAAAAAGTCCAAAATAAGCGAAAAAGAAGTTTAGAAAAAGTCCAAAATGGAAATAAAGGAAGTTTAAAAAAAGGCCAAATTGGAAATAAAGGAAGTTTAGAAAAAGTCCAAAATGGAAAAAAAGGAGATTTAGAAAAAGTCCAAAATGGAAGAAAAAGAAGTTTAGAAAAAGTCCAAATTGGAAATAAAGGAGGTTTAGAAAAAGTCCAAATTGGAAATAAAGGAGGTTTAGAAAAAGACCAAAATGGAAATGAAGGAAGTTTAAAAAAAGACCAAAATGGAAAAAAAGGAGATTTAGAAAAAGTCCAAAATGGAAACAAAGGAGATTTAGAAAAAGTCCAAAATGGAAATAAAGGAAGTTTAGAAAAAGTCCAAAATAGAAGAAAAAGAAGTCTAGAAAAAGTCCAAAATGGAAATAAAGGAAGTTTAGAAAATGTACAAAATAAGCGAAAAAGAAATTTAGAAAAAGTCCAAATTGGAAATAAAGGAGGTTTAGAAAAAGACCAAAATGGAAATGAAGGAGGTTTAGAAAAAGTCCAAATTGGAAATAAAGGAAGTTTAGAAATAGTCCAAATTGGAAATAAAGGAAGTTTACAAAAAGTCCAAAATGGAAATAAAGGAGGTTTAGAAAAAGTCCAAAATAGAAACAAAGGAGGTTTAGAAAAAGTCCAAAATAGAAGAAAAAGAAGTCTAGAAAAAGTCCAAAATGGAAATAAAGGAAGTTTAGAAAAAGGCCAAATTGGAAATAAAGGAAGTTTAGAAAAAGTCCAAATTGGAAATAAAGGAAGTTTAGAAAAAGTCCAAAATAGAAACAAAGGAGATTTAGAAAAAGTCCAAAATGGAAATAAAGGAAATTTAGAAAAAGTCCAAATTGGAAATAAAGGAGGTTTAGAAAAAGTCCAAAATGGAAATAAAGGAGATTTAGAAAAAGTCCAAAATGGAAATGAAGGAAGTTTAGAAAAAGACCAAAATGGAAATAAAGGAAATTTAGAAAAAGTCCAAAATGGAAATAAAGGAAGTTTAGAAAAAGTCCAAAATGGAAATGAAGGAAGTTTAGAAAAAGACCAAAATGGAAATAAAGGAAATTTAGAAAAAGTCCAAAATGGAAATAAAGGAAGTTTAGAAAAAGTCCAAAATGGAAATGAAGGAAGTTTAGAAAAAGTCCAAATTGGAAATAAAGGAAGTTTACAAAAAGTCCAAAATGGAAATAAAGGAAGTTTAGAAAAAGTCCAAAATGGAAGAAAAAGAAATTTAGAAAAAGTCCAAAGTAGAAGAAAAAGAAGTTTAGAAAAAGTCCAAAATGGAAATAAAGGAAGTTTAGAAAAAGTCCAAAATGGGAGAAAAAGAAGTTTAGAAAAAGTCCAAAGTAGAAGAAAAAGAAATTTAGAAAAAGTCCAAAATGGAAATAAAGGAAGTTTAGAAAAAGTCCAAAATGGAAAAAAAGGAAGTTTAGAAAAAGTCCAAAATGGAAATAAAGGAGGTTTAGAAAAAGTCCAAAATAAGCGAAAAAGAAGTTTAGAAAAAGTCCAAAATAGAAGAAAAAGAAGTTTAGAAAAAGTCCAAAATGGAAATAAAGGAAGTTCAGAAAAAGTCCAAAATGGAAATAAAGGAAGTTTAGAAAAAGTCCAAAATGGGAGAAAAAGAAGTTTAGAAAAAGTCCAAAGTAGAAGAAAAAGAAATTTAGAAAAAGTCCAAAATGGAAATAAAGGAAGTTTAGAAAAAGTCCAAAATAGAAGAAAAAGAAATTTAAAAAAAGTCCAAAGTAAGAGAAAAGGAAGTTTGGAAAAAGTCCAAAATGGGAGTAAAGGAAGTTTAGAAAATGTCCAAAATAAAATTGACAAAAGTTTACGATCGGGTCATTTTTCGAAACGGCCGTTTCTTAAAACTAGTCTAACCACATACTCGACAAAATTCTTAATAGCAAAATTACAACTAAAATGAAGTAAACAATTTCGTGAAAACGTTTTAAACTCTCCAGATCTTTGTATGTCTCATCTTTGATATCTTCAATTAGTTTTTTGTGTGTTTCAATTTCAAATAAACCGAAATCACTCTCAAATGATTTTTTATCAATTTTCAAACATTTTATTAATTCACAAAAAAATGTCAAAAATTGAAGCTCGCTTCCTGCGGTGTTGTGACGTAGATGAGGAGCAGAAGGTCCGAGATGTCGCTCTCAGCAGATTTGTGGAGCATCATCAAAGGCAAGAGCAAGTTGAGAGCTGCGAATATGCAAATGAGAATACAAGTTGACCTTTTGACCTTAGAACACTCACGTGACTTGAATGGAACCTTCAAACCGTCTTGATCGATGTCGAAGTGTTCGAATCGCGATAAGATCCCGATCATCATCAACATGTTGTGATCCACCTGATGAGAATCGCGAAGAAGAAGTGGGAGAAAGACATTCAAACTTTTGATCTGGTCTCCTCCGATAATCATTAACATCAGCAAATCTTCAATTTTCACCAAAGATGCATCTTCTGAAAGAAGAAGAGGAAATAGAGAGGTGGGGTCTTGATGAAAAAGATCTGAGATGAAGATGAAGATCAAAATTTTTCGGATATTCTTTTCGTCAGAGATTTTAAGAAAGTTTGAAACTTCATCTTCGCCCTTTGATATGTTGAGTAGTGAGAGGATGCTGGGATCATGTCGGAGAGTGTTAAGATCAGATTGATGTAGGAAGTTCATCAGTTTAGAAGATTTTCCTCCGAGAAGTGATAAAAGGAAATTATTTGAAATTGATTTGTTCAAAATTCGATCAGACATCAAAAGAAGAGGAAGTGATTGTTGGATGTTGATCCCTGCTCCTCCGAGACTCGATGTGAGCAAAACTGGGAGCAGATCTTCAATCTCAACATCCTCATCTTCATCATCTAACATCAGACTCACTGCTGATGTTGATGACGTCATATTGAAGTGATGACGAAGATCAGGTGAGAAGAAGAAAGGGATCAGATCATTTCGCCCCACTTTGTCAATATCAGGAAATAACTTCAAGTTAAGAGGAAGAGTAAGGAAGTGATCCTTGGAAGAGTTTGTGAGTTGAGATGTGGAAGAGAGAATGCTCATCAAGATCAGGTTGTCCAAATTCTCGCTTCGATTGCTGTTGCTAAGCACATAGAAAAGAAACGGGTTGTCAAGGAAACCAGTTGAATTTCCAGAAGTTTCGCTGCTGACAGCTGCAGAACCGAGAATGAGGAATGGAAAAAGTGTTTCCAAATCGAAAATTCTTTCAGTGTTTCCTCTCGTAGAAAGTATAAATGTATTTGATACAAATTCTTGTATTAGTTCTGAAATTGACAATTTTAAATTTACAATCAAACCGATCAACCAATCAAATCACCTGATTGAAATTCAGTTTGCATAGTGATGTTGATGACGTCATGCTTCAATACGGATGGCATCTCCAACCAGATCTGGTTTTCTTGCAAACTTCTGTAAACATCCACTAACTTCTTTCGAACTTGTTCAACTTTATTTGAGATTTGATCTTTTGTGATATCTTTTATTAAATTGTTAGGATTATTCCAACACTCTTTGCCAGAAATATTCAATTTTTTGGTCACTTTCTTCAGCTGCTTCAGTTTTTTTGTTGATGTCAAATACTTTCTAGTTGTTTCCAACATGTCAACGCAGATGAAGTAGTTAGGACAGTCTGAGTCATCGATGCAAGCTGTTAAAAATTTAAATCGTTAATATTTTATTTTGTCCCATTTCAGCTGCAAACGGTCATTCATGCGAGCATATATGTGTCAGGGCAGAAGTCATGGCTATCAAGTTGTTGCCCATACAGCAAGATTTCACTTTCCATGCCTACAAGGTATACAGTGGAATAGACAGAATGATGCAGCTGCACCGAGCAAGTGTCACAGAAGCTGTCAGAACGACACTGAGTACAGTTAGAAACTGTCTACAAGGCTCCAACTCTGGCTTTAATTCGGAGTTTTGCGTCACCTAGAAGTGTTGTCACTGACCAGACTAACAAGGCCCTTCTACCCGGTTTTTTTATATGGACTTTTTATTGTCACTAAAAATCTTTGATATAACATTGTGTGTTAATTTGGTGTTAGAAGATGAAGTTTGCTTTAAATATCGATCACCTTTCATAGATCTTCCAGAGAGCGAATAATGATGTTGGTTTTTCAAAAAAGTTTAAATTTCAAAATTTCTATTCGTAGCTTCTCTAATCTCTTTTTAGTCAAAACTAGTTTTTCCAGAAGTTTTACAAATTTTGAAATTATTAAACTTTCTTATTTATTTGTATTGTCAACTTAATTGATGAGATTTTTATTAGTCCTAATAGACGTTGACTTCAAAACAACTCCTGAGCACTTTTGGTTTAAAAAAATTAGAAATTGTTAAAATTCTATTTGTTCAAAATCGATGTTGAACTATACGCAGTTGAAAACATTGCTAAAAAAGGATATGAAAAATCAATTAGTAAAATAATTACAAATAATAAAAACTGAATTAATATTTTACAAAAATAATTCTATTTGATGTAATAAAAAAGTCAATATAATCATAATTTCGTTCTTAAATGTTGAAAAAGGAATAAGTTAAAAACTTGGTGATTGTTTACAACCAAAATGTTTGTCTAAAAGCTGTTATTAAAAAATGATTACTTTAACTTTTAATTAAAAGCAAAGTACTTTTAAGATAAAAAAGCTTATCAAAAAAAGGTTTTATTCAACTTTTGTAAAAGATAAAAGCATTTATTATGAATTTTGGACAAATTACCAAGAACGAACTTTCAGAATTAGGTTTGAAAAATAATTTGCTATAGCATAATACGTCAGTTTTCAAAATGTACATTTAATCATTTTAATACCAAAAGTTGTTTTCAAAGAATAATTGATTTAATCGACAATTAAATGAACTAGGTTTCTATTCACTACCTGGTACTTGTGGTTTTACCCTAAAAATTCCTGTTACATCTTCATTTTAAAGTATTACTACCTCATAGGTTTCTCTCAGATGATAACTAGCAAATAATTTCTTACATTGGGTTGTAGTAAACAATAGCTTTTCATTTTTACTATTTTATTAAATATCTTGTTTTTGATGTTTAAATTACTGAATAACTTACTAAAATGAACTTCAACATTTCTTTCTCAGATTTTAAAGTAAAATACAAATTTGAGGTAAATTTATGACCCACAAAAGACTTAAAACTGTTTTGAAAATATGCTTGGTAAAAAAAGGGAATGTTTAAATAAAAACATAAGATTTACAAGTTAAAGTTTTCTAGTTGAAATTAAAAATTATTTCAGAAAAATATATCAAAAAATTTATTTAAAATTGTTAAAGAAAATTAAGAAATTAAATTTCAATTAGAACTTTTCTTACGTTTTCCTTTTGGTAAATTTGATGTTTGCCCTCTAATTTTTGCGGATTTATTTTCAAATATCTTCTTTCTAAATTCAAAGTCGTCTTCGAAAGAAGCTAATTGAAGAAATTGATTAGATCTTGAAGATGTAGGAGCACATAGAATGACTTGAATGATTGAAAGAGAAAACAAAAGAAGATAAATCATCTGAGACATTGTGTGTCTAAAGATGCTAAATCAAATTCTGAAAAAAATAAATAAAAATGAAAACTTTTTATATTTTTAATAAATTCAAAAAGTTAAGAAAAATCATAGTTGGATTATTCCTAATGCTCAAAATAAAATGGGAGCTATGAATGAAATATTTTTAAGTAAACATTAGAGCTTTATTTGAAAAACTATTTTAAGCCCCGAGGCATACAAGTACTATTTTCAAAAATATTTAATGCTTTTTCAAATTGCTTCATCAAATATATGGTTTCAGTCAAAAAATGAATTTTTTTGTTGAAAGAATCGTTTTTATAACTTGCGATGAAGGAAAAAAAGAGGTGATCACAAAAAACGATCTTTTTTATATAAATTTGTGACAAATTGAAATAGTAACTCTTATTAAAGTTTCATTTGTTCTTCAAGCATTTGAAATTTCACCTAATTTTACAATTATATTTGACAATGGTTTGCTGGTTTTTTATCAATTTAAATCATTTTACTACTGAACCTTTTCATTTCTGTTCTCACATGACTAAGATGTTATAATAACCTCAAATTCGTTTAAAGAAATTTTGTAAAACGTTTAAATAAAAAAACAATTTTGAAATTTTTATCAATTTCAATAAATGATCATTAGTCAATTAAAAAACTTTTAAAATTATTTTCAATCAAATTTTAATTTATGAAACTAAATAAGCAAGTTTTTAAGTGTTTAATACTAAAAACGTTTTTTTATAACTATTAAGGAAGATTTTAAAATTTCAAATAATTTAAATATTCAAAATTTTGAAAATTAAAATAATTTTAGAGCTAAGGTAACCTTAGCTTATTAGCCAAAAAATAGCTTTTTGATTAAGAATAAAAACTTATTAAAAAGTTCTTTACGTTTCTTTCAAATTAAATTGACCTCAAAACACAATTTTTAAACATTCAATAAAAAAATTAAAGAAAATGAATTTTTGTGGGAATACAAACTACAAAGAGGGTAAATCGTGTTTGTGTTTGCGTGTCTCTTAAGTAACCTCATCCGAAATAGACAATAAAGTAGACAAGTGCTTGGCACCTCTAAATACAATTCATTTGCAAAATAATTTTCAGACTAGTTCTGTTTCTCTTCTCCAGACACTAAATCGACCCAACCAGTAGTTTATTAACTGTTTGTATCCTATGTGAGGTTTAAACCAGGACATTAATTTCAAAGTTTTTATCGAATTGCTTGCCAAATAGATATAAAAATTGCATCAAATATTTGTAATATTAAAGATTTTTGAAACAAAAATAAATTTTAAAACCCAAAATAAGTAAACAAAAGCCAAACTTGAAAACAAGCATTTTGGAAGTACAGGAAGTAATATGATGGAAGTAAACAGTGAATTGCCTTCAATTTGGAGTTTCACAAAATTAAAATGGATGGAACTTGTAAAGATTCTGTAACAGGCAGCTTTGGTCAGTTGATATTTGTTGATCAGCGATTAAATTATGAGGAATCAGTGAATTATTGTAAAAAGTATTCTTCTGTTCTTGCTCCAATCAACTCAGTTGAAAGATTTAACTTTGTCAAACCTTATCTTGAAAATTGTGAAGATGGGAGATTCGGAGATTTGATTACAATAAGGCAACGCCGGAATACATGGGGTGTTGGACTTCATATGAATTACTCAAAAGGCTTTTGGAGTAATGGAAAAATTTACGACGCAAAAGAAGATGATGAACTTTTTGACCCTAGATGGAAAATCCACCCTTCAAAAAAATGTAATAAAATCATTTTGCTAATATCGAAGACAGATGACAAGTTTCTATTTGCAACTGAATGTTTTAATATTGATAGTTTTATTTGCTGGAAACCTTTAGTTTTGAAGAGTATTAAACCTAAAGTTGAAGAAAAACCTAGTTTGGCTTTTTTGAGTTTAATACCTGTATTTTTTATGGTTTTATTTTTGGTGATTTTCATCTATAGAAAGTTTAAAAAAAGAAAGTCAAATAATCAAATTTCAATTTAGAATACGTTGTAATTAAATTCCTGTAAAAATCCATTTTTGTATTCATTATCAAATATTAATCGCTGATTTATTCTATTAGCTAAAGGTTATTTGTAAAAATTTATTTTAAAACAAATATTACTTAGAAAAAATTTGAGGTTAAAATTGTTTTGAAAAATAATTTGATCATTGATTTGATATTAAAAAGTTCTTTTTTCCCAGCGGATGAGTTTATGGAAAGCTTAGTGATGACGTCATCAGGTAAATTTGCACTTCCTGGAACCAGCTTGAACATGAGTAAATGAAAGTTTATTATTTTCAAGCTTTTTAACATTTACGTTTGATCGCTTTGTAGAAAAAACGTTAATTGTGTGTAAATGGGAGACTAAATGAAAAAAAAAAATTAAAAAGTTGTTTTTGTGGCTTCGAGATTAGAAAGTTGAAATAAAAAGTTTGAAATTTGTTGAGTTCAACTCTAAGTTTTGATGAAGTTTACTTATAATTTCGAGATAATATCGTTAATCTTACATCTACTACCATGTTCTGATCCTAACTAGTGGATTGTAAACTTTTGAAATCAAACAACAAATTCATTTCAATATTTATCAAGTAGTTTAAGAAAATCAACAAAAAATATATCAAAATAGAAAAAGAGAAGATGTTATTTTGCAGATACACAAAAAAGAGATATATTTGAAATATACAATCGATAAATAAATGATTTGAAGATTGTATGTGGAAAATATCAATTGATGTTTTTTTTGATCAAAACTTTTATTTTCAAACTTTTCAAAAATTTTCACAAACAAGTGAAGATGTTTAAACAAAACGAATTTTAAAGATTTGGATAAAACCGATCAGCTATTGATGTAATGTAAGTCATTAAAGTGACGTCATGGCTACGAGACTGTTGAAATTAAAAATCAAAAACTTAATTACTAAAACTAAAATTAAAAGTTTTAGATGAGTTGATAATATTTAAAAAGAAAATTAAAAGAAGCTCTGTTTTAAGACCTTTTTGCAAATATCTAAAAAGAGATTTTTTAGAAGAACAATCAAAAAAACCTAAAAGTTCTAAATGACCTGAAAACTTCTATTTAGAATCAAACAAAAGATAATTTCATCTGAAAGTCACAGCTGGTTTTGAATCCTCTTTTTGTAAAAAAGCTTTAAAAAAATTTAGTGACAAAAATGGAAAAACTTCAAAAAATAAAAATAGTCTATTAATAGACTCGAGGAGTGGAGACACGTATGATTTTTTATCGGTGTTAGCTTGAACTAATTATTCCACACAACTTACCGCAGTTACGAGGTTGTAGACATGTACATAGCTCTTGGCACTGTAGTTCTAAATAGCGTATGAAACATACAGCAATCAGAAAATTTATTCAAAATATTCGTATTTCAAAGGTTAAAAAAGTTTAACAAGCTGCAAATGAAATTTGAGTTGTTATGCCAAGTTCAGTTAACTACCAAAATATATTTCATGAAAAGTATTTTAACACTTTGGTGACTTACCCCAAGGAATATTTCTCTATAAGCTTAACTATTTGAATCAATTATTATGAAAAAAGACTTAATTAAAGCTTGCTTGCTTAAAATTGAAGATTAATTTGAAGAATAGTGAACAAATTACATTTTTCAAAAAACGTTTATTTTTAAAAAATATGAAGCCTCAGCTATTTACACTTAAGGTTTATACTTCCAACAAAAATTGCTACCAGGCATAAAATTGATTAAATAAAATAAAATGTGAGAAAAAAACTTTATGGTTCAAATTTTCTGAGTAGAAATTAATTACTGATCAATGTTTTTTGCTTCCAAAAACAAGATTTTTTTCATTAAAACATTACAAAACTATCTCGCTTAAAGTGAGCTTAAAGCTGTACTGCTTAAAAGTTTTACTTTGAAAAATTTAACAAGTTTTAATTAAACTATTAAACTAAAATCAATTAAATTAAGTTCTTAAACCTACATATTTACACCGAAAAGTTTAAACAAAAAGATATCAAGCAAACTTATTGTCCTAATTAATTTATTACGAAACTCTATAGATTTCACTTTTGAGAATAAAAACATAGAGCTCGACGACTGAATGAATGATAATAAAATATGTTTAACAATTTTACCAGCTTCATAAAAAAGTTTTTTAGTACTACTCTTTTAGAAAATATTTTTGAGTTTAGAATATTAGTTAGCCTGTAATTCTGACTACATTTAAAATAAATATATCTAGTTTTTCACAAATAACAAAATTGAAATTTTTTGAAAATAAATAAAATATAAGTTTTTCTGAATAAGGGTATATTTTCAGAAATTTTGAAGTATCACTTACTTTTAATCGACTGTTTTAATCTTTACAGATTAAAAAAAAACTTGCTTTCAAATTGACTTAGAAATTTAAAAAATAACTTACACAGGGGAATACCCAATGTAAGTTTGCTACTTAATAATTTTGTTGTTTATAAATTTATTAAATTTTGGTATGTTCTTTTCTTTTGTAAACTACATTTTTTTATGATAGCTCAGTACAACTTCTGTAATGGTTTAGCAAACATTTTCATTAAAGTTTTAATTACACAATTATTATTTTATTTTATCAAGTTGTTCTGATCTTATTTATTTAATAATTACTTCTTACCTTTCTCATCTGTAATATTATATATTGTAATATTATATAAACAACCAATATTTTTTAAATATTAATAAATATTATTATTCAATTATAATATATAATTCTACAAATTGTTGCATTGTAGTTTTTGGGTGCAATTAATTTTCAAATTTTCTTTTAATTTCAAAATTTAATTTATACATATTACATAAAAATGAAAACTTACTTTTGTAATTAGGTTTATTCACATCCATTATAAAAATGGCTAATATTAGGCTAAGTTTGAAAATTATAACTTGTTTGTTTTTAATAACATGTGTTTTCTTATAGAACTTTTAAACTTGCTTAAAAGAAGTTTAAAGTTTAATAAAAATTTTGAACTTTTTACTTTTAGTTCTCAATAACAGATTTTGAAAAACTTATTTGCAGAATTGATTTGAAAATTGTTTGTTGAAATTTTCCTTTAAAATTGTTATTTAAAAAAAGTTTATTTGTAAATTTAATTAAAAAATTTAGTTGATTAAATTATTAGAAATAATGATTTAGTGTTAGCTTATGTAAATTTAGTTTCTATTTAATTATGCTTATTTGAAAACATTTTTGGTTTTAAGTAATTTATTAGATTAATTTTGTATTTATTACTTTTTGATTTTTAAAATTATTTGATTTTTAAATACAATAAAATTGACTGAAATAAAAGTTAGCTAATTTAGTTGGTCAAATTGTAAATATAATCAAAAATTAAATTATTTTTTCTTTTTAAGTTGGTTTTATAGAGTGAATAATTTAAAAAATTTGGTTATTTTCATAATTCTGTATAACTAAAATGAATTGATTAACCTTTAAAGATGAAATTGAAGATATTATGGATTTGTCCTATTTGTTCTTATGTCTTTTTATTAATATTTCAAAGCATTTTTGCTTGGAATCTGTTAAACATAATTTTGACATTATTGATGATCATCAGTGGATTTATGTGTAGCAGCTGGTTAATCATTTCTTTATTAAATTCTTCTGACAACTTATTTATACAAAATTATGATGAAAATCAAAACAAGAAAAACTGTTTTGAAAAAATTCAAAACTTATTAAAAAGATTTTCTTATCGGTTGAAGTATCAATTAATAAATTCAAAAATGATGAAGGTGCTAGAGAAATCAAAATCAAATTACACTCATCATGATATCTATGAAATTATTCACAAGCTTGGTTTTGAACAGTCGAAGCAATTAAAACATTTTTCTGAGGGAAATAAGTTTAGCAAGAAAATTGGAATGTCAAAAAATTTAACAGATTTATTCAATCAATTATTTGAATATTCATATAGAGATTTCATTGAAGTTTGGTAAGTTTTAATTTTGTTCAAAATTTGAATCAAATGAAGATGAAAGTTAAAAAAAAAGATTTTTAAACAACATGGCATTAATATTGAATTTGTATCAAATTTATTTCAATTATTAATTCATTCTGATCAATAAATTTAAGTTTCTTTTTTTCAGGTATGCTGAGGTTAGTTTTGATCAAGGGAATTTCCATAAAATGCTTTTTTATGATTATTGGAAGATTATTTTGAATATTTCTGAATATTTACAAAATGTTGATATGCTCGATTTGATAATGACTCGTTATGCAAAAACTGTCACTCAGTATTTTGAAAATTTAAGAATATCTGCTAAAATGTGAGCAACATTTTTAAATGTTTATTTGTGATACTATAGTTGAAATAGAAATTAGAAAAAGAATAATTTCAATTTCTTTTATAAATTTCACTTTAAATTGACATAAAAATTATCTTTTAAACAACTTAATCAGTTTTGATATCACTTCAATTTTCGATATGAGTCACGTGGTTAAGTCCTTGTTGACATTTTTGATATTTTCTAGGCCAGGTTGCAATGACAAAAAAACTAGTTTTGTTCTTCATCCAGCTCTGAAGAACCAACGATCAGAGGAAGAGTATCTCGGATTAATCAGTGATTACTTCATCACCCTTGTTCTTTCAGATGAAGATGTTCAAATGAGCAGTATGAGATACATCTTAAGAGAAATCTTGTCAAAATTAGGTGGGTCAAATAAATTTGAAAATTTTTTTTAGATAATTTGATTAATTTCAGTTTTGATGAAGTTGGTTGACTTGCTTTGTGAGCCAGATTACATCAATCAAATTTTATTAAATTATTTCAAACAAAGAGATCTGAGTGAAGAAGATCTTGTTCGGACATATTCATACGCAGCTACTTATGAAGATTTCATAAAAATTATCAATAAATGTGAAAATTTGGAAGAGTTGATTGAAATCAGGCATTTACTCGGATTTCCACAAACTCTCTCAACTAATTGAAGGAATCTCTTTCAGAATGAGGATCTGCTCTGAAGTGCTTCAAGCTACAACGATTAATAGTTTAAAAAAAGATGGAAATAAAAGTGGGAAGACTCCTCGTAGTCATGATAAGGTCAGAAAAATCTTTAATGATCTTCATCTGAAGATTGAAATCTTTAAAGGGTGAATTATTGATCACTCGTAATTTGAAGAGGTACATCAATCAATGTCAGGTTGCTAAGCAACAATGCGAGAAGAAAATCAGGTAGCTCGTGATTGGTTAGTTTCTAATTTGATTAAATCTGAGCGAACCTCAGGGAGCTGGGAGGTAAAGATTATGGATCAATTTTTTCATGTGAAGATTCAAACTCCGAAGTTTCTAAAGATCAAAAAGTGAAATTTTTGGAAATAATTTTTCTATTTTATGAAATCTGAGATCTTGCAGCTTCTCTCTTTTGAAGAGATCATGAATTCAGCAATCGCAAGGAGTTATTTGCTCAAATATCTTCGCAAGATTAACAAGTCTCAATTATTAAAATTTTGGGAGCAGGTTGTTAATAAAATCTTTTGATCTTCATCTTTATCAGATCTTTTAGATGGAGTTTATCAAATTGAACAAACCGGCGGGGAAAGATCTTGCAAAGATTATTGCTCATTCATACCAGGCCTACATCATCAGTACCTCAACAGAATTCATCTCAATTTCTGTCGACAAATCCACTTTGAGTGGGATGCAAGAGTGTCTTGTCGGTAATAAACCTCCAAGTGACTTCTTCTACATCCAGAAGCAGGTTCCAGCAATTTATTGATTTCAATTTGTTATTTACAATCCTGTAGGTGTACGACTTGTTGAAAACCGATCACTACCCTTCATTCGTCGTCAGTGATATTTACACGAATGAATTGATGCTAGAATTATTCGAAATCATTGGAAGTCATATTGAAGATGAAGAAGATACAGCTCAACATCGCCCTCTAGTGATAACAAATCAAACTTCTTCGGATGAGTTGTTGAAAGAGATCAAAGAAATTGATGAAAAATTAGAATATAAAGCTCAAGCGTTATCGAGTATTAACAATTCAGTTCCAAAAGTGATTTTCTTTTCAAATTATTTCAAATAATAATTTGCTCGTCATGCTTGAATGATTTTCACAGATGACTAATCAGCTGATCGATGAGATCGGATTGCTACAGCGCCGCAAGTGTCGACTTCAACTTTGTGTCGAGCGTTGCAACATCTGGTGGAAAAATATCTCAAAATGGAAAGTCCTCATCACAAACAGCTTTACATCGCCAACTTCAGGTAAACTCGATATGACGTCATCAGCGCGCATCACTTTTGTCATCACAGCATCCTCCGGAGCTGCCTCTAATCTTCATTATTGCGTCACGATTCATGTAACGGATGAGTCGCTAAAAGGCGGCGATGACGTCACTGGGTGGTCAGTTGAACGCAGTTTGAAAGATTTTTACGAACTTCACGAGCAACTGAAAGAGGTGTGATGACGTCATCGTTTCTCGCGTCTTTATCTTCGATTTTCAGTGTAGTGATTGGGTGAAACAATGGAGTCTTCCTAAGATTCCGATTTTCCGATTTTTGGGTTTTAATCAAAAATTTTTGAGCAACTCAAGACAAGAACTGGATGTTTTCCTTTTGAAAGTGATGAAGGTGTCCGGATGTTGATCTTTGGATGTTGATCTTTGAATTTTGATCTTTTGTAGGATGAAGATTTAAGATCTAGTGAAATTATCTTCAATTTTTTATCTCCTGATGATTTAACAAATCTAAAATCTTTAGAATCTCATCAAAATGATCTTTTCAAATGGATCTCAGCGGAAAAGACATTAAACTCCGACAGCAGCGATGATGAAGAGTTGTTCGTTTTTCATCTCTTCATCTTTTCTTTACTGATTCATCTTCTTTTCAGTTCCAAAGACTCGGTTGCATC
The DNA here is from genome assembly GCA_034620365.1 of Pegea sp. RAD2-039. Lineage (NCBI taxonomy): Eukaryota > Metazoa > Chordata > Thaliacea > Salpida > Salpidae > Pegea > Pegea sp. RAD2-039. The sequence continues at coordinate 416,376 of JAQGEQ010000305.1, read as the reverse complement.
GCAAGCTTATTTACTGATTAGTGAGATCTTTGAGTTAACCGGATTCTTTCGTTTCATTCGACACTCGATCGTCATGTTCGTTCGAATCGCGTTCGGGAGAAGCATCGATCGGTTGGTTGTTGTAATTGGTGACCAATTTTTACATTTACCTGATTTGTACAGACAGCTACGCGAGATGTGTCAATGGATGACGTCACAGAAGATGATCTGCTTCTATATGACGTCATTTCTTCAATCTTTTTGGCCAGATGGAAAGTTGTCACAAGCTGATGAATATCACAGAACACCAGAAGTGAGTTGAAAAAAAGTATTTCCAATTGAAAAAAACAGATTTTGAATAAAGGAGAAAGAGAAAACTAGAGATGAGTTGAAGATGAAGATCCTAGACAGCATCCCTGAGGTCATAAGTACGATGCTGGGACACGAAAACACCCGAAGAGGCTTCCTTAAGATCTTCTTCTCCCTTCAGGATAAACGTCTCAACAAACACCTGATTTTTGTCAGTTTTTGTTTTCAATTTTTATTTACTAATGACTTTTTTTCTTCAGAATTTGTTTGCTGACACGATTGAGAGCCTCTTCCCTCAAATCCGCGTTTGATCTTCATGTGCAATCTTTTTTTCAATCATTTTGTTTTTTTCAATAACTTTTTGTTGTTTTATATTTTATGTCTTCAGACTGATCAATTTACCTGATGTAGTCAATTGGAAATTTTCAACTTATATATTGCTGTGTGCTATTTCATTATCAACTAGAATTTTTATTTTTTTGCAATTTAAATTTTTGATTCGTATTTTGAAATAAATTTCTTGATAACAGTTTTAAGTTAAAGAAATAGTTTCGTAAAAATATCAAGTTTCAAATATTTTTAAAACTATAATAATAGTTAGACTTTGAAACTGAAAGCTAAGCTGGATTATCTACATAAATTTATTTTTGTAAAACAGATTCTTCTAAACTAACTTACACCGTTTTCAAAGCATTTTCATCTATTAGTCCAGTAACGACTGTATCTTTTAATTTTATGAAGTTAATTCTAGAAACACTGATTACAAATGTTTAAATCAAGTACTATTAGAATTGATTCAAAATGTACTTTCAGAAGTTAGAATAATCAGATAGTATAAGATTTTAAAATCATATAGAATTCAGATTTTTCATTTGAGTTAATATTTTTGACTATTAGATTAAAACTTATGTATGGAAAAATTGTAATATTGATTTTCAAGTAAAAGATTACTAGAATGAAAAAGTTGAAGACCTGAAATAGATTTTGTCAAAATTCTTTTTATCGTGAAAAAGATTCTTATCAGTATGTTGAGTTTTTTCAAATTTGAGTTTGCAGTTTCATTTTAAGAAATCGCAGAAGAGAGGAGAGCAGAAAATATGAATCAGTATTTGCAGTTTTTAACAGAAGTTTTTTTTATTTATAATTTTCTTTTACTTCTATAAGATTAAATAAAACTTTATTAAACTAATTTTAAGGTTTATTTCAAATTATTTATCACTTTTAAACTAAGTGTTGCCAATATATTTTTTTAAGTTGTGTAAATACATGAAAACTTTAATTAAAACCACTTTAATAAATTATTTTTCGATTTTTTCTAAATTGTTGTAAACTTTATATAGTTATTACTAATTAATTTTGATTGTAAGATTTAAATAAATGTTATTATTGGTATATACATAAATAGTTTTTATTCTAACTTAAGTTTATTTTTTATCTAAATATTATTAGGTTAAAGAAAATCTAAGAATATTTCTTTTATTAATAAATACATTTTTGTTAGTTTTTATTTGATTTATTCAAAGTATTAATCTAAAATATTGTTCTATATTCTCATGTAGTTGATAGAAATTTATTTCAAATAATTGATCAGAAAGTTGATAAGAATACTTGAGATAATTTTACGCGATTCAAAAAACATTTCTCATAACTTTTTCTCTTTATTCGTCAGCTTGGTGAATTTGAATAATTTTTTTGAGAAATTGTTTTATCATCTAAATCAATCAGATTTTTTCAATGATTAAAATCACCCAAGATGAAATCTTTCAGTTGTGTGCTCTTCGTCGAGGTAGAAGAAATGCTTTGATACCTTCTGATGAAGCAGAAAATGTAATTTTAGTTTAAATAATATTTTGTTATGTTGTATCTTGTTAAACATTTATCTGAATAGAATGAAACAAAACATATCTTACAGCTTAAATTGTACAATTTTGGTTTAGAACAATATAAAAAAATGATCAAGTATAATTTTATTGTTAATTAGAGAAAATATTTCTGAATAACGAATTAATTTGACTGAAAACAACACAAAGTGTTTAGAGCAGAGAATTTTAAAGCAAATTAACATTTTTATTCAATTTGAATATTTGCTATCGTTTAAATTTTGAAATTAAATTTTTTGCTGTTTGATTATCAAAAATTAAGTTAAACTTAAAAACTAAATTCAATAACTTTAAATTTTCTCTTAATCTTTTAATAAAATCTTTCATATTCAGATTTATTTGATAAATTTGGAAGAGTAAAAATCATTTTATCATCAACTAAAATTTCAGATATAAAAACAAGAGAAGAAAAACTCTTATCTTGTCAAGAGCAAGAAATGAAGTTTAATCTTTAAACTAATCACAGTTTTTTTTAGAATTTAGAATTTAAAATAATTCATTCTTTATCCAAACTCAATTATTACAAACTGATATTTTTTGATGAAAATTTTCGATTACCGTTTTACTTCATGTAAAATACTTAAATTCAATTTTTGATTTCAGAAGATTCACCAGCTTCTGCTGAAGCTCAATAAAATCCACATAGAAACTTTGCACAAGGAGAAATTCAGTTCAATGAATAATGACAGTCCCAAAACAAAGTGACCGATTTTCACAACTTATTTTCAGTTGATTTTCATTTTATTCAAATTACAGAAATTTTCTAAAAAGAAAAAATGAAATTAATCAAAAAGTTTCAAATTTATCTTCATCATTTTCATCAAAATAATTCAATGTAAGTAATTAATTGATTTTTAAAGATTTTTAAGGTTTTTGTTAAATTATCAAGATAATAACATTTAGTAGTAATGTAGTGATAAAAATATTCTTGGTTTGAGGTTTGTTAATATATCTGATTTACTTTCTAAAAGCCAGAATTCAAATCCAACAAAAACTCATAGAGATTGGATCTTATAGATAATTTACGATAAAGTCTGATAACCTTACCCTGAGTGACTACAGTAAAAAATAAATTTAAAAAAAATTTAGTAAAAAATTATTGATTTTACTTTTTTTTGTTTTTATTATAATACTGTATTAAAATAAAGTTTTAAAAAATTTTAGAATCAATATTCAATTTTTACAAATTTTCTTCAAAAACTTCTTTCAACAGATTATAACAGACAATAAAATCTTTCTAATGAAGTTCGCGTTTTCTGGAAGACGAATTTTAGTGAATTAGGTTTTAGAAAATCTTTCAACAATTTCTTTACATAACCAAAGTTATTAGAAAACAATTATCTACTTGTGTTTCAACATTTTCAAAAGTTTAATTTGTTGTTTTTTCTAAAGTCATTAAAACTGTTTGAAAAAGTTTGAAATAAAAGTTTGTTTATCTTTCGAGTGACAATTTTTTTGCTTCTTACTTCTTGTGTTTTTCTTTTGCCTTTTTTATTCTAGTTTTATCGGAAAAATTATAGAAATTGAAATAAAAAAGAAAAATAAATTATTTTTGTATTGTTGATTGTCTATTTATGTAGTTAGATTACTATTACTTTAGGTTGTTGGTGTGGTATGAAAGTAAATTACATTAAGTAACCTTTTTGTAAATTTATTTATTCAATGCGTGGCTGCCAGTGACAAAAACCAAATATTACAAGTACAGAGGTAATTGGAAGGTCTTAGGTATCACAATTTAAGATTACAGAAAAATAGAAAACTGTAGAAGCATTTGTAAAACGGAAATTATGAAAATTATGTTTAGCGATCACATACTTACTCTCAACTTATGATAAAACATATTTTCGCTATCGACTTTAACAAGATAGTGTTTTTTTCCTAAACTCCAAAAATGCTTGATAACTGTCACTAATAAGTCAGAAAAAGATTATCATTTGTCTCCATCAAGTTGAATATTATTATATGATATTTTGTAAATTACAAATACATTAATCAGAGCAAATTTTTCCTCATACCGCACGATTAGTATTTGGAACCAGCTACCATCAGACATTGCCATGACAGAATCACTTGCGTTGTTCAAGCAGAGGTTGAACCGTTATAACATTGCCAACATTTCCATTTCGAAACTGTGATTTTTCCCCTTTTTTATATTATTAACATTCTATCATTCACTGTAAAATGCTTCAAAGACTACCGAAATGCCATGAGTGACATCTTTTGTTTTCTATATTTCTAACTTAATTTATATTACTTATGAGAATGTGTGTTAGCGGGAGGTGTCCTCTTCAGGACCCCTTTATCGCAATTATAAAAATAAATAAATAAATAAATAAATATCGCTGGGTGACACTCTTGTACTAGTTAGGAGAATATTTTCACAAAGATTTTGCAATTTGCTCATTTCTCAATAAAAACTGTAAAAATAAACTTTCTCAATAGTTAGTTTTTTAACTCTATTTTTCATGAATGATACTTCAAGTTTTATTCAAAATAGATTTTAAGGTAAATTGAAATTATATTCTTGGAATATTTGTTCTGATATAAAAGAATTTAAAAATATCTAAGTTTTTACCAAGTATGCAACTTCATTAATCTTTTTATTCTACAATTTGATTTTGTTCTTTAAGTGACTTGGTATGTAATTCTTAACAGCATTAGGAGAGCTCAAGACACTTTTCAAACCTGTTATTCTACTCAGTAGTCTATCATGGACTGTTATTTGTTATACCAATAACCAAAGTTCAAATCACACAAAGAGTATTTAAATTGGAATCAGATCAAACTAGTACCTTAAGCTGCAAGACCTCCAAGCTAGAACATAAATATATAGAGTTGATATTTACCAACCAATGAATCTTGTACTTTTTGGTAGATTTGAAACAGCTGCATTCGACAAAACATCAATCTAAGTTGAGTATATCAAGCTAATGAATATGTTCTTCTATCAAGTTGGTAGATTAGCTCATTACGTTGTTTATAAGTCATTTTTTGGGTGATTTTGAAGGTAACCAACAACAAACTCTCATATCAGTCTTTAATAATTATGATTTAGAAACATTTTTACTATTTATAGGTTTATAATAACTCTCTTTAAGTATTTTGTTTTAGAAGAGTCTTGTTTTCATGTTGGAGGCTCTTTTAATATTTTTTGTTTCTCGTTAAAGTAAGAAATCAAGTTTAAAAGTCATTTTACTCTTTAAAGTCACTTCTCTTTGCAAATTTAAAAATAATCAAACCGTTTTTCAACATCCAAGTGATAGTTTTTCATGAATCATATTGAGACAATAATTTGGACAATAATTGAAAAATTGAAGTTCTAATTTCTGAATGAATTAAAAAGATATTTTCAAAATAACTTATCATTTGGTTTGGATTCCAACTTTTTATGTAAAATCTAATCAGAATCATTCTTGAGCTTATAGGTAAATTTTTGAACTCTTCAAAATACAAAAAACATTAAATTAAATAAATTGAAAATCAAGAAAACAAACTGAAAACTCTAATTGTTCTAAAGAAAAATTAGATTCTACAAAGTTTTTATTAAAAGTTTATTTGTTCAAATATAGAAAGATAACTAAAAGCCTATTAATAGAAAAATGTCAATGTCGAAACCTTGATGTTGTTAGTTTTTCAATTGTGAAAAATATTCGTTAAATAAACAAGATTGATATCAAAAAGAAATTCAAAATTCATCGAAAAACAAACAGTCAACAATTTCAAATCAAATGAAGAATAAATGATAAATTTAAGTCATGAAAACAAGTGAATGAAAAATGATTAAAGATATGATATCACCAAAGATTTAATCTTTATAAAGATGGAGACTAAATTTGATAATTCATCATATTTTCTAATTTTTTGAATAAATTTTTATAATAATTTCAAATTAAATTAAATTTTGAAATATGTCATAAAAATTTTGATGAGAAATTTTAAAAATGATAAAAATTAGGTTTACATCATTTACAATTATGTTAATGAATAAAACATACAATATGTAAATGAACAATTTTGAATTTGAATTTTAACCTTAATTTTGATATCAATACCGAATAAAAATGAATAGTGAATAATCTAAATGGCCAAAATTGTACAATTAAGATGAAATTTTCAATAAAAAACAAAAACATAAATTTATTTTCTCATTTTCAAAATGAGCAAAATTCAATTAGTTCCTGATTCACTAATTATCGAAAATTTTTGTTTAATATCAGATCAACTTTCATAGGAGAAAAGATCTTTTCAACAATTCTAATTTACAAAATTGATAGAGACAACAAACCCATAAAAACAATCGCTTGAACCAAAAAAATCGAGAAAAATACGGAGCTCGACTTTTCTATCTGATATCCGTGTAGAAAGGTCTTAAAAACAAATTTGGACTATAATTAGATTATCTAAATTTATTTCACAAGTTCTTTGGTAACTTGCAATCGTGGAGAAATTTATTTGAAATGTTTTGATAAAAATATCTGAAAGTTCCTTTACGTAGAAAAACACGAGAGTTGTTTATAAATAAACTTATAAAGGATTGTTTTGATATCTTATGCTAAAATTTACGTTGTTTGACGTAAAATAAAGATGATTTAATACTCGCAAGACATTTTCTAGAATAGTTCACGTCGTTTGATCTAAAAAAGAAAGCTTGATAGATTAGAAGACTGTGGTGGATTTTTTGCGTAAGGTGTTTTTTAACGTAACATATCAGGTAATGAATTACGATCAATTCATCTTTTTCAAATTTTCACTTGCACAAAGTAAAAACTTAGTATTTACATCTGTACATATTTCAATTTTAGATTGAAAATATTCAAAATAAATTTGAAATCGAATAAAATTCGACAATTAGTGTTTAAAACACATATTTTAGTTTTTAGTAATTTCATTCAATCAGAATTTTCGTATTTTTCAGCTGTTTATCTTTTCATTATCTTCTATAATCTCAAATTATTCTTTTAATAAATAAATTTAATAAATTTCTAGAAATTTAAAATGATTAAAAAATAAAATTGAAATAAGATATAACATTTTAATGAGTTTATTTTGTAAATAAATTATTTGGACAACAAAAATCATTAATTTTCAAATTAATCTTAAAACTTGAAGTTTCATTAAAACATTGGAGGGATCAGATAAATATAAAAGTTTATTTGTTTTTGCCTCAGTTTTTCCAAAAAGTCTATAAAATAATATTTAGTTAAATATTTTTACTTGTTGAATAAATGTTTCAATACTTGGTGTCATACATTCAAAAAAACCACATAATAATTATAGTTGCAATAAAAGTATTTTAAACTGTTAATTTTTTCTTTATTTATTTTCTTCGATTGGATTTTAATAATTGGAATTAATTTTGAAAAGAATAGTTTTAAAGAGTATCTGAAAATATTTTTAGCTTTTCTAATAGTTAATTCGATTGGATTTTTCTTTGTATAATCCAACCTTATTTAGTAAACTTTCCAGACTTTCATAGGTTTAGAAAAAAATAAATTCTGAAGAAGAATTTTCAGAACTTTATAAATTATTGAGCTCAAGAAAATGTAATTAAAGCTCATAAACATAAACCAAAACGTTTTCATTGTTACTGTTCTTATATTCATATAATGAAATATATTTTTGACCAATTACAATCGATGAAAAAGTTTGTAGAATTTTTTTAGTTGAAATCCTTAAAAGTTTCTCACTAGAGACTTTTTGATTCTTTTTTATCAAATAGAAATTCGTCAAAATTCTTATACTTTTCCATTTGTATTTTAACCTATTTGTATATTCAAATAGAATTTCATTTACTACGTTAATTGTCGGTACTTATCTATTTTATCATTTAGAACTAAATACTAAAGTGATACTCAAATAATTCTTTTTAGTTTTTCAACAGACTCATATGTTTTCTTCACTTCTATTTTAATTAACAAGACTCCAATTTTTAGTTTCTTTTATATAATTGATTATAACTTATATATACTTGAATAATATATATTCATCTCAAGGATCAACGTTTGTATCTTAATTATTGTAAGTTTAAACAAACTCTTGAAACAAGTAGCTCATTAATGGAACACAATTTTCACAAACTCTCTCTCTCTCTCTTTCTATTTTATGATTCTTATTTTATTTCTGTTTAAATGAAGTCATTACCTAGTAAGTCACAAATGTCACGCTATATTCTTATTTTAGAAACTTATTGAAAAAATTGCAGTGAGCTAAATATTTTTTAAAGGTTTAAACCTTTGTAAAGCTTTTGTGTAATTATTTGAAAAACATTTATAGTATTTAATCGATTAAAAAAAACCAAAAACTATTTTGATTTGGTGGTGACCTTTTTTGAATATAAATGATTAGTATCCGAAAATAGAAGACTGAAATACAAACAAATTTTCTTAAGCAATTATTTCCAAGATAGAAAAAGAAATTACGAATAATTTGAGTAACTGTTTGTTACGTTAGAAGTTGCTGATAAAAAACTTAAAATAAATAAGCGATTAATACTTTAAAAAATGACTAATGAAACAAGGAAACTATTAAAACGGAAACTACGTTTTTAAATCTAGTTGATTTTTTAAATGAGCAAATTGCCTCTAGATTGGAAATGTTCTATTATGTTTTCAGACACTGTAGGAAAGCTTTGAATCAGTAAATTCAATATAAACATTATTTAAATCGTATCATCAAATTATATTTTATTAGTATTAGGCAATTGTAAATGTGTAAGCAGGTAAAAAGCTGCAGACAGGGAGGGTAGAAGAACTTAAGTGCCCCTAAGAAAGATGTTATTGTTGAAAAGAAGATTTGTTGTTGGTGATGAACTCTGTTACTAGCAGGACTCACCTCATGAGTGTAAGAGCTCTTTTATATAAGAAGAACATCTATACAATCTAAATTTAGTTAGCAAAATATAAAAGATGTTTTCAAAAAGCATAAAAGGGTTCAAACCTTCTAGATTCAAGGACTTAAAAGTTAGAGCTACTGATGTAGAGAGTTTGAAAGCAGTATTTTAACTTAAATCTATAGTACAGTTGGTTATCTTATATCGTGCGTAAGCTATCATGAGTTTCAAGATATTGTTTGACATGGGAAGGCTTATGTTTAGGAGAAAATAGTTTTAGTAACAAGATTTTAGTTGCTTGTAACTTTGAAGCATTTTTATATGACAAGGCAAAAATTTCTATAAAAATATTAGTTATATAATTTAGTTAATCAGAATTAGTTACTTTTTATAGTAAAACTCTAATTTTACAGCTGTTCATGTCTTGACCTTTTTTCATAAACCAGAAAACGTTTTATATATATATAGCTCAGCTGACTTAAAAATAATAATTTTTAAGTATTTTAAGAATACTGGTTTCTGTCTACTTATAGAACAATTTATTAATTCTGAAAAACAAAGTTATATTTCTTATGTTGAAATATCAAACAACAAATAATAAAAAACAAATATTTAATAAACTTTGGTGATGACTTTTAATGTTTCGGTTTTTCTATGGTAATTATTTTTACCAGCATTAAATTTGATCAAGATATCTTTAAAGAAATTTTTCTTATTCTTTATTAATTATCTTTTTTTTGTAATATCTGCACTATTTCCAATTTTAGTGGTTATTTGATGCAAGAGACTATTTTTTAGATACATTTTGTTGAAAAATATCTGGTTAAGTTGACAAAAAAATCAAACAAAAGATTGATTCGTTCGATAAAATGTTTACAAAATGTTTAATTATGTGATAATATGAAGTATACAAGGCAATTATTAATAGCTTTTGATTTTAGAGAAAAGAAGCAATTGAGAAAGATTTCTGTTAGTTGCTTGGCAAGCGTGTAATAAAAAGAAAAAAAGAATGAATGACGTCAAAGCAGTTGGTGAAAGATGTATATAAAAGCTGAAACGTATATTGCCATTAGTTTAAAAGTTTTCTGAAAATGATGTTAGCACTTTTTTATTGTAAAAGGCTGATGAATGATCAGATTAAAATAATATTTTTATTTTTCTAGAAAAACTTGATAAATAATTTAAGAAATTATGAAACAAACAAGAATCGCAAAGCAACAAGTTAAAGAGCAACTTACCCAGTTGCTGGTTTTTTCTATACTTACTTTGATTGGATTTTTCCTAGCTCAAGTCTCAAAGATCTTTCGGTATACATCAATAAATCTTGGAAGACCTTCACGTCATCGGATTACACGCCAGAAAGCAATTAATGGATAAAAACTAAGATGAAGGAAGAAGCTTGAAAGCTTCAAATGAAAACTTGTTGTATGGTACTAGAAAATAAATCCGTCAAATAGTTCGCGCTTTGATCCTGCGTACCATGTTTTCTTTCATTTTATTCAAATTTATTGAATATTTTTATGAATTTGTTTGAAAAATAAGAAAGTAAAATCATTTTTCCATCAATTTGTTTCAATTTGAAGAGATCAATTGATAATATCAATCGATTTTAATTTAAAAGAAGGTGCTTGATGGTTCTAAAATCTTGTAAGTAAACCGCTGCAAACTTTTCAAATCTTATTAATTTGAAGAAAAAAAATAAAATTGTTTCTTAGTTTGAATACTAATAAAATGAAAACAAGTCTTTAAAACTGTTCTGAAATTTACTTAAGTCATCAAAGTTTTATCAAAACGATAAAGCTGAAGATTCAACAGGTTTATGAGATATTCTTCAATTTCCAATCAACTAATAGAAAAAGTAATTTCAAGAATTTGATGAATCTATTTGAGTTGTATTGAAATATAAATATTATATGATTTATAATTATCCCAGCATTTTCTTTACAAAATATAGTAAAGAGTTTACAAGTATTAGAAAGCAAACTTTACTAAATTTATAATTTATCTAGATATAAATAGAAGAACATTTTGTGAAACTATTTTAGATTTCGAATTAAATGACAAAAAATTGTTTTTTTTTGAAACTTTAAAACAACTAATAATTATTTAACGAATTTTTTTCAAATTCAACAAAATTTTTGTTTTAATTTTGTCAAAAATTAAAGTAGCTTCAACAAATGAATTTATCAGTCGGATTAATGTATCATTATAGATAACCAACAAATTAAAGTTATTTCAATTTTTATTGTATCCATTAGTTTCAAAAATCTGGAAGAAAATTCAAAAATAGATAATTGTTTCAATAAAGATATTTTGTATTAGTTAGTTAGTAGAGAAATTAGTACTGACAAATATTGTTTTCTTATTTATCGATACATTTGCATGGCTACAAGTAACAAATTATACAGCTTTATAGCAAACACATAATGATATAACTATACAAAATAATAAAAGTTAACACAGATCAATACAAGTCAGTGAAAAAACAGAAAAATAGAAAAACTACAAATTTATGAAAAGTATAATAAAGTAAGGTTTACAAAATATTAAAGATATACGAATTAAATAGAAAAATTTGCAGTATTATATATCAAATTACTCAAATCATACTCTTCTAGCATCCCTTTGAAAGAGGTGACAAAGTTTGCTGCAACAATAGATTTAGAAAGAAGATTCAAACCTATAGCTATGAGTCCACTGAGTTATCAAAATTATTAACTAGGTCGATTTTGAACAAGTAAAATCTGAGGACAGAAGAACCTTTATTATTACGATCTTTAAATAAATCATTAAAAATAAGATGAGAGAAACCCTTAATGATTTCAAAAAGCAATATGAGGTAAGCAGCAAGGCGATATTATAGTAGTTTCATATGAAGATTTGAAATACGTTCCTTGTATGTGGAGAAGGTATGTCAGATCCAAGGAAACCTTTTCTAGTAAACGATTTTGAACTAACTCAAGTTTTTGAATATTCTTTCTAAAGTGAGAAAAAATCTATCTTGTAACAGAGGTATGTGATGAAAAGTTTTAACATCATCCAAATATCTCTGGTTTTATAAAATCTAAGAGTTTAGTATAAAGTAACTGAAGCACTTCTAAAACAAAATAGGAACTTTTAATGAATCTAAAAAAGTAAATATTGAAGTTAAAAAATTTTATTTTCAGCCCAAAGACATAAAACTAATATTTCCAAATTCTTCAATCCAGAAATAAATTTAATAAATATTCATTAATATTTTCTAATACTTTGGATTGAAAACATTTATGAAACGTTCTACCATTTCACTACATTATTAGCAGATGTTTCACTAAAAATATTTTCTCAATAAACTTTATGCAATAAAATATTGCAAATTGTTTGCAGCAAACATCTGTTTTTAGAATAAATTTTACCGAATAAAGTTTTACGACAGTTTGACAACTTAGTAACTAAGCTGCTAGTTCCATATTAATCAGCAAATAGAAAAATAAGAGCTTTACAAACTGCATTTTACAGCAATTTAGCATAAAACTTATCAGAAAAAAGTTAAAAGTTTAGAAAAGATTTAAAGGCTTTTTTTGGTTGAACTATTTTCAATTGGATTTCTTATTTGTTTTAATTTCTACATCTTCTTAGTAGGATATAAACTTTAAAAAGTCAATTTGATTAGCAGTAATGGATGATTTGGCATCTAATGTTGAATATTTTCTTGAACAAAAATGGGATTATTTGATGTCCTTATTTGGTTATGATCAGAAGTTAATTCTCATTGGAGGTTTGAATTTGATCAGTTAACTTTAGATGACAACTTAAATTTAAGCTAAAACTTAAAATAATATTTCTAGTTGATATTATCTAAATTGACTGATTAATTATTTGTCAGGTACTTGTTTGGTTAATTTTGGGGTTTTTTGGGGGACATGCTTATGTTTCAGTATTCTCGATTATGTTGGGAAACCTGCTTTTCTTCACAAGTATAAAGTTCAAAAGGATAAAAACATCCCGGTAAATCTTCAAAATATGATTTCTTAAATTATATTGAAAACGTCTTATAAAAAAATTATTTGTTTTCTAAAAATCCGAAAATAGTTTTTTATTTTTACAGGTTAATCGTAAACAATTTTGGCAAACTTTCAAAGTAACCTTGCGTAATGAATGCACCTCATGTTTATTGATTTATTTGATGTATCCTTACATGATCAGCAGAGGAGTGTCTTTTCAAACTTCTCTACCTCCAATTTGGAAATGTTTTGTACACTTGACAATCTTTGATCTTATTTCAGAAGTTGTGTTCTATTATTCGCACAGGTCTCGTTGATAATAGAGATATAAGAATGTTCAAAGTTTTTGTCGATATAACTTTAACAAAATGAAAATATTCCATTAATTTATTTTAGATTATTTATTTTCTCAAATTAAAGGATTAGTTTCTTCATTTCAAATGAATAAATTTAAAAATAATTTAGAGATACTTTAGTTTTTTGTGAATATTTTATCAATTTGATTACAACTTTCATAGATCCTTTCATCATCCTCTAATTTACAAACACATTCATAAAATGCATCATGAGTGGATTGCTCCTATTAGTATCGCTGCTTCTTACACACATCCAATTGAACATATGGTTAAGTGACAACAAATCACTAATACTAAAGCTCAAATTACTTAACTCAAAAAACTTTTAGTTTTTTTTTGAAAATATTTCGTTTATTAAAACTTACTTTTTGCTTTCAACAATTTTTATTAAGTTTTCTAGACTTTTTTGGTCTTTTGCAGGTTAGCAACGCCTTGCCTGTGATAATCCCTCCTATTATGTTCGGTGCTCACATCAGTGTGATCTGGTATTGGCTTGCAATAGTCCAGTATGGTACAGTTATGCATCATTGCAATTATCATCTTCCATTTTTGGCTTCTCCTCAATTTCACGATTATCATCACCTAAAGTGGGTCTCAATAAATCATTTCAAATATTTTGATTCATTTAAATCTGATTTCTAAAACTGTTTTCAGATTTACTGAGTGTTTTGGAGCAAGCGGCTTGCTGGACAGCTTTCACAAAACCGATGTTAACTTTCAAAATTCAGTTCAATCCAAACGACACAAGACATTTTACAGTTTAAAACCGATCTGTCAACAATATCCTAGCAAAAATCCTAAAGAGAACTAAACCGTTTTGTTTGTTGTTAGTTTATGCAAATTTGGAGTGAATTATTTTTGGAAAAGCTAATTATTGTTTGTTTTAATTTAGTTATGTTTGTGGTATGATGTTCCAATAAAGCAATCTTTCAATAATTTCCACAAAAATATTTGTTTGTAATCATAAAGTTTCATTTTATATAAATATATAACTTAGAAAATATGCATTTCAATCTTAACTCTTCCTCATAACTGAGCTGTTCATCAATATTTTTTTCTAAATATATCCTGTCTAATTAATAAAACAATTAATTTCAAATAATATTGGGTGGTTTTTCATAGTTTGGCAAGGTACATCTTTGAAGTGTATGACGTTTATGAAATTTTCTACCATTTCACTACATTATTAGCAGATGTTTCACTGAAAATATTTTCCCAATAAATTTTATGCAATAAAATATTGCAAATTGTTTGCAGCAAACATCTGTTTTTAGAATAAATTTTACCGAATAAAGTTTTACGACAGTTTGACAACTTAGTAACTAAGCTGCTAGTTCCATATTAATCAGCAAGTAGAAAAATAAGAGCTTTACAAACTGCATTTTACAGCAATTTAGCATAAAACTTATCAGAAAAAAGTTAAAAGTTTAGAAAAGATTTAAAGACTTTTTTTGGTTGAACTATTTTCAATTGGATTTCTTATTTGTTTTAATTTCTACATCTTCTTAGTACGATTTAAACTTTAAAAAGTAAATTTGATTAGCAGTAATGGATGATTTGGCATCTAATGTTGAATATTTTCTTGAACAAAAATGGGATTATTTGATGTCCTTATTTGGTTATGATCAGAAGTTAATTCTCATTGGAGGTTTGAATTTGATCAGTTAACTTTAGATGACAACTTAAATTTAAGCTAAAACTTAAAATAATATTTCTAGTTGATATTATCTAAATTGACTGATTAATTATTTTTCAGGTACTTGTTTGGTTCTTTTCACGTTTTTTTGGGGGACATGCTTATGTTTCAGTATTCTCGATTATGCTGGGAAACCTGCTTTTCTTCACAAGTATAAAGTTCAAAAGGATAAAAACATCCCTGTGTGTTAAAATTCCACAAACTATGAAATACTTTTATTTTAGGAAATACTTATTTGAGTGTTTGTTATTTGCTACCGTTTATTATTTGTTTTAAAATATTTTTGTTGCCACCTGAGTATATTTGCTTAAAAAAGTTTGTTGAAAAAATTGTTAAAAAAGGATAAATTATTTGTACAAACTTTTTACTTATACGACCTGTTTTCAAAAAATTAAAAATTTTATAAATTTCAATTTTAAGTTTCTTGTTATCACAATTCATTCTTCATGTAAAATTTCTGATTTGAAAAGTTAATTTTGAAGGTGGACAAAAAACACTTTTGGAAATGTTTGAAAGTTTCATTTCGCAATGAATGCCTTTCTTATTTGATGGTTTATTTCATGTACCCTTATATGGTCAGCAACAAAGTTTCTTTCTGTTCTCCTTTACCAGCAATTTGGAAATGTTTACTTCAATTATACATCTGCAGTTTAGCAGCTGAAATAATTTTCTATTATTCTCACAGGTAAGTGAACATTTGAACCAATATTGAATAGAAAATTAGTAGCCTTATACAACTTTTTGTAATTTAAAGATTCATAAAAATAGAGGGACATAACATCTTTTACCTGATTCACTATTTGATTAAACTCCCTCGTTGTAAACAACAACTTATTAAAAACCGAATAAACTCAGCAAAGCATCTAATTTAACTAATTTTAGATGCTTACACTAATTTAAATAAGCTAAATTTAAAAAATTCGTTTTTTAACTTGATCATTAATATATTTTTATGATGTAAAAGACATTTTTGGTAAATATTCTGAACATCAATGAAATCATTTCTCTGAAAGAACTTCAAATCTATTTTGATTCAAATATACAAAAGCTTGATAACTTAAGCTTTTAAGTGAAATAGTACTGAGATAAATACTAACTCGGAAGATCCTTCAAATATTAAAATTATCTACATCTTTTATAGATCCTTTCATCATCCTCTAATTTACAAACACATTCATAAAATGCATCATGAGTGGATTGCTCCAATCAGTATTGCTGCTTCATACGCACATCCAATTGAACATATGGTGAGAAACCAATTTTAATTCTGTTAAACGTTTAATTATCACTTGACAAACAGATTTTTTATCATCAGATATGTAATGCCTTTCCAGTTATTGTACCACCAATATGTCTTGGAATGCATATCAGTGTCATGTGGTATTGGTTTGCAGTTGCTCAATATGTAACGGTTCTTCATCATTGCAATTATCATCTTCCATTTTTGGCTTCTCCTCAATTTCACGATTATCATCACCTAAAGTGGGTCTCAATAAATCATTTCGAATATTTTGATTCATATAAATCTGATTTCTAAAACTGTTTTCAGATTTACTGAGTGTTTTGGCACCAATGGTCTGTTGGACAGTTTTCACAAAACCGATGTTAACTTTCAAAATTCAGTTCAATCCAAACGACACAAGACATTTTACAGTTTAAAACCGATCTGTCAACAATATCCTAGCAAAAATCCTAAAGAGAACTAAACCGTTTTGTTTGTTGTTAGTTTATGCAAATTCTGGGGGAGCTTGTTTAACATTTGCTATATTCTATTGAATTGAAAGACTTATATCTATCTAATAAACCACGAAACAGAAATACATTAATAATAAACAAATACTTAATGAAATTACTTTCAGAAAAAATCTTAATATTTTAGTTTAGTAAAGAATTGTTGAGTTTTCAATTAGTTTTCGAGATTTGGTATTTTATGAATAAATCTTTACAAAATGGTTTCAAGTTCAAAGTTTAAAAGTTTGTCAAACCTAGGTTAAAATTAAAAGAGATTTCTAAAACTAATATATAATTTGATAAAACTGATAATAAATATTTAGGATTAAATTAAATTGTGTAAATAATTTTAATAAACAAGATTAAACTGTGCAAATGATAGTTATTAAAAAAAAATTTTTTTTATATAATGACAACAAAAGTAAAATATTGTCACTTATACACAGATCGAAATGTAGCACTTTAAATCATAGGTAACTAGATGATTACAGAAGAATAACTGATGAGGATAAAAAGATGGTTGATTTAATATGAACGTAGCTTCCAGCTTATCTAATACTTTACAAAACTTAAAAGCATTCATGGTTTTAGAAAGTTATAAATCGAATACCTGTTTGATAAAAAAACTTTTATAAATAATTAAAAGATAACAGTTATTATTTCATAAACGTTAAATTGTGTAGCTAGGAATGGTAAAATGAAGATAAGAATAAGTAAAAATTAAAGTATTTTATAAACAGTGAAAGATATTCAACATAATTATCCAAAAAAACTTGTATGTTTTATTTCGTTTATATAATCTAACGATGATTTTAATTGTTTGATTAACTTAAAGAGGTAATCTCTTCTATTAAAGTTTCTCAAAAAAGATTAACAAAGTTAAAGCAGACAATAATAACAATAGCATTCAAAATTGTTGTCAAAAATTATTTTATTAGGTTAATTCATCATATGTATCTACTAAATTAGGTTTCAAATGTTATTAGTTAAAATCTACAACTGATTTACTAAATTGAACTTAATAAGGGGGTTCCCCTTAACATCACTGCTTATTTCTATCAAATGAAGTAATTTGTTTACTTAAAGAAAATGTCAAAATCAGTTTGTTTGAATATTTGTCGGCTATTCAAGTGAGTGAATATATTATACTAACAGTTGTAGTAAACTAGTTGTGTTTTCAAAAGTTCAAATATATTTATAATAATAGAATCTATGTTAATTTACTATTATACAAATATTTATCAATATCTAAGAAATATTAAGATCATTTCAAACAATTTAAAAACAAGAACATCCTAAATATTTTTGTTTGAAATGTTTATGAAATATTTATTTTATAAAACTAACAACCTTATAATTACAATATAGTTTTGTTGATTGTATGAAGTTGACTTTTTTAACCTAATATCTCTTTTTATATATTTTTTAAACCTTATCTGTAGTTTTAAGCATTAATTCTGAAAGTATGATCATCTCTCAAAGATTAGGAAGTTTTTTTTCAGCTAGCAGATTGTGCTTGTCATTCAAAGGTCACTTATTTTCAAATAAATGGAAAGATTGATATAAATAAAAAGAATGATTTTGAAAACAATATAAAGTTATAATTGATTATGTTATAAAAAAACTTTTTATCTATTCTATATTTTATAAGATAATTTGATTTGAATTTTAATATGAAATTACAAAAACTTAATTTTTTTCTATTTGGGAAAAATGTTAGATTTAAAAAATGCCTTTTCTGTTGTTTGATTATTTTCTTAATTAGAAACTTATTTTTTCATATAGGCAGCACAAGATTCATCTCTAGGACTTACTCATCATCATTAGACAAAATTAAATCATCTTATGATGTGGTAGTCATTGGTGGAGGTCATAATGGTCTAGTAGCAGTGAGTTATTTGCAAATAAGATAAATAACTCAAATAAATAATCTTATTTTCATATAAAAACTATAATTTTGAAAAATATGATGATTATGGAATTATTACCCATTGCATCAAAATCTATCACCTCTTATAAAACTTTGTTTAGAAATTTTATTTAACTAGTTTCTTTAAAAAGTGATAATACATTTGCTGATGTTTTCAATTATTTTGTTTTAATAAATTTTTGATTCATATCTTTTCCTTTACCTCTGCAGTGCCCTTATTCTTCGTTGATTAATCATACTAAATCGTGATAAGATCCTTTCATTATCTTTCTGCTCATATTGTTTTGTTTGTTGATATAAGAGCTGTATTCCTTGTTCCTAGCATTGAATGAAATAAATAAGTTGATCATCAAATTGTTTATAAACTCTTTAACTTTTTTTCAGGCTGCTTATTTAGCCAAAAATGGTCTTTCTGTAGCTGTTTGTGAGCGCAGATGGACACCAGGGGGCGCTGCTGTTACTGAAGAAATTGTTCCTGGATTTAAATTTTCTCGAGCTTCTTATGTTCTTAGTCTTCTTCGTCCACAAATCATTGAAGAGCTAGAATTGAAGGTCTCTGATCATGTGATGTTCAAGTGATCGTGATCTTACAAATCCACTTCACAGAGACATGGTTTGAGATGGTTTACAAGATCAACTGCTGCTTTTACTCCCATCCGAAACTCTTCGGACTTTTTAATGATCAGCTCGGATCCCTCGACCACTGCCTCCCAAATTGCCAAATTTTCAGCCAATGACGCCAAAGTACACTGCTGTGACGTCATTAGTGATAAATGACGTCATCAACGTTTTTAGAACTTCCGTTTGTACGAAGAGAAGCTGGATCGGATTGCATCTTCACTTCGTCTGCTCCTTGACAATCCTCTTCCTCATTCCAAATCGAGTATCAGGGATTTGATCCAAGGAATAATTCTCATCACCAAAACAGGTTCCACTTCACGACCTCATGACGTCATCTTCAGTTCTTGCATCTGCAGGTCGATCTTTAGGAAGAGACTTTTCTTCTTGTTACGAATTCCTTACCTCTCCTATCAGTAAAGTCAGTTTCGCGAGCTTGTGACGTCATCATCAATGACGTCATCAATTCAGGTCCTCGATCGTTGGTTTGAAAGTGACGTATTAAAAGCGACCTTGGCCACCGATGGCGTCATCGGGTCAATGGCGAGTCCTTATGACGTAGGCACTGGTTATGTTCTTTTACATCACGTGATTGGGAGCTTGGATAACGTTCAAGGATCTTGGGGATTTGCAGAGGGCGGAATGGGATCAGTGTCACGTGCTATCGCGTCATCAGCACGAAGTCACGGCGCTGATATCTTTGTCGATTGTGTAAGTTGATCACGTGACTTGAAGGTATTCGACGTTTAAACTGATGTTGGCGGCAGGAAGTGAACGAAATCTCGGTGGATGGTGATCAAGTTTGCGGAGTGAAGCTATCTGATGGACGATCGATCGAAGCAACTTGTGTTTTCTCAAACGCGACTGCTCATCATACATCTTCAAGATTACTCCGTAATTCATCTTTCTATCAGGAATCAGATCATGCTAAAGATATCGCGTCCATCGATTATACGTCACCAGTCACTAAGATCAACGGTTAGATCTTTGAGATGAGATTAAATTACGAAGATTTGTCGCGTTATAGTTGCCGTGGAAACTCTTCCAAATTTCAAAGCTCTACCGAACAAGTCACGTGGTCAAGTTGGTGAACAACACAAAGGAACAATCCACATCAATTGTGAAGATGTCCCGACTCTCCACAACGCCTACATTGACGCGAAAAATCATCAAATCGCTTCCCGAACGTAAATTTGTTTGTAATTGAAAGCGGAAATGATGATAATGAATATGATGTAGACCCATGATTGAAATGTGTATTCCGAGTGCTATTGATACGTCACTGGCCCCAAAAGGCAGCCACGTGATCTCGCTCTTCACTCAGTACACTCCCTATTTGTTGAAAGGGAAGTCCTGGACGACAGAGGATCGAAAAGATTACGCTGAATCTGGTGAGATAGTCACTGGATTGATTTGCTGCTGATGATGATGATGATTTGCTTTTGATGACAGTTTTCAAATCAATTGATGATTATGTGACTGGCTTCACTGAAAGTATTGTGGATTACGAAGTGTTGACTCCTGTTGATCTGGAGCAAGTGTTTGGATTAACTGGAGGAGTAAGTCTTATAGCTAGCCAAAAATGGCTTTTTTACAAAATGGCTTTGATTAAGAATAAACATAACAAAAATTAGTTTTTGAAATTAGCTAAAATTTTGATAGAATATTTTCCATGGAGCAATGTCTTTGGATCAATTACTTTTCACACGACCATCTTCATCTCATTCTTCTTATGAGACACCAATTAAAGGATTATATCTTTGTGGAAGCGGAACACACCCTGGTAAGTAAGCTTATTTTTGAAAAAAATTGAAAATTGCTTCTGTGGTCAACAGGAGGTGGGGTAATGGGTTCCAGTGGTCGCTTGTCTGCTATTACTGCAATCAAACATAAAAAGCAAAACAAATTCTAATCGCTCGACATCTTGGAACTCTTTTAATGTGAAAAACAGCTGATTTTCACGTGATAGTTGAAATATTTTGAGATTTTGTAAACAATCATTTTTGACGATAGACAATTTTAATCAAATAGCTCTAATTTTTATTAATTAAAAATTTCATTATTTTGTGAGTGTAGCATAACAAGTTTATTGGTGAATAATTAACTGGATACTAATAGTACAAATTGAATTAGTTAAACATTAAAAATTCGATCTACATATTAGTTTTATTCAAGTTTTTGTTGTTTTGTATCCCTAGTAAAAGGGATTCACAGAAACGATAAATTCAAAACAAAAGATTTATTTTAAAATAGAATAATTGAAATTCATTAAAGAAATTATGTTTGATATAACCCAATCTTTTCAGACTAAACATTATTATTTGATATTTTAACTATTGGTTTATAGTGAGATTTAATGTTAGAGATACTTTATTTGCATTTTAAGCATAAAAACCACCTTTTTGGTTTATTTATATGGTTTATTGAGAAAGTTTTCTATAAATTAACCGTGCAAAAGCTTGAACGTGATCATGACTGTTTTTCTCGTATAAGGAACTAGTTTACAAGTGGTGCAGAAACCTATATATTAAAAAAAGTAATTCTAAAAGACTTTTTCAAATGTTTTAAGAAAATTTCAATAATTAAATTTGTCAACACTTATAAGAATCTAATATAAATGTTTGTTTCATTAGATTATAGTCGAATCCATTTAAATACATTCAAACATTTTTGTTTTTACTAAATTTATTTTAGCTAGAGTTGGTAGAAACCTATTCTTATAGTTTGTAAGTCAAATTTTAAAAAAGGAGTAAAATGAAAGAAAGAAAAGAACTGTTACAACTAAATAAGATTAGAAGTATATTTTAGAAGTAGTTGAATAACTCTAATTACGAAATATTAAATAAGTAGCGAAACTGAAGTTAACTAAAATAATAAAATGCAGAAAGGAATAAATAATATATTAAGGATAAAAAGGTTTAATAGAATTATTATTTTGTATTTAAACTTTGAATAGCTTGTAATTAGATAAACTTTAGTTATAAGAAACTAGAAAATACTTTTTTCAATTTTATCTAATACAGCGCATGACTGCAGCTCTTATAGCAAAAAAAAAAACAAAATAAACAGAAAGATAATGAAGAGATTTTAAGGATCAGGATTTGGTATAAATGATGTATAGAAAATAGGAAAAAAATATAAACTATGAATCAATGAAAAGACGGGTAACGTTATCAATCACTTGTTAACGAAAATACTTAAACCACATCTTTTTAACAAATTAAAATTTGTTGATAGATTTCGATGTAATAACGGGGTTGAGAAAAAGATTCTAGGTTGTGCTTACCTTATTAAAAAATCTGTTAATCCGCTGGTTGCTATTAATGTCGTGAAGTAAGTTAATGGAATGATGGACCTCTAAGTATATATGAAAAACTGCATGCGACCTTTCAAAATCATTAAAGTTAAGATGACAGAAACTATTTACAACTTCAAATAGTAGTACAAGGTCTGAGAAAAGGCGTTGATAATGCAAGGATTCAAAATGAGCTGAAAGAGACCGTCTTTGTATAACGAAAGAATATTTCGTATTTAAGGAAAGCTTTCCTAGTAAAATAATATTATTAAATAAAAACTGATTTAATGATGAACTACTTTTTTTGTAAAATGTATTGTCTTCAGTCAAGTCATTATTTTTTCTTAGTCTTGAGAGAAGCTCTGCTTCTTTAAAATCCTTTAATTTTTGCGTTAAAGCCCATTTAGTTAAATTTCAAAAGCTATTGTTCAAATTGATGTTAAATTAATAGTGAATTCCTTGTCATGTGTAATTATGTTTGATAATAGGAAAGGTTTAAAGAGCAAACTATCGCATAAAAAGATTATTTTAATTATATCATTATTTAAAGACACCTTTGTTAGCTGAGCTATTCAACAAATCTTGAGGTAAATTATTTTTCAACTAAATAAAAAAGTTTTAAGATTAATGATTAAGCTGTTTTAGTAATAAAAGTTTTATCAACTTTTCAATTTGACATTTTTGTAATTAAGTTTTGACTAAAATGTTTATTTACCAAAAGCTGAAGTATTGTAATGATGATTATGTTGAAGTGAGAGATGCTGTTGAAGATGATTTGAAAGAAATTCGAGATTTGGTTAAAGCTACTTTAATGGAGCAACACAAAAATGGATTCCAAAAATGTATTTTGTTTTCATGGAGACTTCAAGTACAGTAAAAATAAATCAAAATAATTTAAGTAATCTTAAACTAATAAGTTATTGATTTATAGATTTTTTTAAATTTCATTCTAATAGTAAATTTGTTGGTAAGATTTTTGACGTAACTTGTAGTAATTATAATTCGTTGCTAACAAGCTCGACTAATTTTAATAAAACTTCAAAGTAAGTTAATTGCAAACAAGTGGTTTCATAGCAAACATTTGTTCAGACATTCCTCACTATGACCTCACTGTTACTTTCATCTAGTGTTAACCGAAGATGTATTTCGTTCATTTGTTCCTATTGCTCTTTAATACTCTTCTTATGGTTTCAAAGTAAGTAACTATTTAATGTAAATTGTTTAGTTAACTAAAAGCCTCACAAACGTTGCAACCATCGCTATAATGGTTAAGGCCTAAACAGTTTTTATTGTTGCTTTGTTTTTCAACACTTTATTAGTTAAAATAAAAATGATTTTTAACCTATTGAAGTTATTTAACCTATTAGATCAGACAAATCATCTTATATGACCTTTACATTAATCGATAAATTGTTTTTTCGCTCCAGTTTTTTTTGTACACAATTATTTGTATTTCACTTACTAAGAAATGTAAATGGTCTCACTTTTGTAGTGGTTAAACTTGCTGCTAATAATAGACAAATAAATTTTAAGGTTTTATTTGAATAAAGAATAAAATTATTTTGAAAAGAGTTGAAACCATTTAGCCGGGGTATCTATATGTGAATCAACAAAGACTTCATTTATTTTTGAGTAAAATGTTTTATACAAGTTTTGAGAAAACTGTTAAAAGTTTTAATTAAGAAAAAATGTTTACGAGTAACTTTAATAGATTTCTTAAAATATTTGTCAGACTGTTTCAATTTTCTAGTTTTTTATTTATTTATTACAATAAATGCGAAGGAGGGTACTTGAAGAGAGTATCTCTCGCTAACACACATTCTCACGAATAACATCTATTTAGTGAAAAATATAGAAAGTAAAAGATGTAACACATGGCATTTCAGTAGTCCTCAAAGCATATAACAGTGAACAATTACATGGAAGGTTGATAATGTACTAAAGTAATAAGAAATTACTTAGTTTTGAAAAGCCGATAGAAATTAAGTTGAAAAATAATAAGATCAATAAATCTTTTCTACTTGCTTTAGTATTGACTTAATATTATATTTATTCATAAGTACTTCTTACAAAAAATAAATAAATATAAGTATTAATGACTTATTATTAAAAGTTTTAGTTGAGCTTATTTATATAAAGTAAACGTCTATTAGTTTAAAAGTTTGAATAAGATTAAAAGAGTTCAATTTTATGAAATTAGGTTTTTTATGAAAGTTAATTTAAAATTCAACAATAAGTTATAAAAAGTTACTTTCTCATTTATCTACAAATGTTTTTACTTTGTTTTTATGAAACAAATATTTGCTATTTCACTGAAGAATTAAAAATTCGATTCACTATTGCTATAAAAATTAGAAAAAATATTAATCAAATAAATTATTTTTGGATTTATTTGTTCAAATGTGATGACAGATCGAAAAGAGTGGAGAAGTCAAGTGGAAGCGTCCACAGATGAACTAAAAGATTGGGAAAGTTTTTCTCAATTTTATCAGTCGAGGAAAAATTGTTTATTTCTTGTTGCTACTCATAGGTCAGTTGAAATTGAAGAAGAAATTATTGGATGTTTGGGATTAAATATTCCTGGATATCAATTAAAGACAATCTTAGAAAATCTTCAGTTTTATGATGAAGCAGTTGAAGTTAAAGTAAATTTCCTTTTTGTTCGTGAGTTAATTTGTCTGCCAATTTTTATTCAATTAAACTAGGCTAATTAAAATAATGATTAAAAACTAAATTCTAAAAGTTTATTTAGGTCATGTATATAGAACAAGCAATTATGTTAGGTTAATACTTTGACTTTTAAAACTCCTTAACCAACAACAGCAAGCATAAGCCAACTTTATTCAGAAAATGTTTGTCTTTGGTGATCATGATAATTAAGATGATAATCTAAATTGAAAACTTAATATTTTCTAAATAAAAAGGTTCAAATTATTCAGTTTTTAAATCAAACTCAAAAAATATTAATTTATAATTTTTCCAGTTGTTTTGTTACTAATTTATGTGTTTTATCAAATTTTCTTTTCAAGTTTTGTGTGAAATCATCACTCATATGAATATTTTAATCCAAAGTTTTATTGCTTAGAGGTTATGTGTCTCTTCAAAGTTTCGCGGAATTGGGATTGGAAACCTTCTAATTGAAACAGCTGAAAACCGATTACTTGAAGATACGAATAATAGAAAGAAAAGCCTCAACTTGGTGTTGATTGCTACACAATTTCATAATGCAGCCTTGAGTCTTTTCAAAAAACTGAATTTTAAAACTATCTATCAACCAAAATTTAAATTCATGTTTGGATTAGGTTCTGTTACAGTTTTTGTGCTTATAAAGAAGCTTGGAAGTTCATGATGGTTTTATGTTTAGTAACAATTAAATAAAGATGTTTTTATTATAGAAAGACAAATAATTAAGTAAGATTCTTAAACAAAAAGATAAAATTTTTCATAGTATAAGCTTTTATTAAATTTTGTGCTCATTTATGTTTTTCGTGAAACTTATAAGTTAGACTTTTTTATTTCTGAACTTAGTTTTTTCATTTTAACAAATTCCTTATTTTTGATAAACACTTACATAGCATCAATTAGAATGATGCTTGATTATTCAATATAAGTAGAAATATTTAAATTTTTCAATTACAGTATAATCTATTTATCTAAAAGTTCATATCAAAGCTCTTAATTTAGAAAAAAGTTTAAAATGAAAGAATACTTCACAAAAAGTTCTTCATCAAAGTTTTTATAAACTATTTGATAATTAAATTTTAAATTGGGGAATACACTTTTAACATTTGTGCAAAGTTGTATCGAAATATTTAAAACTGTTTTTGTTCTGTTGACTAACATAATTAGTTATCTGACATGCCAATAAAAATATTTTAGATTTCAAATTTTGTTACTTAAACATTCTGAACAAATAAACTTATTTTTTAAGTAAACAAACTATTTTAGTGATTTAATAATGAGCAACAGTATTTATCATTTCTTTTTTCTTCAGAATTTGAAGATTTTATTGATTTACTAACTACCAAAAATAAATTTATCAGTTAACTGAACCAATGATTAAATTAAGGAAAAACTTTCTCTTAATAATTGATGATAACTTTCATAAGCTTATCATTTGTATTAGGACTAAAATATAGTTTAGATAAAAATATTTAGAGTTTAAAGATAAATAGAAGTTCTTTAAATATCTAAACCTTTGTGTTTTTCATAAATTCTAACTAAACTATTTAATTAAAAACTTTTATTTCTTATTTCAAAGCTTTTGACATTAACTGAATTTTAAACTTTAACAAATTGATATAAGTGATTAAATTTCAGAACAAAACTATTTATCTACCTAAAATGATGAGACAAGAAACAAATCAGAACTTTTTTAGGAAGGCTTTCTAAGAATCAGAAATAAAAATTATCTTTATATAAATTATACCTATAAAATAATTTTTTAAATAAATAAAGACCAAACATAACCTTTGCTAAAACTTATTACCAATTCTATTGGTAAAAACGACAAAGTTATTTTTATTTTACTTCAATAAATATAAGCATCTTAGTTTTTCTCATCGGTAAACAATAAAAAGACTTTAACACATTTTGGAAATATTTTTTGTGTGTTTTGTAAATACTGAACTTAATTGATATTAAAATTTTTTGATAATAAATTTTTAAATGTTATAAAGCTCTTTTAAAACTCCTCGGACTTGAGTAATGATATCAAATCAATTCTTATTTGATTCTATAATTTTATTTTATTAAAAAGTAAGTTTTGTTGATTTAATATTTTCAAAAATTATAATAGATACCAAGAAAGAAAATATTGTTTTAAACAATAATTTATTTTTACTTCATTACAAACGTAAGCCTGTTACATAGATTTGTGAATACCTTCTATTTGAAAAAATCTTTTGTTTTCATGGATTAGAACAAAAACGGCTTTAATTTCTTAATTAATATTTTATTATATACTTCAAGAAAAATAACACCAAAATAAGAAAATAATTCATAATTTTAGAAAATTATTATACATACAAAAAGGTTTATTAAAAGATGTGTGCAAAAAACTCCATAAAAAATAATTTACAAAAAAATTAATTGTAAACGTGAAAAATTTTGTACATATCTACTACGAAAAACATTGGAAATAAAAAGTTTTGTTAATTCAAATTAGAAAGATCAATGAAAATGGAGAAAAAGAACTTGAAGTACTAAATCTACAAAAAAAATCATTTGTTTTTTACTTTTCATCCATATATAAGTTCCAATAAAACATCACGGTTTTCCACATCAAAATATTTCTTACTTTTAAACAGCTCCCAGTAAAAATAAAAGTTCAAGAAAACTTGTTGATTTCTGTGATTTGAACTTTTTCTTTTAGTTCTATCATATTACTTGGAGTTTTATTTTGAAAAGAAACTATTCGTTTATAGAATTTTGCAACTTTTTTATCAAAACGTGAATAAATTATTGGGTTTATTGCACTGTTAACTGGTAATAGTAAAATTGCAGATATTGGAATAACAACTCCTGTAAGCTTAAATCCATTGTAACTTATCAAAGACATTATTATAATTGGTAACCAACAAATTAAATCTGATAAAACGATACAAAAGACTTTACATTTAAATTTATGCATCCTTCTTTTACTCGATTGTTTTCTAACCTTTTTCATACTTTGATTTGTGTAATAAAAAATAAAGATATAAGCGAACAAAATAAACAAAAGTACAAAAGAATTATAAGATATCATGATTAACGAAAAAATAAAATGAGATGATGAAGAGGTTGTATAAAGATCTGGAAAGCAGATAGATGTAGATCCGTAAAAACCGAAGACTGATTTTATTTTGATATTTCTGTTAGGAAAACGAAATTTGCCTTCATCAGAATTAAAGTACCAATTGTTTAAATCAGCGATATTAAAAGTTGCATTTTTATCTAGATCATAAGAAGTATTTGCAGACATTAGAAGAATCATGTTAGATCGCTGATAAAAATGTTCAAGCTTTGAATATTTAACTGATTGTGGTAGAAATGCATTTGGTTCAATATAGAACTGTTGTGCCAGCTCAACTTTATACCAAACAGGAATTAATGCAAAAGCTACAGATATCAACCAAGTAAGTAATGAAAGAAGAAGAAAGAAGTTGTGAGATAATTGAATAGATTTGAAAGGTTGACACATAACATATAGTCTCAAAATTGTGATAATTAGTAACATACTCATTGATATTTGTGATGAAATAACTGTAAGGGAGCCGATGATATCACAAGCACCGCTAGATCTCCATTCAAGATCATGATAACAATACTCTCCAGAAAACTGCGTTGATTTGATACCGACTACTAATAAGACGATACCCATCATAAGATCAGAAATTGAAAGTTGAAATAAAAGTAATGTGTTCACGTAACGAATTGAAGACTTGTTTGTGATTTTAAAAAGTTTTAGTGAATGTTTTTTTATTATTATCAGGTTGTTAACAATTGTGATTATAGAACTGAACCAAATAAAGATTTTGAAAGTTTGACTTTTGATCATTTCAAATGGAGATGAAAACTCGTCTGTAAAACATTCATCAGAGCCATCAGAGCAATCTTTCTTGTAATCTAAATGTTTATTTTTACTAATGAACTTTGGATATCCGTTCCAACAATAGAAATGAGTTTCAGGTGAGCAATTCATTTCATCTGAACCATCAAAGCAATCTATACGTAAATCACAACGTTTATGCAAATCAATACTTTGTATGAAGTTTGAATCACAATAAAACCTCCATGGACAGATAGATTTTTTCAAACCACAAAAGTCTCCAAGTTTGTTAAAACTGATATTTTTACTACCGTCTATGCTCATAGTATAATTCATGTTTTTAGTGTTAACGAATTGAATAAGTTTAGCATTCAAACTGATTAAAGATTTTTCTTGTTTCTTAAAATTGTAAAGATCATTTTGAAAATTTTCAACAAAGTATAGATGATCAAGAGAAGTATAATTAAACTTAAAAAATATCCATAAAGATATTGAAAGAAGGTATTTTACACTTCTAGTGGAACGTAAGAAGGGAAAGCATTTTGAAAAGTAAAATTCAAATCTTTTTATGAAACTTTCGTCAAAATGTAAAAACTTATTAGTTACAATGTGTTTAAAGTCAGCATCAAAACATTTAGATGAACATTCATCATCTTTTAATGGACAATCAACAACCAAGTCACATAATTTCCCAGACTTTACAAGTTGGTGATCATATGATAAACATTTGTAAGTTTGTGAACCTGTTGAATGTGTCAGCATAAAAAGAACTTTGTAATTACAATATTTTTCATCAATACTACCCTCAAAATCATTTACTTGATTACACACATGACCCAACTTTCTTCTGTTCTCTTCTTCTTTGAGGTGGGATTTAATCGGGTATATTATTTCACAAAGTGGTTCCATTTTAGTGTTTCCACATGTACATTCATCTGACAGATCTGGACAATCAATAAAGTTGTCACAAATTTGATCTTGTGAAATTATAGTTTTGTTATCTAAACATCTTGAACAAATGAATTGGTTTTGTTTATCATAACAACGATCTTCTTGTTTTGAACAAATTGAAATATTGTTGTTGATATAATATTGAGGAATTGTTCTTAGTTCATACTCATAAGAGCTTAGAAAATGCCTGGAATCACTAATTTCCACAAAACATTTAAAACCAAACACAAGGTCAGAACAAAACTTAATTTCTTTTGTTTCAAACTTTATTAGACCTTTTCTTTTAATGATTGGTAAAAACATTTGGAATTTGTTTTTATAACAATGTATATAATTAGATAAATTGCAAAACTGAATTTCATCACTTCCATCTTTACAATTAAGTACCCCATCACAAACATACCTTCTTGGCAAGCATCTGCTTTTATCTAAGCATTCGAACTCATGTTTCAAACATTGACTGAAGCTGTAAGTCTCATCCTCTCCTGATTTGCAATCTTTGATGGAGTTTCTCACCCAAGATCGAGGTATGCAACGTTTTTCGTTACAACTAAATTCTGATTCCCTAAAGCATGTTAATTGAGTTCTATTCTCATCCGAACTATCTCTACAATCACTAAAGCCATCATTAACACGATAGCGAGGAATACATCGATGATTATCACTACAAGTAAACTCAGTTTGACTGAAACATTCTAAAGCTTTCTTTTCATCGCTCTTACGATGACAATCTCCTTTTCCGTCCATCACCATTTCTCGTGGAATACAACGAAATGGTTTGTGATGACATCGAAACTCTGTTGCTTCTTTGCAGGTTTCCAGACTATTCCATTCATCAGAATCATCATACAATTGTTTTCCCTGCGAACAAAAGTTCAAACTGAAATTTTAAAAGTAACACTTTAAGAAATTCAATTTATCTCTTAAAGAAATGTTGTAACTAGATTATATTTTTTCGATCTTTTGAAATACAATTTATTATCATTGAAACCTTATAATCCATTGCACAATTTTCTTTATCATCTTTTATATTTCTTCTTGGAATACAGAGCTTTATTTTTTCGCATTGAAACTCATCATGGTGACAATTAAATTGTAAATAGCTAAATATATTTTCGCATTTTCTCCACACATCTGATCTCTTCACACACCTATTTGAATAAAAAGTTTTTTTTTACATTCTATTTGCTAAAAAGGCATAGACGAAAATTATTCGGTCAAAATTTAAAATTTATCCAAATTATTTGTTCTTACTTCAAATCAGATTCTAAAATATTCAAATACTTTATATGAGTTATTAATAACAGCAAACTAGAAAAATTAAATCTAACTGTAACCTTTGATTAGTATTTTCATGTTTACAATCAACTTCATCATCTGTACAACTCAATTTTTCGCCGCAATATTTTTCAACTTTCAACCTAGGGACACAAAGCTCATCTCCAACATAAATTTTCAAGCGTCTCATAAACTGGTTTTCCACAATATTCCGACATCTATGAAAACCATCTTCAGGTCTACAAGGTTGATTGGGAACATATTTTTTTACCAAAAGACTTCCTGTAAAGAATTGTTCTGATTATTCTAATTGGATAAAACAACTGACTCTCAGTTTTATAATATTTCATAAAATTTATTTTCTTTTATTGAAATCATGAAATCTGAATTTTTAATTCTTAGCTTACCTTTAAATCTACTTTATTTGAAATCAGCTGTTATTGTGTGAGTCGTAGAATTGTAAAATTAATAAATGATGACTATTTAGTTAAGTACTAGCTGATTAATTAAATAATGATAATTAAATAAACTTTCTTTTATAATATTAGTTGATTTCAATGTTTAGTTTAAATTTAGTTGAAATTTTTTTAAAAGTCAAACAAGCTGGAGATTTTTTCACTTTAAACTGTTAGTGGTTTGAAAAAGACTTCTTTCTTACAACATTTATGAAAAAGTCTAACAATTATGATTTGGATTTGATTTTGAACTCATTGTCTAATACCGGAAATCATTGGTTACATGTTACATAAACTCATAACGTACATGTTACTTAAATAACCTTGATATGATTTAAATCGATTTGTAGATTATTCAAACTTTTACTAACTTACCTGAAGTAATAGTTAATGCAGTCATTATGATCAATAGGAAAACTATCTTGATTAATTTCCCAGATTCAATTCCTTTCAAATAGTTGTTCATGTTTTACAAAATTTATATACTAAAGTAAAAAAAATTCATTTAACTCATCATATCATCTCAAAAAATTCATTTTACTTTATCACAATACATGCAAAGAAAGGTGCCTGAAAAAAGCAGCACTCGCTGACACATGTGACTTCGATTTCAAAAACTAAATAATAAACTTTAACAGAGAAATTAAAAACTGACTTTACATCAAAAAACGAAATGTAAGCTAACTTTCAAATCAACTTCTTTCTCCCACAGTCGTCAAGAGGATAAATACAATCTTTAAGTTTTTCATCACGATAAATAATAAGTTAAATACAAATTAAAAATAAATTGTGACAATCATTTTGTCTGCTTTATTTTAATGTGTTTGATTGTTGATTCATTCACGAAATTGAAATTCAAATTTTATAAAAACTTTCTGAAAATAAAACTCTTTTTTTAACTTTGAAAATTTGAAAACTTTTATTGTTGTCAGAATAAGATACCCGCAGGTAGTAAACAGGATCAAGTTTATCAAAATGTAATCGATTCTTTCTCTTTAGTTTCTTTTCTTTTATTAGAAGTGAATTCACAGCTTTAATAATTTTATTAATATATAGTTTTGCTATTTCCTTGAAACTTAACAAATTGATTTCGTGAATTTTTGATCTCAACTTAATTTGAATAAAACTGTTCTATTTCTATCATTTACTTTTTTAGTTTTCTAAGATTTTTAGAAATTGAAAAAATTGAAAATAATCTTCAACTTTAACTTTGTAAAAACTTTTTTATAGATCACAAAAAAGAGCTAAGATACAAATTAAAAGAAAATTTTGAGAAAATTGTCTGATACAAAGATCTATTCAATTACTTAAATATTTTTGAATCAGAAAAGTTTTTGTAACTCTAAAATAATTATCACTAAATCAGAAAGGTGATCAAAATTTACTGACAATAATTTATAGCCTAAAAACTATGTTTTCATTCTTAGCAACCAATCAAAGATGCCAAGTTTATAGAAGATGATTTATCTATACCATTTTAGAAAAAAGCCATTTTGTACCTTGATTTGAGCTTTCTGCTGCCATTTCATTACTTAAACTGAAAACGTTTTAAATGCAAAAGTTAGCTATGAGATATTTCAACTTTTGATTAATATTTCGTGTAAATATTATTTTGGTGAAAAAACAAAATTCCATTATGATTTATTACATTCAAAAATAATGAACTGCTTACACGAACAGTTTTAAAGCTTGTTTCACTTTCAAACTTATTATATTTTCAAGACTATTAACAAAGGGAAATATGAAGTTTAGTAACGATACCTGATTAGCAAAAAAGTTAAGTTTCACAACGATTGATTTAAGAAGTGGCCGAAACCTTGAAAGTCTTTTTACTTGATTTTTCAAAATTTAGCTATAGCAAAACTTCAAACTGTAATAAGTAACTCTTGTAAGATAGACTTGAAGCTGAGCAAGCAACAGAGGAAGTAGCTCTGTAGGCCGTGAAAACAAAGCTTACAAAAGCTACCTAGCGAATGAATAATTAGATTTGAAACCACTTTTGCTTCAATTATTTAATCTAATTGAAGCAAATTTGATACCAAGATAAAAAATGTTTTAAAAATCAAACATTATTGTGAAGGATTTATTTGAATATTTGAAAAGAAGAAATTAAAAGCAAGAAATCGGAAAAAAGAATATAATTTTTTGCTTTGCAAATGAAACACAAATGATGAAACAACAAAAGATCTTCAGAAGAATTGTGAACATCACATTTGTTTCAAAAACTAGAAAATTTTCATCTGTCTTCTTTGGAGCCTAATATGAACAGGAGGAACTTAGTTTTTTTGATATTTTTTTTGAAAAAGTATTTAAATGCCGTTGAAATAGAAGATTTCAATTTACATCGAATAAATAAGTCATGAACTATCTTTACTGCAACATGTAATTAGAATAATATTTGAATACAAAACTGAATTTTTACGAATACCCCCCACACACAGTAGCCTGTTTGTTTCATATACTGTCTAGGCGTTGACAAGATCTCATGGGTTTATTAAATTTTTATCATTTTTATAAATTATTTATAAATTATTAATAAATTCTATAGGAAGTTATTTTTGTTTTTAATTTATCTTAATATTTGCTATTTCATATTTGTATTTTTAAATATGATTTATTAAAGTAGAAGAATATGTAATAATAAACTCGAGTGAAAATTTTATGAATAAATGTTATTATTATATAAAAAATATAAATTATGTCTGATAAAAAAGATAGCATAAGACTTTATCTTCACTTCTTTAAAAAGATGAAAATATTTTATAAAACAAAATATATAGAGAACTTATCATTAAAATCCTATTTTATATGAATGAGCTTGACAACTTCTAGTTTAAAATTAAATGTTTTTATTGAGTTATTTTTTGTTTTATTTAAAAGGCTTTTAATATATAAAATAAGTTTTGATTTATTACAAACTAGCTTAAACTTGTAGAGATTATTGATTTAATTATTCTTCAATTGTTCTTTAATTATTATATATTTTGTTCAAAACTTTGCTGTAAGCTTGGATATGAATTTGTTTGTGAATCAGTTTAAAAGAAATTGTTAGATCAAAAGTTTTTTTTATTATATCAATTTTAAACTATAATTTTTATGATACTTAATATATTCAACTTTATATTTAAAAAACAGCTGTATTCAATAGGAAAGGCAATCCCGAAAAAAAGTTAATTAAGGTTTTTATATACAAGGACTTTGTGCAAGTTGAATACAAAATAAAAAAAATAGTAAATGAAAAAATATAGTTACTAGCATCTGATAACAACATTTTCAAAGATTATATCTTTGTTTTGGATTTATTTATATAAGATAGCTATTATTTAATCATTTTATACAACTGTTTTATAATATGACTTATCAAAAGAAGAGTATATTTACATAACTTAGGTCACAAGACCAAACTTTATTGACATGTTGTATAGTTTCAGAAATTTCTAAAATGTTAACTGTGGTCTCGTGTAATAAGTGAAATTAATTCATATCTTTTAAAGCAATGAAGTTATTTCATTTTGTTTCTTCTCAGTTCTTCATTTAAAATGTAGTTTTTGTAATATACAGTTTTTAAAACGTCTATGTGAAAGTATATGACTGTTGTGTACCTTTTGCTTTTTATATTTTGATATATTTTTGTAAAGAGTGAAGTTTGTTATTTAATTTTCATTTATATAAACTAAGTTAATTCATTATATACTTCATTTTCTTCCTAAATAATTTTATATTTAAAAACTATTCAGCAGTAAATTTTTTTTATCTTAAAAGGATTAGTTTGTTTTTAGAAGATTCAGAAGCCTTTCCAATTTTCAGATAGGATTTATATATATTGATTAATTTTAAGCTTGTGATCAAAAATATTGTCCCAGTGTAACTTGGGTGTGTATAAATAATGCTTTAAATATCAAAATATTTGTTTTTTAGATGAATGATTCCGGCAACAGTTGTACAAATAAGAATATTCCGAATACATTTGAGCACTGGTCAGTTGGCCCCCTGATTGGGCGCGGCAGTTTTGGCAAAGTGTATTCCGCTGAAAGTAAAATTACCAAAAAAGTAGCAGCCTTAAAAGTATTTCAAGCAAAAAGAGTTAGCAAGCATCCAAAGCTAAGTACAAAAGAAGTTTTAATTCATGAAGAATTAGATCATCCCAACATCATAAAACTGCTTTTATGGGATTCTATTTCGCCTAACACCTTTTATATGCTTTTAGATTTTGCTCACCAATTACATACGATTTTTAAGACAGCCGTCCCTGGAAAAAAATACGATGTACAGATGTATTTTAAACACCTATTAAAAGGATTACACTATTTGCACTCTCATTCAATCATTCATTCTGACATTAAATTGAGAAATCTTTTGGTCAAAGATAGAGTTCTGAAAATTTGTGACTTTGGTATATCTTACATAGAAACAAGAGAGCAACAGCGTA
Source organism: Pegea sp. RAD2-039 (assembly GCA_034620365.1). NCBI lineage: Eukaryota > Metazoa > Chordata > Thaliacea > Salpida > Salpidae > Pegea > Pegea sp. RAD2-039. The sequence continues at coordinate 380,128 of JAQGEQ010000305.1, read as the reverse complement.
ATACATCTCGCAGAGGATCAAAAAATACCATGGCACCTGAAGTGTACGACAACAGGCCGAGGAAAGGATTTCCTGCTGATATGTGGTCCGCAGGGGTCACCTTTTTTCGCATGTTAACTGGAAAGCAACTTTGGAAAAAGCCTGATATTGAAAACAATGCTGAATACAAAGTATGGTTTGAGAAAAGAGAAAAAAAAGAAGTTTTGTGGAAAAATTTGGATCAAGCGACTAATGGTTTGCTAAATGGCATTTTGCAGATAGATCCTGAAGAAAGATTAACTGCAAGCTCAGCTTTAAGACATAATTATTTTTCTGTTTTTTATTCTCGAGACAGCTCTTAAAAGCAATTTGTTTAAAGCAATATTGTATTGTTGCCATTTAAGTCTTTCTTGCTTTTTGATACAATAACAAATCACAGAAATAGAAGATAAATTATTTCTGTTTTCCCAAATTTTTATAACCTTGTGATGAAATTCTTGTTTTCATCTTGTTGTTGATTTGAAGTAATAACCTTTGAGCTGTTTTTTTCCAAATTTGGTGAATTCCTAAATAGTTTCTACTTGCCTGCCTAACATGGGTAATAAATCATTTTTTTTTCTTATTTAGCTAAGATGTTCTAAGAAATTAACCAAAAAATTTACTTAATGCTGTGAGGTTTTTTTTTATATTTGAGAAAAAACATTTAAGATTAGATATCTCTCACGAATATGGCCTAACTTTAAATGGATAATCATTAGCAGTCTAATTTCTGAAAAATGAATCATAAAAAACAACAAGTGGTCGAAGATGCTTATCACCAAACAGCAAAGTTATAAGTTCTCAGCAAGATTAAGTAAGACGAACATAATAAAAAATTTATTAAGAAGGACTTTATTCAGCTGTGTCTATTCCGGCTAGGAACCTTTTCACAAAAGACTAGAATTAAATAAATTAAGTCTGAGAACTGATTGGAAATTATCTTTGGAAACTTCTTTCTAGGAATAGTTGAAGCCTCTCAGGCAGCCAACATCAACATTGGTCTTCTGAAAATGATGCTTCTAACTCAATCTAATATTTTGAACGTATTCATTCTTTTTTTATGAAAATGTTTTTTCTTCATAGACTATTCTTATTGATGGATCATTGACTGGTTTGAAACAGAAAGAAGATAGACAGTACTTTACCTAGTCTCGAAGATTTAATACAATATTTTTTTATTCTCTGAAGAAAAAAACAACTTGATTATACTTCAACCTCAAGACCTTATGAGGGCTCCTAAAAGAATATGTGCAAGCAGCAATAAGGATTATAAAGACTTAATAAGCTAACTACTTAAATTTTGTATCTCGGTTTTGCTTTTATTTTAATTTGCTTTATTTTGGAAAAAAAGTTTCTAAAAGTGTTTATCATCTAACAAATATCAAAGTTAGAGGAAATACATTTTTAATTTTCAAAAGCTTTGTTTGAAAATTATGTAAGGCTATAAAGCTATAGAAAACCTTTTACTTTTTTATTGAAGACAATATTCTATTTAGCCAAATTGTCTATACAGGATTTGTATTAAAATCTATTCGGTTCAAACCAAGATTGTCATTTTTAAATGTTTAAAGTTTCTCTTCTGTTATGTCTAGCTTTATATTCAAAGTATTCACGAAATCTGGCAAATAAAGTAATGATAAGTATTTTTCACGTTTGTATATATTTGGATAAAATTTATAAATTTCAATTATGAAATATATTTTCATACTTCAGATTATATTGTATTAAAATAGTTTTTGAATCAAGTGTTATGAAACTAAATGTTATTTGTATTCTAATTCTGAATTTATTTTGTAAACAATTAATAACATATTTTTAGAACTATTTCATATTGTTTAAATTCTTAAATAAATTACTTTTGTTGTCTTTTTATTTAATTATTGTAATGTTTTGTTTATATAATTATGTGTTTTTTATTTATATTTTTTGACGATTTTCTAAAAAATGAATTTTATTTATGCAAAGTATTTATTAATTTAAAATTGATATATTTACAATTTTTACCCTCTATAAAGTTTACAAAACTATTATCTTATTATTATTTGCATCATTTGTTTTATTATCTACTATCTTACTAATTATAAATTCTATAACTGCTATTGGTTAGTTAATATCAGAGAATATTTTTTATAAATTTTGTTGATTAAATAGTTGAATAACCTACAAATTCTTTACTTGATAATCAATGGTATTCATGAGATGTTGTAATAATAGCAATAAGACTGAAAGTAATTGTCGCACAAACTTTTGATTTTCTTTTCTTTGAAAACATTCTTTCTTACATTATTTATGAAGTTTTATGAATTTTTCATCAGTTGGTTTTATAAATTTGTATAAAATATAATTTTATATTGTCATCATCTTGGTTTTAATTTTACTCCTCAACAAGCTTGGGTGCATCTTATTTTTATGGTCTTGGTTGGAGTTAGGCCTTTATTTTTTTGTTGATGATTTTTCTTTCTAATTTAATTATATAAGACCTTTGACATTTGCTTTTAAATTTTAAATCATTTAAAAAGCTTTTTCAAGTCTATACAATGAAACTATAATAAATTCAGTTATTACATTTAGTTAAATTCTACTAGTTTTAATTATTAATTATATAATATATATTACTAATTAATAAACTGTTAACTTTTTTTATTGGCTTTAGGTTGTAAAATTGAATCAACTATTATTACTAGCATTATTTCTCTTTAAAAATATGTTTCTATTTTCATTATAATTTTTTTTGCAAACTGTATTCCTTCTTCTCTTGATTTTGTTCTTTCATTATTTGTTAAATAAACATTTTTTTGATTTTTTCTTTTCAAAATTTCCAACTATTTAAAGTAACTAAAAGCTTTAGATTTGTACAGATTTATTAAATAAGTTGATGATGAATCCAGTTGGCGAGTGGTGTCTGATTGAAAGTGATCCAGGAGTCTTCACTGAATTGATCAAAGGATTTGGTGTTGAAGGTATTCAAGTAGAAGAGTTGTGGAGTCTAGAAAAAGAATCCTTCCAAAAGTTAGATCCTCTTTATGGCTTCATCTTTCTCTTCAAATGTATCGATGAAAAAGAATCAGACGGCCAACTAGTCCAAGACAGTCGGTTGAATGACATATTTTTTGCTGAACAAGTGATTAGTAATGCGTGTGCAACTCAAGCAATCATCAGTATATTGTTAAACTTAAATGATACTTCTGTTAATCTCGGCTCTACACTTCAAGATTTTAAAGACTTTACAAAAACATTTAGTCCCAATCTCAAAGGAGTTAGTCTCAGCAATTCGAAACTTATCAAAGAAGTTCACAATAGCTTCTCACGACAACAGATGTTTGAATTTGATCAAACTGGACCGAAAAGTGCCGACAATTATCATTTCATTGCTTATGTTCCAATTAATGGGCGATTATATGAACTTGATGGCTTAAAAACTGGACCAATAGACCATGGAAAAGTGAACAAAGAAAATTGGTCTGCTACTGTCAGGTGGGTTTATTTATATAAAAACTTTTTAATCAAATAACTTCTTCATCTTATCTGTTGTACTTTTGGTAAATTTTGTTCTTGAATCTGATTTAATAGCAAAATGTGAAGTTGTTGAATAACTTCTCCTTCTAATAAATATCAACAGAAGCTTACAAATAATACATTTTGTATAAACGATGGTGTTTAGTGATTTTTGAGAATTTCTAGAAAATGGTTTTCAATTTACTATTTTATTTGAAATTCTTTTAAACTTATATTCATTATTAATTTTAATTTTTAACTTATTAATCAAAATTGATTAAAATTTGTTGATACAAATGTTGTAAACTGTATTTGAGCAAATAATTTACTCTCTCGGTTGATTTATATACGATGGAGTTTGAGTATAAAAAATTGATGTGAATGTCATTGGTTTTAATTTTGGGGGGCGTTCTTTTGCTATCTTGTAATAGAATTGATTTTGTAATTAAACTACAAGATGACTTCATCAACTAAACAGCTTTTGTGATCAACAGAACAGTGATTGAACAACGAATTGCAAAATATGGAATAGGAGAGCTTAGTTTCAATCTCCTTGCTTTGATTGGAGATCAAAAAACAATTATTGAAGGAAAACTTAAAGATTTAAACCAACAAATAGAAACACTACAAAATGAAAATGGTCAAGGTAAGTGTAATACGAAATTTATTATTTAAAAAGTGACAGAATTTGAGTTGAACAAGTTTCAAGGTAGATGTTCAACATTTGAACTTGATTAAACAGCGCAAAGAACTTTTTCGATCTATTTTCTCTCTTTATATTTGTCTGTAGAGTTTTTTTTATATCTTGTATTATCTTACTTCGAGCAACTTAAAGTCGACTTGCTTGTTTACTTATCACTACTAGCAAGTCAACTCAGTTGAACTTTTCAGACAAATTTCTACGAATTGAAATGCTACGTTCAGAGATTGCAGTTCTTGATCAACGTTTACAGTTAGAAGGTGATAAAAGGCGTGGCTACGAAATCGAGAACATCCGTCGTAAACACAATTATCTTCCTTTCATCATTGAGATGATTCAAGTCCTTGCTGATAGAAATGAATTAGTAGGACTGGTAGAAGAAGCAAAAAAGATTCAAGCTAACAGACTGAAATCTTCTTCAAAATAATAAGTTAATTAAATGGGTGTTGACTGGTTTTAGTGGGAACTTTTCTATTTTCATGTTTATACATAATCTCATTAATAGAAACCTCTCAAATGTCAATTTTTGTTCTACTTTTAGATTTGTTGCAACAAAATGTTCATTTTTGTTCTAAAATTTACAATTAAGATTTAGTTGATGAACTTTAAGCAGAAAATTATTTGTCAGATTTTTGCCTTATTATTTTGATAATCGGACAAATATTAATAAAGTTAATAAAGAAACTAAATACTGAAATTTGTTTTGATATTCGACTTTCAGAATGTTCTACTCAAAATGCTGAAAAGCTAAAAAAAAAAGCTTTTTATTAAAAATATTTTAATTTAGTGATAAAAATTAAGTTTTGTATTCTATGTCAGACAGATACAAATTTTTTAGAGGTATTAAAAGATTATTTCATCAAAGAGATATAAAGCCTATAAGCATCAAAGAACGATTTTCTATTTTTGTAACAATTCAATTACAAAACTAAGTTGTGGTATTCTTAATCAGCAAAATGATGATGAAATAAAAAAATTGTAAATTCAATTGTTTTAAAAACCTTAAATAAATTTGCTGATGAAAAGCTTTTTCACTACTGAAGTATTTGATCTGAGCCATCTCTTAATGCTTCCACGTTTTTAAAAAAGACCACAAAGCAGTTTTACTGTGACATTGACAAATTAGTTGAACTTTTTAAAAGCTCAGTAAAATTGGAAGCCAAATTATAGTCCAAGTAAGTAACATTAAAGTAAAGTAAAACTAAATATTGTTTAAAAAACACGACTTCTAGCAGTTTTATATGACAGTATTTGATTTATTTATGTTGTTAGTGTAATGAAAGCAAAAGTATTTAATATTTATTTATTTTGAATTTTAGAATCAGGTGTCTTGTATTTGAAAACTTTAAAATTTATGAAAAATAAATGCAATAAAAAATATAAATTGACTTTCTACTTTATGTTTATTATTCAAATATTGTTTTATTAAGCAAACATCAGTTTCTTTATTTTCAATAATGTCTAAGTTTTTGAAAACGGTAACTTCATGAAGTAGTTACTGAAAAGTTAGAAGCAGCAATTTTTTGGCGATATTTAGAAACTAAATTTTTGCTACATCAGCTCTTCTACAAATGGTTGTGACAAATAATCATTCCACATCTCTATTAGGCTAACAACAGCTGGCTCTATTCAGTTGTCTAAAGTCTCAAACAACTCACCCAGAAAAATTCAATCATGTAAAGAAATCAGTTTTTGGCCCGCTTCGGCCAAGTACGGCCATGCATATATATAAGCGAGCATATATGTGCCAGGGCAGAAGTTATAGAGATCCAGCTTTTGTCCATGCAGTAGTATTCCAGTTTATACACCAACCAGGTTATACAGCGGAACAGAAGAACTGATGCAAAAACTCCCAGAACAACACTGAGTACAATTACAAACTAACTACAGGGTTCCAACTCCGACTTTAGATTTGGATTTTTGCATCTTCTAGAAGTGTTGTCATTTTAGCAGACTCACAGGCCCTTTCTACCGGGTTTTTTAATGTAGATTCTTAAAATATTTAGTCGTCTACTAATATAAAGGAACAAGTTATAAGCGCAAGCTTTCTATAGGATAAAAATAAATGAAACAATTCACAATAATATTTAAACTTGATTTTACCCATAAAGCAATTATATAGAATATTTTATAATAATTATAGAGCGAGATGTTTTATAGATTCATTTTAACAAATTCTTAAAGTGAGATTGGAACCAGATATGCTGGTTGTTTATTAAATTAGTTGTGTTAGTGGCCTGATGACATCGACAGCAAACTTATACTGGATCTTTGATAAAAAACGGAACATAGTATAAACTTTTGAAGTTTTACTACTAAGAAGGTAATACAACTCTTTGCTATAGCCACTAACATTCCCAAAAACTCCGAGAAACGCTGGTTCTGACACTAACAGCTTTATTTGTAGAACTTAAAATTAGTTCCAACTAGACGAGTGAAAATTTCAAGAAGTTTTTACATCTTGAAATCTCTCTAAGAATATTAAAAAATTATCTTATATAATAAAAGATTTACAAACAACATTTAAGAGCATCATTTAGAAAAGAGCACACTGTTTGTTCTTCAACCTGCGAGGTAGGATCTCTTCTTCTTGAATTGCTCATTTGAACCTCACATGAATGATTATAATGTCCTCTCCGCCAACAAACCAACACTTGACTGGACAATTTCGTGTTTGTTTCTTCGTTACATCTATAGTGGGTACCACTAAATTCTCTTTACATACGCTTGTAATAGTTCGACATCAGTCCCAATCATGAGGTTTAATACCTCCAAATTTTACACAAACTCCTTTCAAGGCCGCTACTGTCCGTTCCGCTAGGTCCTCCTCCTTGAGTTGCATTGAATTCACTGCCTTTTCTGCAGTTTCAACCGATCTGCCACCCCTGGAGCATTGGCTGTTCCGCCTCAGTGTCACAGCTTGGTTAAAGACTTCCTCCAATGTTAAAGGTTCACGCTCTAACAACCTTTGCCTTATGCGCGATGAGGCTAATTCACCTATAAATGAATTCCTGATCATACCATCTCTGTTTTCTGCTGCCGTAGCACTCTTAAAACCACAGTTCTTGGCCAGACGTGTACCAAAGTGCACCGAAAATTAGTCATAGATTAACTTGGCTTCTGCTTCATTGTGTGTAGTATTCTATTTGAATCAGAGATTATTATTTTTGATGTGTCTTGTTCAAAGTGAAAAAAAAATCAGCTACATTTGGCTTGAAAAAAATTGCATTTACTGAATTTATTAACCAGAGTTAGAAATTACGGAAATATTTTTTAAGTTTAAGCCAGGTATCAAAGATAATTGCATTTTGAATAATAAGGGTGTTCTTCGGCCGAGAATAGCCCTGCGGGATGTGCTTTGAGTGATGACATAAAGAATAAAGTAAGACACAGTGAGATGCAAAAGAACAAAGATTTTGGGATTTCTTTCTTTTCTTTGCAGCTGGTCTTTCTTCATCATTTTCCACTTGTTTGCGGATTAAAGAGGGCAATTTGGAACGATTCGCTGCTATATCCTTCAAAGTGCAGATATTGATGTTAAGCGTTCTCATATCGCGCTTGTAAGCATGTTTAAAGCAAAGGCAGAGACGGCTGATGTTACGCGATACTGTCCGAGCCAGCGAAGCATTTGATTAGCATGATGTACATTGTTGTCAGACCGATGCGCCTTAAGACTTCTTTGTTTGAGATCTTTTGCTGCCACGTTAAACGTAATTTGCGACAAACTAAACGAAAATGAAAAGTGTTGAGTTTATTTTCGTTAGTTTTCGACAAAGACCAAATTTGTTTTTCAATAAATTAATATGCTTTTGTGAAGATTTGAAACTATAAATCTGCATTTTATTTTTGTGAATGTTTGTATGACAATCAAACACTTAAATCATTACAAAAAATATTAATTAATAATATGAGATGTCTAAATACCAACTATTAGGATAAATTCATTTGTTATGCAATCTACCAATCAAGAAAAAGCAAGATAAAAGTTAATCATGTTCTCAAAGTGAATGTTTGAAATATAGTTTAAACTACTTAAATATCTTATAAAATTTGGAAATTAGAAAAAGCTGAATCTGTAAATCACTTAGAAATTAAAATTGTGCGGAAAACGAAACAAAGTTTCATCGACGATCTAAATAAAATACCTTTAAGAATTGTTACTTCATATTTACCTGGAAAGTTTATTAATTATTTTATGATAAAAATTTGTTAGTTGGATGCTCTTAAAAGATTCAAATGATTTGAGTTTCAAAAATATTAAAAGTTTTCAGTTTATTCTTGATCTTCAATAACTCTTTTATTTCTTCAAAAAATTTATCTAAAAAAATTTTATGTATTTCCTAAATTAAATTACTAAATTAAGTATAATAATTGTTAGATAATAAGTTACAGTTGCAACATGTGAACAATATCTCAGCCCAGTTTTTGTTTTAAATTCAAGTTTAAAATAAATTAATTTAGTTATCTCCAAAAATATTGTTTTTTGTTCAAAATTGGATCAATTGAAATATAGAATTATAAATATTCAAGTTACAGTTGGTGATATGACATAATTGATGCTATTTTTAGCAAACAATATACACTTTAAGCAATTATTTCAATAAGTTAATATTATTGTTTAAGTTAAACCAATTTTAAGATATTTTTTATCCTGCTTGAAATTGATCACCACATTTTGTAAGTTTTCATAATATTTTCACCAACATAAAATACTAAAATATTTTTTAAGTTTCAAATAGGAAAAATTTGCATCTGTAAATTACTTATCAATTAAAACTGTGCGGAAATCTTTGGAGTAACTCTTACATACAGCTTGCTCGAGTAAACTTACTAGTTGAATTTGCTTGATAAACTGAATATAAATTTTACAAACATCTTAACATTTATCATATATTTTCAAATTTTACTTATTTTTAAGGAAAATTGAAACATTGTTTTTTTTTGGAATCACAAATTTAGTTAAATAAGGTTGGAGATGTTTTTCTTAGTTGGAAAATATTATTGCTTTTTGTGTAAGCTTATAAACTATTCCCATTAAATATATTTCATTTCATCTAATCTTAAACTGTTTAAAGGAAATAATTGTTTAGTAGAATAATCTATAAAAGCATTTTGGAAATTTTAAAGCATTATAATAAAGACTTTATCGGATTTATCAAAGATAAATAAAAATACAAAATACATTTTGAACTTGTTTTTGTTTATCAAATTTTTATATAAATCTTATTTACAAGTGATACAATCAAGATATTTGATAAAGTTCATCAAATAAAACATCATTTTTAACTAACTTTCCAAAATCTGTTATAATAAAATTATTTCCACTTTTTACTGCAGATTTTCTATATTTTCAAAATATGGGAATTTTTTGTTCATTTAAGTTGATAAAAAATCCTTTAACATTTCTTTCAAAGATTTCAAACAAAAATAGATTAAAAAAATTATTTGATTATTTTCCTCATGTAATGAAAAGATGCCATCTTAATGTACAGATAGAAAACAAGAATTTGTATTTAAAAAATCTTTGTAAAGCTGATAATATTATATAAAATCACCAAAAAATACAGAACTTTATTTTATTGACTCAATTTCATAAAATGAATTCTTTAATGAGAAGTTTCATTTTTTATTCAAATTTTTTTTCAAATGTATAAATTGATAATTTACCTTTATTTGTTTGTTTTAAATTTGAAGGTGAATGGATTTACCTGTTGGTTCTGTTAAGTATTTTGACAAAAGTTGAAGAAAAATCTAAACAAAGTTTCATCGACGATCTAAACAAAATAACTTTAAGAATTGTTAGTTCATATTTACCTGAAAAGTTCATTAATTATTTTATGATAAAAATTTGTTAGTTGGATGCTCTTAAAAGATTCAAATGATTTGAGTTTCAAAAATATTAAAAGTTTTCAGTTTATTTTTGATCTTCAATAACTCTTTTATTTCTTCAAAAAATTTATCTAAAAAATTTTTATGTATTTCCTAAATTAAATTACAAAATTAAGTATAATAATTGTTAGATAATAAGTTACAGTTGCAACATGTGAACAATATCTCAGCCCAGTTTTTTGTTTTAAATTCAAGTTTAAAATAAAGATTTTTTGGAAGTTGTTTTGTTATAAATGCTCGTAAATATTACTTTCTTTGAAGTAAATTAAAAATTTTGGTAATGATTATATTCAAATTAAAAAAAAACAAATCCTTAAGTTTATGCTTTTTTGAATTTTTAAAAGTTAACTGTAAGTTATATTTTAAAAGTGATTGAATTTATGAAAATGTTAGAAATTTTGTTTTTTGAAATAATTATTTTAATTATTGCTTAAGCAAACTCCTATATTAAGCAAAAAAACCAGCAAATTTATCAGTCTTTCTGAGTAGACTACTACTGAAACGTGCTCTAGATTTGTGTTCAAGGTTCTTCGGTTTGCTTCAACCTTTCTCTTTATTGAAAGTGTTGTCAAATCTACCTGATTCTATTTTCTACTCCTTTCGCTCTATTTCTGTTTAGTTTTATTTTTAAAATCCTTTGTGGTTTATTGTCAACTTAAAATTGTGTGCCATTTAAATCAGTAAGATACAAAAAGTTGTTCGATATTTGTATCAAGTTGCTTTTTATGTTCTATATTAACTAAATTTTGTTAAAAGTCAGGGTAAACTTATTTGATGGTTTTAAGTGAACTGTTTCAATGAATTTTTAGGAAAATCTTTTATTTTAGACTCTGTTTGACAAATTGAACTTTTTTTGCCCTTAATTATCTATAATCAGAAATAAAGTTATTTTTTATTTGAAAGAGATAAGTAGGCAGATGAAGTACGTTTTTACTTAATTTATTTTATGCAACAGTGTCTTGCTGTAAGGTTGAATGTTTAATATAATCTTATTATGAAATTTATGTTTAAACTGATTTTTTATTTTATAGCTTTTTGCTTATTAAATCTCATTTCAAGTTACTTTAACTAAATCGTTATGGATTTAACTGCTCAAAAAACTACTGAAACTACTGAGACTGCTACTGACGAGCAACGCAATACGTTCGGCCAAACAATCGACTTTGCAAGCTTGCGAGAGTTAGGTTTAGGAGCTAGTTTTGGTGCTAGTCTACAGGTTGAACAGTTTGGTCAAAAACGATTTGAAAAAGATCAAAATTCTGCAAGTGCTAAGTCTGCAAAGTTGGCGATGTACAGAGAAAAAGGTTCAAATCGAAAAAAGGCTAGAAAGCTTCCGGCTTTAAAAAAAAAACCATTTTTGGCTGCGCCTGTTTCTTCTAGTTTTACTACAAGCAGTCAGCCAGCAGGAACTGTATCGAGCTTTCTAGAGCCTCCACCGTATAAGAAGATACGATCTTCAAGGTTTGCTGGTAGTAATGAAAGATCTAGCTTTGAACAGATAGCACTGAACGCTTTGCACTGTCAAGTCAGTGATTTGGTTCCCGATCAAGACGACTTGTTGGATTGCACTCCGGAGGACCTGAGTACCCTCATCCTTGGTAAGAAGATAAAAGTTAAATTTCTTTTAAAAAAAAAATCTTTTTTTGACAGGCTGGATGGAAAGTCACAACTATCCGAAGGATTTACAACATTTGGAGGTTTATCTTTTGGATGAAATGCTGGTCAGATTCTGGTCCACAGTTCGACCTATCCCTGGTGTCAACAGTGGTGGCTTGCTAGATAAGTTGAGAGCATATCTCAGCAGTTTTCTGCAACAATATCGAGGAGATATAATCTCCATCGAGACTGATGAACGATTTAGGTGAGTCTATAAAAAGTTACTTCAAATAGATGACCATCTAATTGGTTTTTAGTCGTTCCAATACAGTCTGGATGTTGAGGAAGTCTCATCTGATCGATGGTAGTTCTGTTGTGATGTTTAAAACACCAATTATACTGAATGATCTATATACCATCTATAATAGCGACTTCTTCACATGTGACACGTGTTACGGACTCTTTTATAAGGTATCAACCATATCTATGTGTATGGTTGCTGATTGGTTGTTGTGCAGGTTTGGTTTGAGACTAGCTTCCATTTTCCTCCAACCTCACCGAATGATCAGATGCAAAACTGGAAGAAGTCTGATTTCACTCATCACTACGATTTTCAACTCAATCGGATGTATGTGATGAGATCTGGCTGTGAAAAAGTAAAAGAATTCTGTGAATCAACAAATTTATCAACAAGAAAATGTTTGCAGAAAATGTATCAGAGCTTGTACCCGGCTTACTGTCCAGTGAAGAATTTGAAAATGTACATGCGTCAACTCGATGATCAATATGACTGGTTTTTTCAACTTCCAGTGATCTTGGATGGATTTTCTCATGCATACTCTGGGCAAGTTCGTGAATTCCTATTTCAGGACATGATGCCGCTGATTTCAAGTGAGTTGTGAGTGATGAGTTGGCTTTTCACGTGACTTGGTACTTTCAGGGTATACATCTACAGCGATGGTTTATACAAATTCTTGTATAAGCGTCACTGAATCTTTAAACCGCAACATGTATCAATGTGACGAGATAATAAGTCCAGCGCTGGCGGCGATGATGAATTTAAAGCCGAAGGTCTTTGCTGTTCCTCCGGTGAATCAACCTGCTCCTCCGGTGAATCAACCTGCTCCTCTCTTTCGACGTAACATGAGCTTAACTCCGAGATCAAGCTTTCAAGCGATGCTGGGTCCTTATGGAGGAGCTGGTTCATCACGTGATTACATTTGATGCAGTCAAGCGGAACGTAGCTTTTTCTAACTTCAACCGATAAAATGGTGCTGAAAAATCGCGTAATTTCTTTCAAATAAAGTGGGCGCGACACTTCTATAAAGTTTGAAATGTTATTAGTTGAGACTTTCTGAAAAACATTGATTAGATAAAAAGACATTCTGAAGAATTTTATAAACACTAAAAGTGATTTTTTAACTACCAGTTAATAAGTCAGCCTTAAAAACTTATTCAAAGAAATTTTAATAACATGAAACTTAGTATGAAAAACAAAGTGAAGTCAAGTTATAAGCCAGTATAAAGATAAATTTAATAAAATGATAATTTGATAAAGAAATGCTCCTTTTTAGCGGCAACTTTTGGCGCCATGAATAAATTCATAATTCAAATTGTCTTCTACCAATTATAATTAAGCCATTTTAGTTCATTTAAATTTGGATACTTTTGTTTAGAGTTATTTTTCATTCACAAAAATGTAAATTACGACTGTTGTAATGATGCAGCGATAGTTTAAAGAACAAAAATGATCATAACCTTGTGCTAAAATGACCATTTTGAAGATTTCATCGGTTCCGTGGCGATCATTGCCAAAGAAGATTAGTGAAAAGCAGTGACTGTCGACAAGGATTTATTTCCGAATTTATTTAACATCACCTTGAATAGAAAAGATAGAGAAAACAATTGTGCCGAAGTCACCAACTTGATAGTAGTCCAAAAACACGATTACTGCATAAAGAGAAGATTGCTAGAAACCAATTTAATGACAACTAAGAAAGTTTAAAAAGATAGATGAAAAGAGTTTCAGAAAACTCAACACCTTTAAAACCCCTTCACTACCATATATGGCATAAAAATTTACATGTATGCCAAAAAAATGATAATTAATTTATGATATTAACCAGCTGAAGATAAAAAGTAGGCAGCCAAATAAAGTAAAATAATTGGAAAGTTTGGTTAATAAATAAAACATTTCTTACCTCATATTATCTTATATGATATTCTTAACAGTCTCTAATATTTTACTTTTCTAGTGTAAGTAAGGTGGATCCAGCATAAGCAATAAGAGATAAACTTAGAATGATTCCCCTAGATAATTAGTCTTTTGAAAATTAAGTCTTCTTAGACATTTTGAAATTATTATCAGCAAAGCAGGTAATGTAGTTGAAATAAATGATTTCATCTTTCTCTACCACCAAAAAAAGGGCTTATTTAGATTAGTTAAGATTGTAAGAGTCGAAATAGGACTGCTCAAGCTTTAGTTAAAGACGTTTAGAGGTTATAGATTGTACAATTGTACTTATCAATCTAATTATCTATTATTATTAATGCTAGCAGCTTATACTTAGAAACTTTATATTTAAATTTACTTGTATTGTATCAAAAAATGTAATATTCTTTTCTTTTAGAAATGCAAATGTGATCAAATTGTCGATTCCAACAAAATTAATTTCAAATTTCATCCAATTTGGTTCCTGTATTAAAAACTTAAATGGTTTTAGTTAAGTTAGAAATGAACTAATCAAGTATAATCATCAAAAGCTTTTAAAAATCATTTTCAAAAATATAAAAATAATGAAAACTTGCAGTAATGTTTGATTTAGAAATATAGAAACGAGTTAAGCTGTTAGAAATTGTTACAAAGATGTTGAAGACTCTTAAACTCAGAGTGAAAATCATGCAAAAAACAACCCAGTGATTCTAGCTATAACCTATTTACCATTTTATATACTTTTGGTATTTGAATAAAAGTTTAGTGATCAGATTCTTATTTTAATCTTTTTGGAGTTTTTCAATATTAAAGATCAAATTGATTAATTATTAAGTCTTAATATTAAAAATTTTTATAGAGTAATTGAAATTCTTTTAATTTCTTTTTATATATATATATATAAATGTAAAGGAGGGTGGCTAAAGAGAGCACATCTCGCTAACACACATTCTCACGAGTTTTTTATGGTTTTTCTCAGGAGTTTATAAATATGTCTCCACCTGGGGTGGAACCCGGTACTTCCTAGCTAGAAGGTAGGTGTAGTAACTGCTTCGCCACCAAGCAGAACAATTTATATCTCATGCTTATTTGAAAAAGGTTTTTCAATAAACGTTAAATTGAAGTAAAGTGTTTCCAACAGATGAACTTCCAAAGAGTTAGAAAGATTTTGAAAGAGGCAGTTTTCTATATAGAAAACTAATAATTACAAATGTACAAACCAGATGCTATTTACCAAAACTTTAGGTATTAAATCAAATATTAAAAGAAAGATGATAAACTTAACTATCAAGTTCTCACAAAAGATAAAGATGGATACAAGGTTCAAATAATTTAACTTGATTTAAGTTGCTTTTGCAAGAGATGAACTTTAACAAAAAACCACCATTTAAACAGTTTTGTAAGAATTAAAATAAAATTGTCTTACTTCAGCAACCAATAGAAATACTAAGTTTATTTATTTCTATTAAAGGTAAACATTTTTTAATGACAAACATTTAGGCACTTTACTGAAAGATATCTGTGATATATTCAGGCCAATTGAGGACGTTTTTTATAACTGACCCGATCAAAATGTTCGCCAGGTCCAAGTAACATCTTCAATATCATAGAAATGTCTTTCAAATGTATGTGGACCATATACCATCACCTGCACTGTGATCTAACAAACTTGAAAAGTATAAAATAAGTTTAGCTAGTGAATAAAATATTTGTAAATCAGATTAATTTGATTATAAAGTAACCAAAAGAACCATATTTAAGTGCCATTGTAAGTTTTGATTTGTTAAAAATATATTACTTATGGAATAGTATATCACTACTGACCAGATATAATTTAGATGAAGTAGCAGAAATTCATTTCTTTAATAATTAATAATAATCTCTGCTTCTTTAAGATATCAATTTTTTCAAATAATATTTTTTGGTTACAAAAAGCTTTTTAGAAACAAACAGGCAACTTAATATTAGCTTAGATATAAAGTTTCAAAGATAACATTTCTTTGAAACCTGTATTTTTGTTAGATGAATCTATCAATTGTTTAAAAATATATAAGTACATGTAATAAGTCAATTATAACAGAATAATTTTAGCATATTTTATTTGAATATGCTTTTTTATAAGATATCTAAATATTTTACATATTGAACTTTTCCATTCAAATTTAAATATTCCAAATTCAGTTACATTCTAAAAAAGTATATGATTTACAACTTCATATTCTTAATAAAAACCAATTGGTTAAAAATTTATTCACCAATTAATAGTTATTAAACACGAATATTATTTTAAAGATATTTAGAAGTTTATTCAACTTCAAGTTTTATCATTACTTCTGTAACCAGTCTGAACTAACCCAAAAGCTAGAATATATAATGTAAAAGAACAACACAAGTGTAAAAGAAAGCATAAATAACAAAAGCTAAAGGAAATGTAAGCAAGAATAAGGTTTTATAAAAACATTTGAAGTTTGTTGTATGTAAACTTAACTATGTTAGCAAGTAATTAAATTAAATGTTTTTTATTCAGTATGTGTCATGTTTTATGAAAGATTATACCACAAGGTAAACCAATGACATAAAAACTAAAGAATATTGACACAAAAAACACAAGACTATTAAGGATATCAAAACATACCAAATCACAAGTCAAAGATCACATAAATTATTCGTGCAAGTGTAGTTTGTGAGATAGATTTTAATTAAAAATATGGCAAAGGGCCAACCTCAAACCATTCAAATTAGTTTAAATGTATAATTATACAGAAAGTTTTTTTGAAAGTGTAATAAAAGAATTAAGTGAAAGAATATAATAAGGAAACTACAATATTTAATTATCTACAAAAAATACAGATGGTGTAACATTTTTTTAATATCTTACAATTAAACATCAAAGCGCTGCCAACATGAAGTTCCCAAAAATGTATTTATAAACTAAAAGATACTAATTACTTCAAGGAATTATTGATTATATAAGTTGTTATTTTATTTTAAAACAGTTTTAAAATGTCATAGAGAGATTATATCAAAATATTTTTATAAAAAACTAAATCATAATTAATTTCAAAGTGCACTTAAAAGTATTGAACAGAAAATTCCAGTTATTCAAGTTCATTTATGAACGTTGTTTATTTCTAAATTAAAATAACAATGTCTTAGTAATCATAAGAAAACTTATCTGAAAATCTAACTGCTTTGGTTTTTATATATACTATTTCATGCATTTTTGATAAAGTTCTAATTGACACCTAAATACAATTTTTTATTATCGAATTGAATTAAAATCTTTGTTTAGAAGATTAATAAAAAATTTGTAATACAAATTTTTTAAGTCTTAGATAAAACTTAGCTTATCAAGAATATTTTTCTAATTCAAGACATAATACTATAATACTTATTACAGAATAAATAAATTTTATTGCTTTGTTATAAAAATAGATATAAAAACTTTATCTTATTAAAATAGTATATTCAAACTATTCAATTGCATATATGAAAATCTTGTCGCTAATGATATCTAACTTATAAAACCTAAAAGCCAAGGTCAGAGATAGGCCAGAACCTAACTCAGGCTTAATGAAAATTTCATTATTAGTGTTTCATAAATATTTTTGTAATTATATAAAGTTTGTGTTAATTTTAATCTTATAATTTTGCTCAAATAATATTTTTCTATGCAAATATATTGTTTTTGTTTGATTAGCACAATTTTTTGATCATATGTTTTACAATATATCTATTAAAAACGTTTTTATGATTTCTTGTATTGCAAAATATTTTTATTGTATAAACATTTAGATGAACATAAAAAAACTTAGTTTAAGCCACAAAAATACACACTCATTTATAGCCAAAATAAAAGTTGGAATTAATAAGCTGACAATATTCAAGTATAATTTCGTTTTTATTATCATAAAGGTCGAAACATGTTTCTAAGAAATGTCATATAAGAATTTTTCATTTAAAGAAAAAAACTTGTTGGGTATTGTTTCAACATTCGGGTGAAATTAACTAAAATACAAAATGAGAGTTTCAAAGAATCTGATTGCATTAAGTGATTTAAATATCAAATAACCTAAGTTAATTAAAGATTTCAACGAATCCTTTGAAAGACTGCAATATATATTCAAAACAAATTTGAGTTCAAACATTCTTAAATCGAAAAGTATTAATTATTTTTTGTCAATTAGTAAGCTTTAATAAATTAGATTAAAATCATTTAAAGCTAACTTAAAATTAATTTAATTGATCCCTAAGATAAATTAGAGCCTTACTGACTTTTTACAAATATAATTAAATCATTTAAGCATAAAAAGTACATCAATTAACTCTTTTTTCAAATGTAATATATTGGTTTTAGTAACAAACCCATTTTGCTGGATTTAAGTAGCTGCAAAACAAAATTTGACTGACAATAAAATAATTCCAAAATAGATTAAATAAGAAAGAATTATTTGAATACTAATATTAGTGGAATGCTTACATTGATAAAAAGTCGGATGCCAACATTTTGAAACCATTTTACTTGTTGCAAGTTTTTTTTTAATTCTATTATTAGTTCTCTAAGACATACTAGTGTAAATTTTATTGATATTAAAATTTGTGATATTTGAAAACAAACAGCTTGCAAACAAACGTATTTCAAACATAAGTTAGTATGGTAATTTGATAACAATTTTAATTCAAGACTTTTAATGAAACTTATTTTAACAACAAATCGAAAATAATTCATCTTTCAACAATATTTGTGTGATTTTTATTTTTAGGTTTTACGTTGTAAACTTTTATGCTTTACGAAAATACAAATTTCTAGAAATACAATCTCAAGAACGTAAAATAATAATTTATATAATAAAAAATCTGGTATCTTCGTTTTCTTGATAACAAAGATATTTTCACTGTTATTATTAACCAATAAGTTGCACATTTTTCCATTAAACAACATTATCAAAAACTCTACTTGTTTATTTATTTTTAAACTATTAAATAAATTAATACTTTTTAAGAAAAGTTATATTTTTTCTTTAAAAATTCTAGCAGAATTTAACTTGTTAATTACATTTAGTAACGAAAAGCAACATTTATATCTACACATAAATATTCAGTGAAAGTATTGAGTTCTTTCTACTTAACGTATATACACAAAACAATATCTATGATTTCATTTGAGTTTCAATTAAATCAAACCAAATTGAGTTTGAAACAAATTAAAAAAAAGTTTATTACACCTTTTAGAATAATTAATCAAATACCTTTAGACTATCTCAAACTTACTTTTACATACCAAAAACAGAAGCTCTGCCCACATCGACTTCTGGTCTATTTGAGGTATTTATTAAGCTGACATTGGCTTGTACTAAGTACTGTGTAGCATTTAGATGTATACTTTTATTTTTTGCTGAAACTATTTTAATAAAAACTTATAAGGAATGTGTCCTGATAATTTATATATTATTTCAAGTTGAAACAAACCTTAGCAAATGTTTCTAATATTAAATGTTAGTTTGTAGTTATTCAATTTTTTCACAAAAAACTCTGTTTAAGTTGAAAATAATTTTCTACAAAAACCCCCATGGTGAAAATTATTGATAGAAGGAACTCTCATTTGTAACATTTGGTCAATGTTCAAATTTCAATGTATTCAAACAATTTTAATTAACATCAAATATTTTTACAAACATAAATATGGATATAAACTGAAAAAAAAACTTTTTTATAATCAGTTAGTAAGGATAAAACCTAAAATTCCTGTGTTGTATGAGTACTTTTTAATTTCTTTTTCTTCAAGCCTTTTAATTATTACAGTAATCTAACAGACAACTACAAAATAAAGACATGTTTGTGTCTACTCAAGGTTCTTCAAATTAAAAAACAAATTTACGCGTCTGATTTTTATCATGATGTACAAAACAAAAAGTAAAATTCTGACCAGTGAGTTTTAAATTTTTCTTTTTAATGATAATATCTTGTTATGTACATTTGTAACGTGAAGAAATATTGTTTTCTTAAATTGATTGACTACCCAATTTGTTTATGAAAATGCAGGAAGTACATTCAAACCAACAAAACAATTTATTTTTAATTTGAGACAAACTTTAAACCTCTAACATAAAATATTTTTGTTCTAAAATCCATACTATTAATCATTCGAATATTCAGTTAAGAAATATTCTTAAAAAGTATCTTTACTTTTAATGAATGATTAGAAGCCACAAATAATAAGAAGAAAGTTTATATTGTAGATCATATGACTTTTAGAAATGTTATCATTTTCATATCGTTGTTGAAACTTACATTTTATCATAATAAAGTTCAAATTCCAAAAGAACTTTTAATTAAATTGTTTCTAAATGGTCACTATCAAAGTAATATAAAATATTGTTTGTAATTCTTATTCTAGTTTTAAAACGTTTTCTTTTCAAAAAATTGCAGTTTTGAAAATTATATTACAAAGCTTTTCAATTATTTCATATATTTATTAAACATAAAAACTTTAAAACCAAAATAAATTGATTTATACTTTGCAGTGCTAGTTTGTTTTGTATCAAAATGTTTCCAGTTCTTAGAACAAATCATGTAATGATGTTGACTATACACATTTCAATGCCCAAAATTGTATCGAGTACGATGTGATTAGATGTCAACAGAATATTGTAACAACTTTTTATGCTTCAATTAACACAATTCAGATCAATCTTAAAACAATGTTTCTTAAACTATATTTAAAATCAGACTTTTTTCGAAATGATAGACATAAAGTTTTCAAATATTTGAAAAACAAAGTATAAATCGTTTCTAAATAATTATACTCAAACCATCAAATATCATTAACTCATTTACATGTCTGTTGGTAGCAGCTGGAATTCAAAGGTGATGAATAAGAAGTCGATTAATTGTCATTTAAGTGATTGTGGTTAATTTAAATCTTTACTTATACAAAAATAACTTTTACTAAATTTAATTCATTTTACATTTTAGTGTGTGGCTAAGACTATTTTTACTCAAACTAAAAAAAATTATTTTGAAATTTTATTAATTTCATTTTAAATGAAAATTTTATATTAATAAAAATATGAAAATTAAGGGAGAAAAACAAATTTTTAGAAATAAAATTTCCTGTGTTAAAAAGTGACTGAAAATGTCGACAATTTGTCCTTATAATTTTCCAATATTGACAGTGGTTTATGAAATGAGATTTCCACTTACCCCAGCGGTTGGTTTATAATAAATATTCTCTTAAAATAGATTGAAAACAAAAGTGAGAAATTTATTTAATTTTAGAATTCTTTTCCATTTCGGGATTTCCATCAAATATTTTAATCTGGTTGTCAAAATTTCTTCTCAATCTTTCAGAAAAAGATGTTCAATCTATTATTATATTCAAAACATTTGGATACGAAAATTTCATCATGCATAAGTCAAAGAATTACATAAAGTCTTTATTACTATTTCAAGATCTTTGTAAATACTTTTACTTCTCATAAGATCCAGCAACCTCTATTGAACTCATTTTAGAGGAGTATAGATCTTAGGTCTGCAAATGTCGCTGAGTCGGGTCACCAAACATTAAATATATAATGTAGGTTTTTTGACAAATCAAAACCAATGCTAATACATAAATGAAATATTCAATCAACATACATATCTAAGAATCCTATAGTGAAAGATGACATCTGGAAGCGATAGTGATGATTCTACTTTGGAATCGTCCTGAATTTTCTGTTTGAATCATCCTTGTTGATAATGCGGAGATGACAGCGGCATCTAGAAGCATGAAAATAGATTTCGGAAACGTTGTCGTGTAATTGTAATCATTATCAGTATTACTTGTCGATTTTAGAACTTGTTCAAAAAGGTTGTAAGTAATTGTATCAAAATTATATCATGTTTTAGTTGCTTTTATAAGACAAGCATATGCTTTCAATTAGTGTTTTAGCTATTTATAAGAGTTATTTATATCAAAATGTTTGAAAAAAATCAAACAAAAGCTCACTTTAATAATAAATTTTGCTTTTTAGTGTTTAAAAAGAGTAAAAAAAAGATTTTTGTGCTTTTCTTGTATCAAACTTTTGTTTCTAGTGATTTACAGACAGAAAAATACTTTACTAATAGATTATTTTTAGTATATACTTAGTATATTACTTATATTGAATCATTTAGACGTCTGTTAATTAAAAAGAGTTTTTCTCATTATTATTTTATATATTTTATTAATTGCATCAATACTGAAGTAAAAACTTCAGTAAGATAAACTTAACTTGTTTTTATGGCTTAAAAATTTAGTTTTAATTTTCTTATTTCAAACTTTACTTAACTTGAACAACATCTGAGTTTATATCAACTTTTAATTTACTATCTGTCATCATTTGTGAAAATGACGTTCTTAGTGATATTAAAGAAATAATTTTTAAAGATTTTTTTTTACTAGATATATCGAAAAAATTAATTAAATTCTGACTTTTTGAGGTTTACTTTAGAAAGTTGACATCAGCTATCAAGTTTTACTTAATTTCAATAATTTTTAAAATCTAAAAACTACCCTATAAAATAAGTTTACAAATAAAGCATTACATGCTGTTAGCAGCTAAAAAATAAAAATATATTTGCTTCAAGATAGATTGATTTTAAGAAATATTTTTGTTTAAAATACCTTCAAACTGTAAAATTTATTCTGAGAACAGTTTCTGAGAATTCAATTTGAGAAAAAAAAAGTTGATATTTGATCGGAGTAATTAATTGATAAACACAAGACTGCTACAAGTCTAAAGTGAAGTAATAAACAGTTTTCATCAAAGTTTTAGATTTATTATATAACCATTTAAAAACGTAATTCAAAATGATTACTCAATGAAATAAAAAAACTTATAAATCAATATTAAAAGTTGATGTAACTTTCAAACAGACACAGATGAAAAATTTTTATATTATTATCCGTCTATGTATTCCAACATTAAAGCCTGATAAGTTTTGTGTTGTCAATAAAACTTTACAAGCATGTTTCAACTACTTTAATGGTCTCTTCATTTAACAACCGATTATTTTGATTAAAAAATAAGAGTAAACAGTAAAAGCTGTGTTTGTGGAATGCCAACAAGATAACCCTGCTGAACAAAATCAATTTTACAACAAGAAAAAACTTTTTCAGACATAAATTTGATTATACTCAGATATAAATTATATAAGTTATATAATAAAAAACAATGGCGTCTTTAACGGTTTACGTGGAGCTGGTAAAATTAATACTTAAGTAAAAAAAATTTCACAATGTTTAAAATATAGATAGAAGGTTGATAAGTTGTGTAAAGATAAACAATATAATCAATTTTCTAACTATTATTTCATAGCACTTATATGACCTTTTTTAAAACTCGATATTTTATTATTTGATTAAAGTTTTAAAGAGCTTTTTATGTCAAATATAATTAAATAATTAAACGTAGCTAATAGACCTACGTCAAAGTGAAACATTTCTCTTAAAAGATAAACTAAGGTAGAAAAGCACAACTTATTTGCTCAAAAGTAAAATTAAAGACAAAAATAAAGAATTGAAAATCAGACTATGAATCAAAAGCCAAAAACAAACTTTATAAACTCATAAACACAATGTCATCTGATTTTGTGTTTATAGCTACTGATCAACCATTTGCTTTTATCAATAATTTATTTTTCAATTTTGTTTACTGAATTTTCAAAGAATTTTTTAATAAAGTTCTATTTTGTTAAACTTGAAAACAATTTATCACCTGAAAGAGTGGCGTTGATGATTAATGACAATATTTGATTTCTAACTCTATGAGGTTTTACTTAAAGACAAAAAAATCGTAAAATTCAATTTATTTCACATTTGTTTATTTAAAACAAAACCATAACTTATAAAGATGCAGTTGCTTAAATTTTTTTAAAATAAGTGTATGGTTAACTGCTTCTATTAAATGTTCTTTATAAATAAATAGTCAATAAAATAAACTTTGGTGTACAATCTATTTCAAAACAAATCATTAAAAATTTAATTTGTGAATACTTCTACTAAAACTTTAAACTTTCTGACTGTCTTTTAAATTTTGTTGTATGAAATAAATTGATTAAAATACAACATGAATTTCAAACATTTAACAAATTAACTTGTTTAGTACAACATTTAAAAAGTATTCTTCATTATTCTTACTCATATAATTTTAACACGAATTTTTCTTATACTTAACTTTGATGCCATATCAACAAACTGTACTAAGCTGTATAAGAAAGCATCAAAGATTATTTGAAAATTGTTTGACAGATTAATGAATTGAATATTAAGTAAGATATCTATACTCAGTTCTTCAAATCTTGTGAGAAATCCTTTCAAAGTGTTTTTCTTTGTAAATCTGTCTATATTTAGTGTTTATTCTTTGAAACAATTAAAAGCAATTTAAAAGTAAACAAAATATTTCTTTTTTAACATATGTTCATTATTATTTTCAAATCTAATTCTAAATTTTATTTTGTAATCTTAAAGTTTTCATTTGATTTATTATAAACAGAGCTATTCAATTAGTACATTTAATTGAAAAACTTATTTACTTATCTAATAAATTACATTATATTTTTTAACGTTCATACATTCTTTCCTAAGTAACCCAAGCTTTTAAAACTTTGCTTTTTAATTTTATTACTAGTAACAGATGCTATGACGAAGTGAACACAGATATAAGAATTTCTTCGACACTGTGTCTCGACTTTTCTTATCTTTCAGAAATTTTGTGGTGAATAAAATGTATTAAAGATGAAACATCGAACTAATACAGAAATATGAACATATGTCAGTCTATACTTAAATTAATTTGCCGTAATGATATTTTTGTAAATGATTTAAGTATTAAAAACAGAAATTCAAGTTTTATCAGAATTTTGTAACAATTTTTAGTATTAAAGCAAATAGGCTTAAGTACACGTTTACAAATTACACAAGCAATAAAAAAAATAAAAAGTTGATACAAAAAAACTTTAATTAAATCCTAAAAATTGTATAAAGCTCACGAAAGTTACTAATTATTCAATTACTGTGGAGAAATACAATCGACATTCATTTAGAATAGATTTTCATGTAAATCAAAAAATTGATTTAAAAATTCAACTTTTTCAAAAACACTAAATTTTTGTGCTTAATGGCACAACACAAAATTGTTTTTTTACAAAGGTGATTAATTTCTTTTCAAAAAAATCGAATGATTGCTTTAATGTTAGGGATGTCTTACTACTACTCTTTACAAGCAAACAAAAATCAATAACAAAACAACTTCTTAAAAATAAAAACATATCGAGTTTAAAGTTTTCTAATTTTTAAAATCAAAGTTTTTGAGCATTTTAAAATTACAAACTTATTTTTGTCAGTTTTAAATGCTGTCTTGTAATCTTAAACACAATGCCAATTTCTAATGACAGTTTATACACGTAATTGCCAATTATGTATTTTTTCGGTGCCTTTTAAGCGTTTTAATTGCAAATTTAATTTTTATTTAAGTGTTTTGCAACCCTTTATGTAACAAGTTATATTTAAAAAACCATTAATAAGTACTTGAGGCTTTCTATTAAAGTGTCAAAAAGTTCAAAGTATTGAAAAAAATTGTTCAAAAATGTTTTTATCAAATTTTATTGATATGAAATAAATTTAGTTGAAATCTATCAAAACGTTAATACACAAAATTTAACAAATTTTTATTTATCGTTAAAATCAAATCATTTTTTTTTAAATAAGCTAATTTTTACTTCTTTTTACGTTAATTCTATTTCTTGTAAGCTAAATAAATAAGTTTAGACAATTAGAAATTTAAGGAATTTTTTTAAATACAGATGTTTTAATTTTTTAACAAGATACAAGTTCAAGTTTTCTGAAATTCTTAAAATATGCTTTTAAGTCATTTACTTTTCCTATAATTTTTTTGATATTTATATCACAAATCTATATCTCATTTGGCGTTAAAAATGGTTTTAAATGATTGTTATAAAAATATGACTTGTATTTAGCAGAAATCAACCGTTTAATTTTTATTTTTATCTCATCTCTTAAAAATAATTTTCACAGTCTTCAAACACAAAAGCTTTGTAATCGTTCAATTGATAAAATAGTTACTCATCTATGATGACGTCATCAACACGTGGTAAGTATGCTAATTAGTTTGTATTTATTGACATTTAAACACAATTCACTATTTTTATAAATATAAAAATAAGTTGATATTTATAATTCTATTTTCAGTGAAAAGCTTTAGGGTAATCAATATTCTGGAAATAAAATAAAACCCCAGAAAAGGTTTAAAATATATTATATGACTGTACAGAAATCTATTGAAATATTAAATGGTTTGTAAACATCCTAAAAAAACTTAAAATGAAAATTCTTGAAGATAACTTTACAAATAAAGCTCAAAATAATACATTTCAGACTTATTTAAGAAACTATTATATCTGACCTTATTATTGGCAAATTAAACTGATTTAATTTAACTATAAGAGTTTTATATTTAGCTTCTAATAAGTTTTTTTATTCTGCTTCTGTGAGCATTTGATTTAAAGCCAAGAAACCTAATGTCTTCACTAAGTATGTAGAGATAATTTCTAAATAATTAACTTGTTTACATTTAGTTGGGTATTTCTTATGCAAATATGTATCTTATATTGCTAACTTCTAAAATGATTAAAGCATTTGAAAACGTTGGTTTGATCTTAAATTGAATATGATCATTTCAATTGATATCTTGTCAACTTTACCATGTTTCGATGACGTAACTTTTACCAGTATAATGTTATTTTGCAAAAAAAAAATAATTTTTATTAATTTCTGATTTTGGGTAAAAAAAATTTGGTTAGTTGTCTGAATAATTTGAAGTTAATAAATACCGGTAATAAAAGTTCTGTCAAAATGAGGAAATTAAATTTAAAAAACAAAAATATTTTTTAAATAATGAGTAGATATGTAATTTTTTTTATTTTTAAGCCTTATTTGTGTATCAAATAAAACCAATTTCATTAATCAAATTTATTTGAGCAGAATATGTAATTTTTGAATTGTTTGTAGCGCAACAAAACAAGTTTGCTATTATAGTAGCATTTTTTGCACTTTAAACTTTCTAACTACTGTATTTGATTAATAGAAGCCAACATAACTTGATTTAAGTGATTCAAAACACTTTATTTAAACTTTCAACAACAAATTTCTAATACTTTTATAGTAAGTTCAGAAAGTATAATCATTAAATTTTCATCATTTATTTGAATTATTGAATAATATTTTTTTGGTCATGGGAATAAATTTCAGTTTGTCTGAATTTTTTACATAGTTTGTGATAATTAGAGATTTTAATCGACTAAAATTAAATATTTTGGAGTTATTTGGTTTTAACTGACTTTATATTAAATTAAAGCTCTTTAAATATTTAAGTAATAAATTTAAAGGAATAAAAAAATTAATCTGAAATTAAATTAAATTTTTATGGCAACCATCAAGACGAGACTTATATTTTGAACAGTAAATGACATTCAATATTTTTGAACAAACAAAACGACTCATAATCCAAAAATATTCTTTCCAAGCTACGTAAAAAGCAAAGTCACTCGTTACCAGGCAACGTAAGAAGTTTACGAAACGGTTATATTTGCTTTTAGGTCTTTTTAATAGATTCCCAAAGTAACATTAGTCTAAGGCACACACACTAGGTACGTATGCACGTGAATATATTGGTGCTCAGTGAATATGCAGAGTGTTTGATCAAACAAGAGACAGATGCTAGACGACTTCTTAGTTCGTGCTTTATTCACGTGAACAGGTTTTCCAAGAGCACTGACAATAAATGAGTCACGTGACCAAGTTATATTTGAATAATTAAAGCAATCAAATACTTTTGCGGGTAAGAACCTATTGAGTTACAAAATTACAGTTGCCGTAAAACGAATTATATATTTAGAGTGAATATTTATCAAACAAACCACAAAACTAGCAACAAAACAACTTTATTGTGTTTCGCTGCTACTATTTCTGTTTATAGGTAGTTTCTTTTTATTTTGACTATAATTAGCAAATTTTACGACCGATTAAAAAAGTGAAGAATAAATAAAGACATATTTAAAAATAATCTCTTTAAACTTGTTTATAATAGATTAATCGTCACAATAATTATAAGTTTAATTCATAAGTGAAAAAGCAGTTTCGCCCAAACTATCTTTTTGATTACAAAAGTGTCCGATAAAGTTTGATGACGTAATCTCACGCATGTAGTTTCGGTCAGTAGTTTTGACTAAATACAAATAATTATTCACAGAAAATAAATCAAAATCTATAAGCTAAATTAGTCATCAAGTTTTCGACAAAGATGTTTTAAAAAACAAGTTTTCAAACTAAAAATAACTTTTTGGCTTTGTTCGGCGTCTTGTACCCAAAGAAGCTTTATAAGAACAACTTGCAAAATTTATTTCTGTTTAATCTGTTTGTTGTTACTCCACAAATCCTGACTTTCTCACATGAACTGCTGATCACAAATACATTGAAATGATATCATTTTAATCATAGAAATTGTCGAAGGTAGATTATTTTCCATAAATTAGGAGCTAATCACAAAAATATTGTAAAAGTGTCAATGATGTCATACTGGAAGCTATTTTTTGGTGTTTACTTTGTCATCAAAAAACGTTCTAGTCATAGTTATTTGTTCAAAAAAATTTAGTGAGAAAAGAGTTGTAAACATAAATTTGGCAAGTTACTAACCAAAAAAGCTAATTAATCTTAAAATTACTAATTTATTTTTCGTCTAACTTTCTCCTAATTTGTGTTCCAACTCATTCTGAGAAGTTGAATAAAATATTTTTTTTATTTCCGCAAGAGGGAGATAAAGCAAAACAATTGGATCTGAAAAAGAATTTCTTCTAAAGTGCAAAAGAATTCGAAATTTTTAAGATGAGAAAATTTCAGAATTTCAAATGGTTATCAGAATCATCTAAATTTTGATCATTACCATATATAGAAATGTTGTCAGATAGATGACTCGATTACAAGAAATCTTTTTTGGGTTTCTTACTAAAGATACTTTTGAAAAGACATCAAGTCAATTAGAAAGTTTTTCTGAGAGGAAATTTTATTTGCTTGATCTAAAAAATATAATTTGAAGTTAATATGGGAGGAAAATTTTCCAATTATCAGTTAGCAACATTGCACAAAGCTACTGTATGCAATGATCCGTGACACTCAAGCGTGTTTTGAATGAAGCAGAAAATTTTGGAAAATCTGGAAAAAATTCGCAAATTTTTGTTCAAAAACATGAGCAGCAAAATTGTTTGAAAATGGAGCTATCGCTGCTAGTTACGCGCTATTTGGTTGTCACGTGATCAGTGTGAATAGAAAAGTAAGAGCAAAGTGTATGATTGAAGAAAAAGAGAATATGTTCACGAACGATTGTGTACACGACAGAAAACTATTTGAACAATTTCAGAAGAATGGCGGGAAGAAAACTTCTTTCTTCTCTCTCGCATCGCTGTATAATAAGCTTGACTGAAAAGTAGAAGTTATAACTTTGAAAACGAGCTTCAATTTGACGATTTTGAATCTTTCTTTAATTGAAGAAATCTCAACGACGATGTTTATGATGAAACAAATCTCTATTTCTCTGACTCTCTTCTCTTTAATGGTAAGTTGTAATTGTAGTGATGGATATTTTGTAGTTAGTTTAAGAAGTCTTAGTGTTATAAGATGCCTTCAAGTTGTCAATTTATTTTACTTCTTCGTTTTTCGAATTGCTGATTGCAAGAACTGAGTATTTTTAAACATCGTTAAGCGAGTTTAAATTGGCCGGGTTAGGAGCATTAATACCCGGCGGGGAAATAAAGCTCACCCGATGTTTTATAAAAGAAGAAAAATGTTGTATTTGCGGAGTAAGAGGAGAAGTGAGCTCCTCCATACCGACTAGCAGCGACAGAAGCGAGGCCAGACGCCAGGCATTGAAAAAGGAAACCATAAACCTTCTGACTTGTCCGTTTCCCTGAGCAATGTTGATTTTTGGCTATTTCTAGATCGAAATATTTGAAGTGTTTGACTAATTCTTAGCTAGATGTCGCTATTTGTTTAACCACCTTCATTTTTGATGCTTTTTTTGAGCATTTTTGACAATTTTCAATATTTTTATACAGACAACTCTCTATGCTCAAAGCGGAGCACTAGAATACGAAGCTAAATTTGGACAAGCGTGTAATGAGAACGTTAAATGCCAGAAAAGTCTTTACTGCAGTTATGATGATATTGATTCAACTGAAGGTGTTTGCATGGGTAAGTGAAAAGTTTCAATTTTCTTTTATCAATTTCACGACTTCGAGTTTTTAATTTCTGTTTTTTCTCTAGCACCTCCGGGCCGTTCATGTTTTTATGGTGGAAACGTTTACAATCATGGCGAGACTTTTAAACACGATTGTACTTTTACTTGCGTTTGTCATGAAGGCCACGTAAGCTGTACACAACTCTGCCAAATGCACATCTTAGCGCTTGCGCCAAAGGTAAAATATTCAGATGAGTTTTTTTGTGAGCTGTTTTTTTTATACTTTTTTAACTTACAGACCTGTAAACACCCTCGATTAGTACGAAAAGGGGATAATTGTTGCTCTGAGTGGGAATGTACTGGCGGAAGATTTAATATGTTTACAACTAAACCAAAACACAAGAAACTTAGACTTAAAAACCATAAAGAAAGATCCGTTGTTTCTAGAGGTAGATAAATTTGTTCAAAAGTCTTGAGCTGTTTCTGATTTTCAGTTTTGTTTTATTTAGAGTTACCTGTATCAGTTACTAAGCTCACTGAGTCTTGTACAAAATACGAAACTGAATGGTCACCTTGCAGCAAATCATGTGGTTGGGGAATATCTCAGAAAATTAGTAATCAAAACTTCGAATGTAAAAACGAAAAAGTGACAAGATTTTGTCAAGTCAGACAATGTGGTAGCAGCTTGGTGCCCAAATTAAAGGTTTGTAAACATCTCATGCGTTTAAGAATCAATTATTGAATGTAAAATACTTTTATAGAACGGAAAACGTTGCTTACGAACCATACGACCAGCAAGAAAGACCAGATTTTCTTACAAAGGCTGCAAAAGCCGAAGAACTTTTGTCCCTAAATATTGCGGAGAATGTGCAGATAGCAGATGCTGTCAACCCAAGTATACTACAACAGAACTCGTCGACTTTCATTGTTCGGATGGAACTTTGTTAAAACGTAGCGTCGCTTTGATTAAATCTTGTGAATGCAAACAATCCTGTTCCTCTTACTCTTCACTTCTTTCAACTTTTTCGTAATTTTTTTTCCTATTTTACTGACTTAAAGATGCTGCTTGGCGTCTCCTTCAAAACTGCCCTCTGATAGAAGAGGCGAGTCCGACTCCCGGATACAACTTACACATATGTATATCAGTGTACTGATGCAATCATAGCACAGACTATCAACTGGTCGCCAACTATCTGTGGTTGGTCGGTCAGTGCAAATTGCTGTGGATTGTTCTTTATCTTTTATTTATACTTTTATCAACTTCTATTTCTTGTGTTCACACAATTTCGATGAACTCCTGTGAAGACCCCTAAGACCCAACAGCCCCCAAAACTCGGTCAATTTTGACTCTTAGACGATACGTAAGGACTGGTGCCAAACTGAGCTCTACTTGTCCATGTGGAACCCGTTAAACCCCAACAAATCAGGAAGTTTCTTGCGCAACAACTTTCGACTCAGTGGGCCTTTAATTTTCATGGTCGCTACGCAACTGCCCCTTCCCTCCGTTACCTAGCAACGCTTTGAAATTAGTCCAATTTTGCTGGCAGAGAAGGTCGAAGAGGTCCGTTTCTAACCCTCCACCCTGAAATTTATTTATTTGCTGTGCACCAATTTTTCATTTTTTGTTTTCATTTTTTGTTTTTCGTTTCGATTTTCTGCTGTGTCCAACAGCTTGGCAGCCGGGCGGCTCGTGTAGGTCCTCGTCTTGCAGGTCTAACGGGCCGTGGCATCTTTTCAACACAGTAACGTGACCACGAGGTTGTAAGAATTGACTGATAGAGTTTTTCTATCTTCTTCATCTTCTATTTCATCTTTTCTTTTTGTGTTTATATGAATGGTGCCCTGCCGTAAATAAAACCAATTAAAAAAAAATTGTTTTTCTGATCATTCCAACAATGTTAACAGCTTGTAGTAAATTCCCTATCTTAAGAAACTGTTGATAATGTTATTTGAAATGGAAAAAAAAGGAAAATTTCCTAATTTTTCCTCTAGTCTACAAACATAGCGTGTATTGTGTTTAAGATTTTTCCTAAAAATTTGTGGAAAAGAGTTTATGATTCATTGTGTAGGCTTGTGAGATATCAGACTAGACAGGCAGAAAGATAACAGGAATAAATAATCAACCAATAACTTACCAATCAAATAAGTTGTCTAGAAATTTAAAAATAGACTTGAAGTGGTTTCTTTATCGAAAGTATATTTCAATGATAAATCAACAACAATCTCATCAGAATCCTCATCCTCATAATATGTTGTTAAATTGTCACTTTTATGTATCAAGTTGAAACCAAACTGCTGATTTATTATTAATAACTTCTAGGAGTGTATTAAAGTATTTTAAGCATATTTTAGATGAATATAACTTTTGGTTTTGTATTATTTTAATTTAATCTTTCAACGTAATATGATATTCGCATTGTAACACCCACAAACCAACCAGATATAAATACTTGAACAAATAGTTTGCATTTTACAAACAACCGACTTTTAAAAAAGCAATTATTGCAAACTTTTCAAATCATTATCATCGAAGTTCTTCTAATCGATCTTAAATGAGACAAGCAGCAGTTCCATTGGATAAATTGACTAAGTATTAACATTTCTTATCTGATTTTAATTTACTTTTTGTTTTAAGATCACTATTTCAATCATTAGACTACCAAATAAGGCTCTGTCTATAATCTTGTCTACAAACTTCTCTCTATTTTTTCTCTTTTGTAACCTGAGTAGTTATCAACAATAAACAGGCGTTTTAGTAACATTCTTCAAATAATTAATGACGTCAAAACTGAAGCATATCTGCTTTCGAGAATTCTCCTAGCCGATAGACTTAGACATTAATTATTGCTTTTGTAGACACTCTTAACAAGCTTGTTTTAATTTTTGATTAATTTATATTTTAAATTTCTAAACTTGTTTACTTTTGAAGCTATTCAATCTTTTAAACAAGGAGTTTGAAAAACCCAAAATGTCTAATGTTTTGTCAAATCATGTGATAATCAATGACACCAGTAAAATATATCTTTAGTTCCTAGGGCAGCAAACGTGGCTCTAGAACTGAATCAACTGAAGCAAAAAGTATCTAGAACTAGAAGAAATAGATGAAATTTAATCTAGCTGACACGGTTTTTAAGTTTGGTTATTTCTCGCTAACATCCGGTAATTATAACTTTTCCGATGTATACAGGTGAAAGGTTAACCATCAGCTACGATTTCAGAAGTTGAAAGAAATTTTGCCCTGTGGGTTTATAATTTCTTCAACCAATTTAGTGAATATGTTAATTATGTTGAATTATTCACTAACACTATATTTTTATCGCGCTTAAGTCTCTATAATAAGATGTTTCAGGTTAATTGATATCAAGCAGATGTTGTAAAGTGTAGTGCCAAACCACAAAAAGTTCATTTATGACCTCAAGTTCCGTAATAAGGCGAAAGTGAGATTATCGAGTGTACGACGCGCGTTACACTACGTCATATCCGTTTTTAGATAACAAATCTGTTTAATTGGAGACAATAAATATTTACCTAATCGAAAAAATAAACGAAAAAGCATTTTTGTGTCAACGAGCTTTTATTTGATCAATATTTAGGATCATCTGCTGCTCATTGATGCGTAAGATCATTAAATGATTGACAGGCTGAAGCACGAAAGAAAAAAAAACGTTATTCGGTGGTTAAAGAGTCGAAAAAGGTAACTAAAGATTGTGTTTCAGTAGTAGACTCTTTGTGTCAATTACTTGGTAATTTAATTGTTTAATTATTAGCAATAAAAGTTTTCGGTGGTAAGCATAAACATTACCTCACAAATTTTCAGACAAAAATAAATTTGCTGTCTGAACGACTCTAAAAATAAACACGCAGAACGGACTAGCATTTCGAGTTTGGTTTTTGACACCAAACATGGTGGTTTGGCGCTTTATCATCTATTGTTGCCATAGCAATTGGCTGAATGCGGTCTCTAAGTAACCCAACGAAAAATTTGATCAGCAATTGAGGAGCTAGTACAGAGCTTAAAACGTGAATATCTAATCTAATAGAAGTTATCGAAAGATAGCTGGCACGATTTTCAATTTTACAAATTTATTTTATCAAAGATTGTTTTCGGAATTTTGAATAGCAACATTCAGTCACTTTTATTATATAAATTCTTATTTTAAAACTTATAATAAAACAATCAAGTTAAAAACTTTGTTTGCAAATAAACTAAATATAAAAATAAAAATAATTTGAAATACTTTTCTAACTTCTTTTGATCATTGTTCAAAATATTAATTGCGAAATACGAACAAAGTCTAAAAGCTTAAAATAACTTTCTAAAACTCGTCAGATGACGTTAGTATTCTGATTAATTAACACTTTTAATTAATAATAAACATCATTCTTGAAAACTATGCAGTCTAATGACGTCTTTAATGACATTAGAATTATTTTTTATAGTTTAGATGTCACATGTAACTTAAATTAAAGATTGTTAAAAATTATCATAACCTCATCATTTAAAATTGACGTCTAACATTTGAATAATTTGATTGGCTGCTTCAGTGTCACTAGAAACTTTGTTCTTATGAATATTTCACAATAAGCCCAAAGCTTACAAAATTGTTTTTTTTTTTATTTCTTTAAATCCTAAGTTGTTTTGAAAAATAAATTCTTAGGACTTTGACTGGATTTAGAAACAAACTTTCTTTTTACACAGTAGTAGGAACTACATATAGTTTGTTTATTTTCTTATTTGTTTTCAAAACACAAATTAAACGTAAATTAATTGCCAATTGAGAAAGTTTAAAAACAATTTTATTTATAGCTGAAGCTACTAAACAGCAAATTTGCAATTATTTATAAATGGAAACTAAAGATTTTAACAAAAAACACTTTTCGAATTCAATAAACAAATTACAAAATTGGTTGTTAGAAGCATTTTATTCATTGCTGACTTAAAGTAGTTTTGTTATTATGAGCTTAAAAGTTGATTTTGGTTGTCATAACTACCCTCACTAATGTTATATAAGCTCAGTGGTTAGCAACGAATCAACAAGTGAAATATTAAAATCATCAAAATTACCATGCTTGAGTGAGCACAAAGTTTGAAAGTTTTTAAAAAATTAAATTCATGATTCCATTTTAAAAAAAT
The DNA here is from genome assembly GCA_034620365.1 of Pegea sp. RAD2-039. Lineage (NCBI taxonomy): Eukaryota > Metazoa > Chordata > Thaliacea > Salpida > Salpidae > Pegea > Pegea sp. RAD2-039. Next base: position 344,813 of record JAQGEQ010000305.1, on the reverse strand, counting down.
TAATAAAATTAAATATTCAAGCTAAATTTGGTTTAAATATAATTTAAACATTCACATTTTGAATTTTATGAAACTTACATGACTCAACTGATGATGACGTCATCATCAATTTTAATAGTTTAATGTAAAAATGGATTTTGAAATTTTTGACTTTTTACATATGATCTCTGGTTGCAATGATTTCTAATCACTAGAGGGCATAGTGCCGATGAGAGCATAATTTAGTAGCGATGATGACGTCAGAAAGTGTGTGAAGTGGTGACGTGATCGTGGGTGACCCGGAGATGACCCAGAGCTTAATGAGGACGTACTTAAAATCACATGACCTACTTAGCAACTGAAAAGTGTAAATTAGCGTTTCTAAATAAAAAAACTAATAAAAAACTGTGTTTTGATTCAGAGACCTGAAATTTGTAAATTAAAAACTTTGAAAAATCGATTTTTAAACATTGAAGTCTTCGAACTGAAAATAGAATCGAACTAAAATGGATTTAAGAAGAAAAAGTTTACTTGGAATGAAATTTGCCCAAAAAATTGATTTTTAGGAAAGTCTCAAAAAGCAAATAAACTGTTTATTCACTGAGTGACTAATCCTAAAAGATCTGCTCCCTGATTACCTTTAAGATCAGTCATACAAGATGATGAAAGATTTTGATGCAAGTTATCAGAAAACAATTTTTAAATTTTTGTGAGCTTCAATTTTTCAGATCTTTTTCACAAATTTGTGTCTTCTTGATTAAGGATTTGATGTTTTAACCGATTTAGAAAAAATCTTTTTAGTTTCTTCATTCAGATAATAGTTTCAAAAATAAATTTTTTTTCAGAAATTTCGATTTATGATTTTGTATCTATTTATATAATCATTAATTTATCGTTATTATTTTATATTAAAATATTTTTCTTAAAATTTGATTTATTTGCGTTTAATTATTAATTTGTTTATGAAAGAGTAATTAAAATATTAAAATTTGAAAGAAATTTTAAAAATTTCGATTAAAATTTAACAAGTTTATGTTAATATAAGATGTTGGTAATTAAATTATCTGGAGTTTTATGAAGATAATTCTTCTTTTCTTTGTTTCACATTGATCTGAGATCAACATCTTCCTCATCCGTTTATTTTAAAGATTTTAACTGATTTAAAGAACGCTAATGAATGAGCTATTTAATCTTTCATTTGATTAAAGTCTTAGTAACAATTTTTTGTTTGAATTTTCCAAATTTTGAAAAGTACTGTTACTACTAAAAAATGTTTTCTAGACTTAAGCGCGATGAACTCTTCAAACATATTCAAAGTTTTCAGTTGACCGAAGTAGCCCTATGAACTTGGACCACATTTATGTGGCCATCTAATTTGTTTACTGAAGATAATTGAAGTTCTCATTTCAAACTTGTTGATAAATATGATGAAGATTTTCAAACTTTTCAGAAATTTAAACAAATTTTTCCAAATCATTTTTTTATATTTGTTCATTAAAAATAAAACTTTTCAAACTTTGATTACATTAAAGTTTTAATATCATTTTCAATAATTATTCTATAAATAATCTCATTTTGAATTATATTTTATAATAAGCTACAATTAAATAAAAATAAAGAGATTTTTTGTAAAAATTTTATCTCATTTAAATTATGGATATTAATACTTTTATTAAAACATATTATAGTGAAAGATAATTAAGTTATAATTCTATAATTTTATATTCGGATTTTAATTAATCTTCTTTAAGATCAGATTTAAAAAGGAAGAGAAATGTATTTTTCATCATTAAAAATTGATTAGATATTTTACTGATTGTGCAGAATCCAAATGAAAATAAAAATATCTTAAAATGCGAATAAATAAATAAAAAATATAAAATAATGTAAAATATAATATGTTAAAAAACCGATTTGATCAAATTTGATATTGGTGTTTGTTTTCTTCTATCAATTAGATGGATAATCTTAGAACGTGTTTCATTCTACTATCAACTTTAAACTTAAGGTTGTAAGCCACATGTAGAAAACAAACATGTTATTTGCTTTTTGGAAACTTTTTCATCCGTATGTTTATCACTACTAAACCTGATTAAGCAGTTAAAATCTCTTAAATTTAATTTCCATATTTCATATGTAGTAGGCAAATTCAATTGCATCAATTTTGTGTCATCATTTATTTCAAACAGTCTGACTTCAAATTTTCAGTTTATTGAATCAATTGAACAATCTGTGTTAAGTTAATTTCAAATAAAAATATTTCTGTTGACGTCTAATTAAATTATTTTTATTTTCGACAAAATATTTTTGGCAATATTAAGCATACGGATATATCACGTGACTATTAGTTGCAAAAGTAACTTGTTCATTCGTTGCTGTTACAGTTTTGATTGCTTTGTCACGTGATCGAGTTTTCTAGAACTTAGAGGAAAAGAAATTATTGTTTGCATATGATTGGCAAAAAGTTTTTATGAAATTTAATCTTGAAAATTTTGATCAAAAAGTTGATATGAAAAAGAAAAAGGTTCAGTTTTCATAAAAGCTCAAAAATTTGAAAGATTTGAAAGATTTCAATCCAAAAAGATATTGAATAGCTGTTGGAGGGTTTAACCTATTTAAAAATTGAAATAATGAAACTCTAAAGCCTCAAGTGAAGTTATTAAAAGTACCACACTTGAAATTTCTTTAAAAAAACTTCAAATTTCAGACACTGAACCACAAACAATGGTAGAAAACAAAGAAACCAGTTGTAAATGGTCCAGAAATTTGTTGAAATGTCCCATTAACGACTAAAAATGTGCAGCAGGAATCTCCACTCACGAGAAGTCGTCACACATCAGTGATTACGATATCATAAATGCGCCAGTCCATATATGGTAGCGTCGGCTTCTAATTTAAGCTTTTTTTTCACTCTCTCTTTTTTCAAAATTCTTTCGACTCGTCGCCAACATCGTATTTTTATGTCGCTATGCCAACTTTTTTGAGCTTTTAATCTTGTTAAAACGGCCAAATTTTCATTTATAATCGAGGTCACAAGGCAGACACGTAGTTCAAATCTACAGCATGTGTTGTCATGATATCTAAGGCTTCTCGCGATTGATAGTTGTTCCAAAAACTGAACTAAGTGTTGTGCCAGTCACGTGGTTAAGCTGACGCCAGTATCGGATATATTTCAAAATTTGTAGTAACACAAACTGAATATTTCTGTAATGAGTTCCGACCACTATGGTTTGTTGAAAAAAGCAAAATTGTAGAAAATGGAACCAAAATTTGAGTGAAAAGATTTGAATAAGTTCAGATATTTCTTAGGATGATTGATCTTTTTTTTTAATCAATAAATTTGGTATCTTATATAACTCGATGTGGTTTACACATCAGCATTTTGATACACTATCAGCGAAATCCTAACAATTTTCCGTTGTTTTTTAACCACTATATTTTGCATCTATTTTCTTTGTTTTGTTGGTAGATGTGGTTGAAAGAACTTCTAAATTCGTCTTTGAAAATAAAAGGTTAACACGTTATGTAAAATTTTCTCTAAAATTTGATGGAGTTCTAAAACTGTGGTTTTATAAATAATCATCTATTGACTAGATACATTAATTCAGAAGTAACTCATCTAGGAGGTAATAAATCATTGAAAATAGCTTGGATTACAGATCATTTCCTATTTTAAACTATGAAAGATATTTTTTGATGTATTTAATCACTATTAAAGCAATAGCTACTCTCATTGGCTGTCTTGTCAACTTCTAATGATTAATAGTTTCAGTTTTGATCTCGGAACATTTTGATGATAAGAACTCCACCCCACTTTCAATTCCTCTTATTTTTACTTGAGTATGAAAATTGGAATAATTAAAAAAGGTAAATTAAATTTAAAACCATTCTATAAAAATCTAAAACAAAAGTTAATTAACTTTTTCAAGGTGTTGTATTATCGTTGAAACAACACAATTCTTTTTAAGAGTCATTTAGTTTATGAAGCAGGTGGGAATGTTGAAATCTTATCAGCACAAAATAAGACCTCACCCTGCAAGATTAGTGTAAAGATTATACAAAAAGCTATTATATTTCAAAAAATTGTAAATTAGTAAGACAATTAAACGATTGTAATAGCTTGGGATAACTTTTCTTTTGTCTATACTTAATTACTACAGCTTATCATTGAGATACTGGTTAAGACTTCAGCTTTTTTTAAGATTTTAAACTGAATCGCTTATTACAACTTCTTTATGAAATTAAAGTTTAAAATCAATTTAATTAAAAAACCATATCATGCCACATAAATTTCATTTGGGATTAAATCATTCTTGTTGAAGTGTTTTTTAATTATTTATTTTGATATTCCACTAATATAAAAACATTTCAGAACGTATATACAATTATCCTATTTGTTGAAACTTCCAACATACATTTTTCTCTTTTTCTTAGTATACTCTAATTAATTAGCAATTAAATCTTCAAAAAACTTGTTTAGAAGTGAATGCAGTTCAAATTTAATTGCCTTATGTAAGATTGAAACATTTTGTAGATTATTTGCTACATGATATATTTCAATAACAAAACTGATTGCCACGAAAAATGTCTCCTTCAGAGCAAGACTTATGCAAGAATTCCAAAGATAAAAAGTAATTAAATACAGACTTTAATCAATTCATCAATTCCATAATTTTTTAATCAAATAAGCTTACTGAAAGTTAAAAGCAGCTCACTTAGTTCACTCAGATTTAGGTGGAAAACTAAAAAAATATTTAAGTGTGTGACAAGATGAAAATATTTTCCATTTTCAAAGACTGTTTTGAATTATTCAAATATTTCTGAATAAACCCACATAACTGAATTGTCTTAATCAGTTCTTTAATATATTATCTGTAAAGCTTGATGTATTATTACTGCCCTCTAGTGATAAACATCACACAAGTTGATAATAAGATTAAGATCAACATCCTAAATCTCAGCTAATAAAAGTATTTATCATCTTACTCTTTTATGAAATTTAAGAGACTTAAATTTCTTTGACATCACCAATTGGATTAGAAGTAATATGACGCATACTTTGACATCATAAGTCACAAGTTCCTGGAAGAGAAATTATGGCCACTAGGTAACGTTCTTAGTGATCAAAGCTCTTTGATAATCTCGTTTGTTTTACTCACAAAAACTTTCCACTGCATAATCTGCGTTAAGTTTAAACGACCGCTAATTTGTGGATGGTTAATCTCAAAATCATCCTTTCTTCCAGTCACTTCCTAGAAACCTATTTATTAAATAGATGTAAAGTTCTCTTCTCTGTAGACGTTCTTGAGATGAGACCTTTTGACTCTCAGTTATATAAGTGTTTACTTAACCATATCAGCATACTTTCAATTCTTTATTTAGCTCCATATTTTGATAAGACTTCAAAAAGCCTGATATAGAAGAAGCTAAATTTGGAAAATTTCATTTCAAGTAATAACTGGATTTTGAAGTTTAATCATTAACTTGTCACGTGACTTAAGTATACTTTAAGATTTGTGTAAATAAGCTATTCGATTGTAAAAAGCACGTTCTTCATTAGTTTATCTTTTTGTCTCTTACCAGCAATGTCATCATTAATAAAACTGCATAGCAGACATTCTTGAAATAATTTGCTGATACTTATACAAACATTCTGTGGTTTTACTATTCTGCAAATGTTTACAAATATTTTCAACAATTTACTGAGCAAACTTTATTGTCATATTTTCAGTTTCAACTGTTTGCTTAGTTTCAAACTTTACAGTTTTATTAACAGCTCTATAAAAGTGAAATAAATTCGTTTTATCGAAGATTTGCTGATCGGTTAGTTTCTTTAAACATATTTATCTTTATTCGAACAGATTACATATCATCTCTTGTTCTAACTAAAAAGCAAACCTATTATTAGACGAAGGAGTTATACTTATTATCATTTCAATATCTTAAAATAGCTTAAGCCATGAATAATGTAAATTATGTGTAAAGAGACGGTTAAAGTCAGTTGACTTCTTGTTTGAAAGCTTATTCAAATCACATTTAATCTTTCAGTTTGTTTAAAGCTTTGTCAACTATTTAGATTACAAAGTAGACTTAAACTTAACTAGAAGCAACTAATTAATATAAACTCAAAATAGAAAAGCTTTTTACAGACTACGAGAAATCACGTTTTAAACTAGAAAATTGAAATGTTTACATTCACAAAGAATCGAAATTGTAATCGGATTTTCCAATCTTTTTTCAAGTAACAACACGTGACTTGATTTGAACTAAAGCTTTCAACAAACTGTTTTAAACTAAAAATTAAAGTTGATAGAAAAGAATGTTGCAGTTATTAAAATATTTTAAACTATTTTCTTTAATGAACATCCAAAATTTGAATTACAAAATTGTAAAGATGAAAGTAACCATAAAAAATTATTTCTAATTTGATATTTAAAATCTGTATCTTATAGACCTTCTCCAGATTTTAAAGCAAATAATTCTTAAGTTCAATTCACTGATTGTAAATACCTTACAGCATGCCAACAGATCAGATTTCAATGTTTAGCTTTTAAAAGTGAAACACATTTATAAATTGTGGTGTTTTTAATCTCTTCATTTATTTACTTAATTCCTCGAATCAACTTATTAAAAATTATGTTGGAAGTAAAATGAAGTTTATACTGTCAACAAAAAACCTCATTCCTTTAGAAATAAAATGCATAAAAATTGTTGTTATATAAGAAAACTTTTGACAATTGGAAACATTTCTAGGAAGAAAATTATTGTTTGAAAGATTTCTAAAAACGTCCAATTAAATTGACCTCAATGAAGAATTGATAACAAATTGTAAACTCTTCTCAACAAATCAAATATTATTGTAAAAGAAGAAGAAGAAACTGAAGCAGATTAAGACTTTTGAAATTACAATTTGAAATATAATATCAGTTTTTATTTTTATTTTTTTACTCCTCTATTTGATGGATCAATATTTAATCCTTTTTAAATGATTTAATCCTTTTAAAGATATCAAATTGGCTCTAATTGTCTCATTATCACTACTCACCATCTTGAAACACTAAAACCGAATTACTTCTGGATAACTGGATGTAGTTTGCTGAATGCTCCATCAAATCGAAAAGACTTTTATTTAATATTTTCTTTTGCAAAATATTTCCTTAATCATTTTTCTGTGTCTTAAAACAAAGAATATTCTTCAATGAATCATTTAAAGCAAGACTTTTCTAGAAAACTGTAATTCTATTTTTTTGATGCTTGACAAAGTTTTGTATTTCTATTTTGAGCTGAAAATAGAAGATATTTTCACATCCGATTATAAAAGACATTTTTATCTTTAAGAAAATTTTTATAATAAATGAAATTATTACTTTTGCTGATATCTCCGTAATATGCAATAATAACTCAAAATATAGTTTTATTTATAAATAATTGGTTAATCATATTTATTAAATAAAGTTTTTTACAAAATAAAGAATGTCTATTTATACTTTGTTAATAAATAAACTTTCATAGAATGTTGGTTATTCATTTTTGTGACAATTTGTAAATTATTTCTACAAAATACCATTAAAATGCTGAATACAGCAAAATCAGTTAACTTCTTGAAAACTTTGCTGCAAATTTCACTTAATCATTGTTATGAAGTTAAAATCTATTTTTATTAAGGTGATTAAAAGCTTAGAAATTTCAGATTTAAGGTTTAATTTAGCGTTGAACTTCTCAAAAGCTAATTTATTTTTCAAAGTTCAAAGTTTGTTTGATAAGTTTTTACTTTAGCATGTCAATAATGAAATTAAAATCAAAGTAAACAAAGCAAAAGGTAAACTAGATTCTTACAAAGATTTTTACAAACTTCAACAAAAGGTTGAGAATTAAATGTAAAAACACAAAAACATTTTCTACTTTAATATATGTAAATAGTTTTTAATTCTATCTTCTATCAACACCTAAAAAACGATTATTTCTAAAACCCAAGCACACCTGTAGGGCGCGGATAGTTGATCTAATATTAGTTGGGTATAAAGATCAAATTAAAGGATGGTTGCTTTTAAAACAATCACATTAATGTATCTGACGACGTTTAAAACCTTTTATGATATCTCAGTGCTTCTGTTAATTCAAAATGTCATTTGAATGCAGCAACTTTTAATCTTATTTTGTAAAACAAATTTTTTGGTGAAATCAGTTGAAGCTTTTCTTAATTCCAATTTTTGGTGATTAATTTTTAGTAGAAGTTGTTAAAAGAACTTCACTTGAAGATGACAAATTAGTTTTAAAATTTTAATTAGTGTAAAATCGATTAAAAGAAACAACCTTTAAAAAATCCCGCTCTGATGACGTAATTATTTGAAGTCTTGTATCCTCCACAAAGTAGGGCTTCCACGAAAGATGAATAAAATCCCACCAACTTTCCGAGCAGCACGCGATCACTTTTAATGATGTCACGTGATGGGACGCTTCACGGAATCTGCGTTTGTTTCCACGCAAACTATCACGTGACTTCTGGGTGTTTGAAGCAGTTCGTTGCCAAGCTTGTGGCTCATTTAAATATCGCAGGTATTTAACATGTGCAGTCATGTGTGACGAGTTGACACGAATGTCGTGACGTCACATTGGGGCCGATTTAAAATAAGGTTGGGTAAGTTCAAATCGGTTTTCATAGAATGGTTGAGAAATGTTCGAAAAGATTTCCCAAATAATTCTTCTTTGTGATCTAAACGCAAATCTTTCAGTGGTTTAGTCACAAAGATTTATGACAAAAAAATTTGCATTCTTAAATGCAAATCAAGATGAATGTTTTGTAAATGATTGTTTAGTAGATATTAAAGAAAGATGAATTTGTGGTTCTTTTCGTGATGGATGATTGACGCTTGTGAAGATAACACAGATCTACGTCAAGAGTTAGAAATGGAAGAAGTTTAAATAATTTGTACAAAATTCAAATTTTATCTTCAAATCAATTAAATTTGATTAATTACATAAAGAAAACAGTTCATCGTCACATGCTTCTCGATGTTTGAAAAGAAAAGTTGCTGAATCAAATGACTAATAGTTTCAAATTGATTTAGATTGATTAGCTGATTTATTCAAAATGTTATTCATTTTGCTAAAAGATAAAAAAAATAGTTGTTCTTAAACCAGCGTCAACTAATTAATCATTTTAATGGATTCTAAAAACTTTAATTAATTTAAAAGCAGTTTTGCGGAAAGTATAAAAACAAATGAAAGATTTTTATAGTTTCTAAATATTCTTTGAAATGAAACTAATTCAAATTTAATCATAAAATTATTTTCAAAATTATTTGTTTATGAAACCAGAGATTTGTCTCAAATATCACTTGTAAGTGATTAAAAATTTTTGTGTTAAGCAGACTCAACTACTAAAGAAGAGTCAGATGAATTAGATTCCAACATCTACTAATTATTTCTAATCAAAAATATCTGATTTGTTTACAAAGTCTTGTAAATCACAGACATCAAGATATTTAAATCAAAAGATACCAACCACAGAGCTTATTGAATAAAATTAAACAGTAAATCCTCTTCTAGAGACTAGAGATGATATTTTTGTACCTAAAATGAAGTTTTATGAAAATGATGTAACTCAAATTGAATTACAGAAATGTATTTACTTTCAATTTATCTTAAATGTTAAAAAATAAATAAATAATTTGTTTCGTCAGAAAACTAACAACAAAGTTCTTAATTGATGGATAATCGTCTTAACTAAAAACATGTTTGATGTTAAACTAGGAAAATATTTTCAAAAGTGGGAAGAAGCAAGTCTATTTTTGATGTTTGTTTACTTAGGATGACTAACCCGGAAAGTTCTGATAAATCAAATTAGAAAATTTGAACAGAGATTTTATTCACAAATTTGAAATATGAGTTTACGGCTAGTACATGAGTAATCTGAAATATCTAATATTGTGCAATAAATATAGAAGCAAATATGAAATAGTGATGTCATCAAAACAACTTAGTTTCGATTGCTGGAACCAAATGGAATTTGAAAATATAAATTAATCAGAGAAGTGACACGCGGTCTCATGAGGTCTTGTGGTAAGGAGAAAATAATTTATCATTTGATGTAGTACTATGTTGTTTCAGGAAAATTAGAATGACCAAATGTGATTATTGGACAAAAAGCAGATAAAATAAAGCGTTTAACCTCATTGGTTAGTTTGATTTAAAGGTTTCAGGAAAACAACTTGTTTTTAAAGTCGAAAGATTAACTGTATAAACTAATTTTCAAACTTAGTGTCTTGTTGGTTTGAGCATGCAATCTCTATTTGAGGATTATCTGTAAAATTCTTTGAAGAAATCTCTATTGATATTTAAACTATTCCAAAATAGAAAATCATTTTTATTTTTCAAGAACTTGTGTTTAATTAATAATGAAAAAAAGATGCAGTGCTGAGTAATGGAACACGCAACAACTAATCTAGTTAAAGGATTAATACTTTGGAACCTTCTATTAAATCAGTTTCTCCATAGAGGACATTGTGATCCACCAGCTCCAAACATCTCATCTAACTTCATCTGTGTTGTGTTTGCAAATGTCTTTTTTTAAGTTTTTCTTTTTTTAGAAATTCGTTGAAAGAAATATTCCATTTTTCTTTTCAAATTGGAAGAAATGAACTTTTAACTTAGATTTGAGTATCAATACATCAATAAACTCTTTCTTATACAACAGTTTCATAATAAAATGATGGATTTTTCCTCTTAAGACGTTTTCAGTCAAAATCAAACAAAAATTTCTTTTCAAGTTCATTCCATTCAAAGTTATTTTTAAATCGATATTTAAATGACCTGTCTTAACCTTTTTATTTTTTAACTTTGACTTTTAGTAATGCTTCAACGATTTTGACTTCTATTCTAAATCACTAAGGACGTCATCACCACGCTAACGTCAGCCTCTTAGCTTCTTACGTCATTTTAACTATATCATTGTACTTATCAAGACGCGCTGATGGATTTACGATCTTCATCTCACAAGCTTGAGAGATAAAATTCCGGTGGCGGGATCTTGGGGGTTAAATACCGGCGAGCGTGAGAAAAAAGGTCCCTTTGTCAAGGTCATGATAATTGTGAAGATCCATTAAAATTCCTCAAACGCAACAACAGCGCTGTTCAAAAAGTCAGCTTGTTGCCATGGCAACCGAGACTCTAGTTTTGACGATCAATTGAATAAGTGTTTTAAATTGTAAACTGAGAAACAAAGTTTTCGAATCATACCGTCATTAACACGATTTGAAAAAAATAATTTTGAAATTTATTTTACATTAAAGGTGCCAATCGCAAAATAAAAATTGGTGACGTCATAATGCGCGAAAAATCGTCTTATCTATAAAATTTGTTAAATAAAATTGAAGTTTCATTTGGTATCAATGACCAATTCATTCTGTACTGATTTCTATCTTTAAATCTTTCCCTCCAAACAGTGTTGCCAAGTTATTTTCAACATTTCTTCATATCATACTAAAACGTTTTAAATTGAAATTTTATCTGATAGTTGTCATGTCAACAAATTGGCTGTAAATTTAAACTTCTAAATATTCGAAACTTTTAGTTTGAAATGCATGCAATTTTTAAAAACTATTTTGGCAACATGCTAGGCGAAAATAATTTTGAAAATTTCACAAAATTCAAGAACTAAAAACTTTCTGTAATTTTTTATTGGAAGATTTTCTACTTTTAAAAATTCTGAAAACATGAAATTTGATAAACAAAAATTTTCTGAATGATTGCCAAATCATCAATGTTAAGTTTGGATTGTCGAGTTTAGTGATGACGTTATCGGTCACTATAGCAACCGATAAGACGTCATTAAAATGTGGGTGGTCTGTAGAAACACGTGAAGCCTTGTTTGACTTTTTACAGAGCAGTCTTTGAGGAAGAAGAAAAGAGGATTTGATCTTTTACATCTAGATACGATGTGGTCATTAATTGCAGATGCTGATGACGTCACAATATCGTGAGAACGCGAGATGATTTATTTTAAAGATCTGAGAAAATAAATCGTTTTATTTTTTAGCTTCAGTTTCAACAAAAGTTTCTTTAAAAATTTGTTTTTTTCATTTGGTTGCTATAGCAACGGATCAACTGGGATTGTTTTGATCTGATTGAAATTCCTCATTGCGTACTTCAGGGTATTTCCCGGTTTTGAGTGCGTTACCAGGTCTCAAGTCGCCATGAAAACAAAAGAAGCAAAGAGTGCTTGACGCATCGATGACGTCATGATCGCGAATCACTTTCAGAAGAAAACAAAGAAATTAGCAACGAAATTCAAACATCTCTTATTGCTTCAATTTTGCAAACTTTAAACAGTTTCTCACTAGATGGTGTAGTTTTGATAAGCTATAATGTCAACAAAAACAACATTTTTGCAGCAATTGAGGGGGAATTACCAAATGCGAGTAGATTAGGTCAAGCTAATCACGTGACAAATATTCGTCGAGTCATATGTCAATCAAGCTTAGTAAATATTGATGAACAAACAGGTTGCTGTCTACGACGGAAATAGGAATTTTATGAATGAGTTAAAATGATTTTGTTATATGAGTTATTTCGAATATGATTTTATTGGTCACAATTTGTGAACCGCAAAATTGTTTACTATTTGTAAAATATAAAAGTATTTAAAGGGTTTCAAAGTAGTTAATATATAAATTTAGTTTAAAAATGATAAAAGATGAAAATAGACTGTTACGAAAAAAGAACAAACAATTTAGTGGTTCCAAATTACCTTCATAAGATGTACTATAAAATTCCAAACATTTACAAAAAATAGTTTCATCTTAGAACAAGGAGTCTTACAAATCTTTCTTGAGTCCTTAGGATGCAGATTTTTACTTTCTCCTGGCTTACAGTCCATGTTGTTGAATCATCTTGCCTTCAAACTGTGTCTGGGATCTTGTGGATTTCTTTGTGATCTTTGCATCAGCAAAAGATCTGTTCAAGAAGATTATAATTCGATTTAATTTGTTTTATCTCTACAAAGTCTTTAGAGCAACAGTTTGAAGGTCCTTGAGATGTTAAAGACTTCTGGATTGAAAGGGAAATTTATGTTGATAGCAAAAAAATATTCGAATTAAAAAAAATATATTTTCCGAAAAATCCGAAAAATCATTGCTCATCAATCAAGTGATGTTGCGAAAATATGCAAATGAACCACAATTACTTCGATCATAAACTCACAAAAGGTCATCCAATGGATTTACTAGAGTTGCTTGAAAAGTCACGTGGTAAGAGATGCTCTCAGCGTCTTGTGAGACGATTTTGTTAAAGAGATCAGCTGATAACAAAAATAATCGATTGGTCCACAAATCATCCAATCAAAACTTTTCTAAGAACATCGAAACTAAACAAACACGTGACAGTGTTTCCAGTGAATAAGAACACTTGATTCTGATAACTAGTGTCAGGTGTTCACTTTTTATCACATCTTGATGACATCATCACACGCGATTTGAAGTGTCGTGACGTCACTTCCGTTACTGATTGAAATTTTTCTAAATGGTGTGAAAATCGTGTTAATGACGTCACAAAGCGCTAATACTCGACCAACGCGACGACAACGTGTGAGATGTGATAGTGATCTTGTTGTTGGTGATCACGTGACCTGGAAATTGAGATGGCGTCGTGATAGTTTCTGGGGACATTTTAGTTTTGAAAATTGAATTGTTCTTCTTGAGTGACTTTGATAAAATGATTTTATTTCATTTTTCATTATTTTGTGTTTTGAATTTCTTAATTGCTTCTGATTAATAAATCTTTCAGTAAAAAATGCAAAATTAAAATAAAAAAATATGAATCAATCAAACTGAAGAAAGAAATCTTTTTTCTTTTCATAAATCAAAATATCTGCAAAAATATTCCGAATTTTTTATTCAACTTTTTCAGCATCAAATAAAAAATAAGAAATTTCTAAATTCTTAAACAACTCAAAGTATCCATTTATTGGTAATTAAATTTCATTAAAAACCTAAAAAACTTTTAATAATTTCATTAAATTCTCTGTTATCAACTTTTGATTCCTTTTTGATCTAATTTTATCAATAAATATTTTATTTAATTGATTTTAATCAAAATACTTTCACCACCAAACTAATTAAGCTTGAATACGTTCCAAGAAAATAGGTTCAAATATGGATTTCAATTAGTTTCCAATAAATGTTTTGAACTTAAATAAACTGAATTCAAAAAATTCCAACGAAAATTTTATCTGGTTTTAAATTTTTGAAAATATCTTTCACTTAGAAACAACAAAACGGGTTTCTACAGGGTTTATTCAGAATTGAGAAAAAGTCTTAATTGTTCAACTTCGGGGAATCCCCTTAGATAACCAACCATTTGTAGATGCTCGACGTTTGCGTCATCTAACCCCTAGAAGACGCACAACTTTTCTAAAAAAGGTATCGACGGAAATGGTCGAATGAGAAAAGGGTCGAATGAGGTTTTGCGGAAAACCGAGGCAATAGGGTCAAAAACAAAAAAGCCTTTTTGTGCTGATTATGCAATTTGTTTGTTAAGTTTGCTGTTGCTCGTGTAATTTGGCTTTCTTAGAAACTAGAACTAGGGCTGACTGGGCTTGATGACGTCACGATAGTTTGAAGTTTTAGGGTCCAGGTAGTTGTTTGCCGACACCTTGATTATTAGTTCTGGGGTACTTCCCGGAAATGAGAAGCCGTGCGTTGGTAAATGGACCTCACGGACAGGCTGTTATCAATCTGGGCCGGTTGTTATAGTAACAATTGTTGATAGGAAGCTGCTAGTGATATGAATAACTGATAATGGTATTGGTGACGTCATCAGACATATTTAAGGTAGTATTTTTTGAGGTGAATATTTAAAAAAAAACTAGTGACAATTTTGTTTCAATAAATTAATCGATCTGATAAATGGAGTGAAATCTACTTCTTAATATTTTATTTAAAACATATTTAGATTCAAAACTTGTCACTAGGTGGCGTAGAAGTCTTGTGAGCTGTAAATAAACTTGTTTTTAAACTTGTAATCACTGTTTTATTCAAAAATGATTTGATGATAGAGGTAGATAAATTCTATTTTAATAAAAAGATTGATATTTCCATTAAATATTTGTAAATAGTTTTCATCAAGTAAAAAGTTAGTTTTAAATGTTCTAGGTTGTTTGTGATTGGTTTAAATTGTTTTTGTATAAGTCTTTCAAAGTTTAAATCACCAAGATTTTTTTTGCATGCTTCACAATTTATGAGCTGCAAAACCAACAACTGAAATAAAATATTTTTAAAATCACAAGATTTCCAAATACACAAAAAAATATCTACTAAAATAAAAATTTTATTTTTCCAAAGACTTTAATTCTTTTATCTTATCATAAGTGCTGAAGACATATAAAGAGTGTTTTTCTTGATGTCGGATTAAAAACTTTTTTGATTGATTATAAGGCTTACTGAGAAAATTTAAATTATTTTTGATGTAAAAGTTTCTGCTAAACACAAACAAATTAGTCTGTACCTTCAAAATATTTCAACTTTTCGAATATTGTTGTGATCTTCAACTTATAGTAACTGTACCAAGGTTCAGTTCAAAGATTTAAGTTGCTAAATTGATATGATAGTAGTATAGACTGTTGCAGGCGAGAACAGTCATGGTGTAAGTTAGGACAGAAATTATTGAGATCCAGTTGCTGTCTATGCAGCAGAAATCCGCTTTCCTCGCCAACAAGGTATCCACCGGAACAGAAGGATTGATGCAGCTGCGCCTAGCTGGCGTCGCAGGAGTTGCCAGAATGACACTGAGTGCAGTGACAAACTACCTACGAGAAATTAATAGGGAGTCTTTGATATGGATCCGTTTTTTTTTTCAAATAGTTTAATCAAGTTAGATAATCTTATAAATCTAAAGATCTTTTTACAAATATTCAAAGATTTATTCGATAAAATTCTTCAAAAACTATATTTGAAATCAATTGAAATTTAAGCAAGAGAGATTATTTTAGTTATAAAAGTGTACTTTAGGTTGTTAGTAACACAAAAATAAAAATAAAAGCTTTGAATATAACTATAAAAAGTCTTCTAAATCTTTTTCTTAATAAGTTCGTTGAAAATATCATTTAAAAAAAAATAATTTTATTTCAAAATATTCTAGATATTGGAATTTCAAAATCGCATTTGAAAATCAAAAATATTTTTTTCATTTATCAAAAATTTGATCTTACAATGTTCCAAAGTTGAAAGTTGTAACATTCTTAAGTTCTTATCAAAACTTAGAATCAAAAAAGGATTTATTTGTATATTTGCAAAAATATTAAACAAAAGTCGCAATGGTGTTTCAGAAATTGCAAATTACGAAAGTAATCTGAATATTGTGTTTGTTTGTAGCATCGCATTTGATTAACTTTTACATCTGTTCAGATGCATCAGTTTAAAGTAAAGAAATTTATCGAAAAAGTATCTACTTTGAAAATAATAGAAATCTTTTACATATTTGTAATACAACTTAATATTCTTTCAACGTTAATTAGGCTTTCCACTTGACAATTACTTCTTAAAGCCTAATTTGAAAATAAAAGAATTTTTAATTGGCAAATATTTTTGCATATTCTCATAGTTTGCAGAAAGCAATTACATATTGATAAAGAATTTGCTTTGCTTCTGTAGATGTTAAATAACTCAGTTAAACATTAAACTGTACAACAGTTCAAGGAGTACACTTGTTAACACTAACATAAGTGCTTTGCTGAGTGTCGTTGCACATGTCCTAAGCACCTCCAGCCACAAAGTGCAAGATTTGGTTGTAATGAAAAAAAATTCTGACATGGTATAACCTCAGTTGACTTCATCTTTATCAGATTCTAATAAAAACTAAAGAAAAGTGAATTTTTTTATAGATTTTAATGGATAATTATTTGAAGAAATATTTGTTGGCAAGCAAATCATTGTAATCTGAAAATAAAATTACATAACAACTTGACAAATGAAAATGAATTGAAATTTTCAAAGGATAAAATTGCCCACAATTTTAAATAATGTCAATCATCAAAAGAAATACAATAAATTTACTTTTATCTAAAAAAAAATCAGGTTTAAAACAGATTAAGAATAAATTTAATCATTTGCTTTCTTTTACTAAAAGTAGCAAGCTTGGAAAGTCTCAATAATTAATTAATAAAAAGTTAATAAATAACTTTGTATTCAAGATTACATAAAGCTTATATATATATTTAAAATATTTATAATTACTTATAAGTGATTTAGTTTTTTAATTCTTTGTTAATTAACTACTTTGGAATACTTTGTTTACATAATAAGTTATTTAAAATTAATTTAAGAATATTTTTACTGATTAAATAACTAGTAATTTACCTTTTCCACGTGGTAATTGAAATTTAAAACAAACTTACTTTTTAATTAAAACTATTCACAAAATGCAGATCAATTCTTACTACTTAAGTGTTATGCTTGTTTGTTGTATATAAATAAAATATATAAATATTTATAAACAATGTATATAATATTTCTATTTATGGTATAATTCATTAAATATTAAATTAAAGTTTTAACTTCAAAAATATCTTGCAAAAAACGCAATTTCAATTTCAAATGAAACCCTAGTTGAACTTGTTATGTTATTTAAGCGTAGCAATTTTACATTCAGATCATATTATAGTTAGAATAACGTGTGTAGTGTAATTCAAGTTGTATTTAATACTTAACTTTGCTAAAAAAATAGAAATAACAAAAATATTTTTTAAATAATCATGCTTTGGTAATTATTTTATAAACATAATCTATAATGTGATAAGACCGAAATATCTTTTATTTTAAAATAGGGTTAAAGATATATTTTTTTAAGAAAAGGTTTTTGACCATTAAATAAATCCAAATTTTCTAAAAACTTTTAGTTAAGTTTTTTAAATTTAACAATTTTCAATTTAAAAAAAGCAATCCAAATTACGTTTTCTTTTATGAGTAGTACCAAAAAATATTTTTATAAATTTTGTAAATCCAAATTGAAACTATAAAACAGTTTTCATAAAAGATTTTATCTTTACATGAGCAAAATCTGATAAGTTTAAATCAATAATGGTATTTCTATTGTTTTCAAAACTTATTTTAAAACAACAAATAAACCATTTTCTTAACAATAGAAAAACTAAATAACATCATTTCTTAAAATACGTTTCCAGTTTGAATTAGCTTGAAATAACGCTTTAATAAAACTTCATCAAAATCAACAAAGGATTTATTACTTGAACAAAATGTCAACAATTAAACTAAAATCTTACCACGTGACCAAACCCAAATTATTAGGATGTAAAATCGAACAAGTATTCACATATATGGTCACGTGACTCAAAAGCAAACAGACTAAAATTAAATGAAATATTTAACCGGTAAATAAAGTTAAACAAAATCGTTTTTAGTTTGCTATCAAATGGTTTGTTAACCAATCAATTTTCAGAGTAACTCTCAATTACATCATAAATTTTTTTATGTAACAAAACAATTTAAAAAACTTTCAGAATAAATGGATCACGTGACTTACAGAAACGTTTTGTACACATTGAGGGTTGTATATTGTGTAATGGTGTCATAGCAACAGGGTTAGTTGCGGGTATTGTCGCAAAACAAAAGCTCTGTCGTTGTTGATAGTGATGACATCATAATTTTTGTTATGATGACGTCACTTTAATCACCATAGAAACTTTGACAAGAAAAATTATGTTTAGATGATCCAATCAAAATTCTTCAATATTTCAACTTGTAAATATTTTGTAATTTTTTCACTTTTGTGTTTTGAATCATTTTTTTTCAAAAAAATCTGTTTTTTTTGCTTTTTAATTTTAGTTTTTATTGGTAATTTTATCAATTCTTTATTATATTTTTTACTTATATTTTCGTAAATATTTGATATTCTATTTAAAGATAATAACATTTTCAAGAATTACTTTTAGTCAAGTTTTTTTTTACCTTATATGGCGTTTTTGTGATAAAAAATGTTTTTTAATAAAATTCCTAAAATATTCCAAAAATAACAAAAAGTTCTATTATTGTATAATTCGAATTTGAGATTTCATCTTTTGTGTAAATTTTCATTTAGTCAAATATTAGTGTCATAGCTCTAGCTAGCGTTTATAAAAAATATGAAATTGAAAATTTGATTTTTGAAGTTGAATATTTGAATTTTGATGATAAATGTTTTAAAGAAATTTCAAAACTTAGATATAAAAAAGTTTCTAACTTTGGTGATAAATAAAATTTCTACAAAACCTGAAATAAATATTTGAAAAGTCTTCAGAAATTAATTAAGTTTTGTTGAATTATCATCGACATAAATTTGAAATAAATTTGAAATATTTTTTAATTTTGAAATCACTCTAAACTATTTTATAAAATAGAAATATTTTTGAGGCATATGACGTCACTACCACAAAATTGTCACAAATCTCATTTCACGTCACAATTATAAATAAAAACATCTTCCATCTTTTTATCGTCTAAATTTTCTCCCTAGCAACCATGATATATTCCCCCATAGGGTTTCATGTAGTAGTGACGTCATACTTAATCCCCATTTGACGTAAATATTTTATTCCCAAATGATTTGTTTGAAAATACGAACAAAATTAACTAGTGATCTGAATTAGCAGCGCTACCTAGCGGATCGTTTTTTCATGGTAGCAAAGTTTTTCATTTTGAACTAAAAATTTATCAGTTTTTTGAGAGATAAACTTTAGGCAGTTTCAGATTGATTATTACTGAAAATTTTTTACATAGTTTTCCTCAAAAACATAGAAATTAAAAAATCAAATACAATTATTCTTATAGATTTTTGATTTACAAAACTAATTTAAATATTTTTGAAATTTTCGACTTTTGCTTGTGAGGTCTAATTGTGTTACCAAATATGATGACGTCAGTAAATCACGAAGTCTCCAAGAAACAAAAGCAAATCTACACAAAAAGATATCATAAAAATAATTTGATAATTCAATTAAATGGAAAATAAATCTAAAAAAATTAAATAATAAAAAGGCTTCTTTGTGTCAATTCATTTTTACCACAAAAAAACCCTTTAATAAAATTGTTTTTTATTTAAGCAACAACCGATTACATGATGACAACTTCTCACCAACCAGTTTCTCAGTAAGCTAATTGCTTTTACAGTTCTTGATCTAATCCTTGGGACTTACTGATCCATACACTGTGCTCTTGAAATATGAAATGATAATTATGATTATTACTACAAGTAATTATTACTTATTATTGACTTTGTTATACAAGAGATAAATAAAAACATTTTTTATTTACGAAAATGAATATGAATATTACAAATTAAATAAAAAACAATTTTTAATATTTTGAGAAAAAGTTCTTTACTAAATAATGATTAAAAAGAATTTGAAAAATTATTAAAAATGAACAAAATACTTTTAAACTGAATTTTGATAGATTGATTTTCTACCTCCACAACTTTTTGTCAGCAATAATTACTTTTATTCAATTCGAAAACTCTCTCATTAATCATTTAAGATGAAAATTGATTTAAAGGATGTAAGTAGTCTTACACTATAACGAGATTTATTGCTATATTTTTTAATTTGTACTTAACCTATAGTTTTAGTGACTGTTGAAAAACTTTTTTGTTTTTTTATTTTACAAACTTTTGAATAGATTTTAATACATCTGTATAACTTCTTAAATTGAATAACTTTGTGGTGAAGTATTGGGAAGCTGAACTGACTTCTTTGAAATTCTATCAAATCTATTTCAAGGTACCATTAGTCTAATTGTTAAGCAAGTTATGGTCTTCTTTGATCTTGAGTCTTGGTCCTTGAAATCTTCAGATATTATCATTCTATTAAAAACTTTTAGTAGATAATTTTCACTTTGTTGTCTGATCAAGTCGTTAAGAGATCTAAAAATTTCTTTTAAATACTGATAAAAATATTTGAAAAATTGCTAATTTTCATTAAGTAGGTTTAAAATAAGATTATCAAACTAAATTATCCAACCACGATAATAATTTTGCTGGAAATTAACCTTGGCAAACTTCTTTTGTTTTAAATTATATTCAAATGCAAACAACAAACATTTAAAAGACATTAATGACTTAAATTAGAAATTAAGCTGATTAATTACAAGAAAACTGAACAATATTCCGACAGCTATCTCATTATGAAGCAATTAAAAAAGATTATTACGATTTCTTGAAATAATTCTTTTGTTTATGTAAATTTTATATACCAAGTTAAGATAAATGAAAAAGAAAATCTCTGGAAATATCTTTCAATTTGTTACGCAAACACTTGTTTGTTATAAAACTTGAACCTAACCACACCAAATAAATTAAACAATTCAACTAACTCAAGTGTTAGAAAGATAATACATTTTATAATTTGTTGTTATCAAACTTCTGTGTTTATAGTACAAAAACGTTTCCTTGTTTATATCTAACAATTAAAATAACTGTTCAATTAAACATGTAAGCAATTGGATGATTTGGTTAGGTGTTGTTGGATAAAACTTTACATAACAAGTATAATAAAAAAGACTTGAAGTAATTACTGAATTCGTTGAAATGTTTTGATGAATAGTGATTAGTAGAGGTAGCAATCAACTTTTCTGATCTTACAAAGCATCTTTCACAGATATAAAATTTCTTAGAAGTACAAAACCTCTTTATATGTTCAAAAAGCCATTAACATTTTTAAAGAAGATAAATTTCATTTTTAATTGTCATCTTATGTAAGTGAAGGTCAATTGGGATATCTAAATAAATAATATTGTTAAATATCTTATTCATTCACCTCAGAAAGTTTTCTTTTAAATAGTTTGTAGGGCTTACATGAACCTTTCTGACTTTTACTAAATATTTAATAATTTCCAAAAGTTGAAACTATTTGTAAACAAAAAATAGTTTACTTGTACTTTATCTCATAAAAACAAATATTTGGTTTCTAACCAGAAATTTTAAGTTTTAAAGTTCTGCTGCAAACAAATGCAGCAAACTTTTTTAAACTTTATTACTTATCAAAGTTAAATCAAATATTAGAACCTGAACTTATTTTGATAAAAATTCAAACAAATTTCAGATTTTTAAAAAATTATTTTTACAAATTTCTTAAATATTTGAAGCTAACAAAATGTAAAAAATTTATAGTTTATTTGAATTTTATATTGTGAAAGAACACGCGATTAAATTATTGAAGTCGTTATAAATTTATTTACAAAATCATAAATTCAAACAATTAACTTTTATATATACTTTGTTTGTAACTCAAGACGGGTTCACACAAATCAGTAGTAAAATAAAATTAAACATTTCTTTTTAGTATTTCAAATCACATACAGAATTATACAAATTTAATTTTTAGTATTTGATTAAGAAATGTTTAAAAGTAAAATGAAGTCTGGTGATAAAGTTGAATATTTTGAAACAAGTTTGTAGTAAATTTGTTATTCTAAATCAGTTTGATGGTTTTCGACAAACACAACTTCATGAATTTAGTAAATTACAATTTGAATAACTTGTTGTGAAATTTTACAAATTAAAAAATATTTAAGTAAAATTCTTCCAAAAATATATTCTAGAGGTCTTTCATAGTTTTCATCAAAAAAATATTTTTATCAAATAAGTTTTTATGATGCCTCGTTAGCAAAGTCATATTCACCAATTCTTTCTCCCAAAATTGACCTTTTTCAAAGTTTATTTTACTGAATCAGCCAATGATGAGTTTAGTGTGAAATTATTCAAATATATTTTTCAAGTGACATCAATAAACTACTTCAAATTTACTGGCTACTGAAATATGATTACTTGCCAAATACAGAAATCATAAAAAGAAGTTAGTTGGTGAGAAACTATTTCAAACAATTTGTAAAATTTTCTAATTGCTTCAATTCTAAAAGCTTTGTACTTAAGATTTTCTAAAAGTTTTTTTACAATTTTTGTGATACAAAGTGCTAAGGACTCGTGCGTGTTACACTACTAAAGTAAATACTTCAGTATCATCAACTAGTTACAATTCTTAAAATAGAAACAAATGTTATCATTTAAGGTAACAATTATCTAAATAATATAGAATCTCATTTCTTTCCAAAATAGTCTCAAAAGTTGATAGAATGTAGGAATAAATGTGAAGACCAAAATCAAAAAAGAAGTAAATCTTTTAGAGCGTAAAGATCACTAACCTGAGATTTACCTTCTAACTTCAAAGCGTTATAAATCAGTCCAAAAAAAGTTGGCAAGTGGTTTATGCTTGACCATTTTTATTCTAATTTGATAAAATTTGTTACACTTCAAAGCTCCATTAGACAGACAGACATGGTTTTCCATCATTTTTCAAACTGCCTGTTACTCATGCTGCTAACTGAATAGCTTCTTTTTTTTAAATTTAGTTTAAAATTAGATTTCATGAGACACACCAAGATACTTGCGGAAAACATGAATTTACTCAACAATTATAAATTAAAAAAGATTCGTGAGAAAGTTTGAATGGAATCTTAATGACTTTATATAAAATCCTTTTTATTTATTTAAATTCCAAACGATTCATTAGAGTTCAACCGGAATCATTAATCGTTAAATAACTCAACATTTCAATAAACAACTAGAAAAACTTATTTTATTTAAATGAAAACATCTCAAAAAGTTCTTTTAACTTTATCACTGATTGATGACGTCATTGATGATGTCACAATGACGTTTCATCTTTGACAACAACTCGAGGTACGTTTGTGACCAGTCTACACATTGGATCGGACCTTCTGGACTGAACAGACCTCGAATTACTGATCCGGCTATGCTGACGTTTCGGTCTCGTTCGTTTCATCTGAGAACAACTTGTCGAAGGGAACATCTGGGCCACGCGGACCCTTCGAGGGCGTGTTGATGGTGGGGCGAGGGTTAGGAGGACAGGAAGTATGATGTAGGTGTGCATGGCAACTAGAAATGCTAGTGACAAAAGGGTGCAACGGATTGATGTGACCAGAGGTGAGTTGCTGAATCCAAAGAGAAAGTTTGAAGAGATGAGGATCATTGAGGATAAGAAGATGTGGATCGCGCTCTGATACGTTGAAATCTCACTTCTTCTTGCTCTTCCTTGTAATCTTTCTTCAGCTGAAAGAAGATATGTTAGTTGGAGATTAGTTTGAAGTTTTAAAGTTACTTTTGAAGATGACGAATTGTTTCCAAACCACCTGGGACACATAAGAGATTGCAAAAAGAACACAAGTGAGTGTCTGGGAGTCAAGAGGTGTGTCAAGGAAGCTCATAGTTGCGACTACTCCAAATCCAACAGACCAACTAGTTACTATGTTCCAAACGTGAACTAGATACGAAGACCCAGATAAAAGGACCCCAACAAACACTACTGTGAAAGCAAATGATCATCAGTCTCAGATGAATGTAAAAATCAATTTGATATTTACATAAATTAAGACTTAAAAGAGTGATGATTGTATAGAAAAATCTTCCCATTCCAATTGTCCTCCACCAATCTAAGATTGGGGCGTCACCAAAAAGTTCAATTTCCTCCGTGTTCATCGAAGGAAGATTAGTGATGCTGGCTGCCAATTTGCTTTTAGTTGATGACAATTTTGTGTCATGTGTGTGATAAAAAAGTCTGAAATGTTTTAACTTCTTTTTATCTTCTCTATGATCCTTCTGCTTTCTAATCAAATTTAGTAATTTTTTTCTTTTCTATTCAGGAAAAAATTAATTCTTTTATTGGCACTGTTTTTACTTTTTATTGATAATTGAATTTATTTTTATTGATATTTTATTTGCTTCAATTTTTCTTTTCTAAACTGAGAATTTTGATGAAGCAGCAACAGGCAGTTTTAAAAGTTACAATTAATTTGAAAATAAAATTGTGAAAACTACAAAAAAAAACTTTTATTTTAGATCTTTTTTATTTTAATTTTTAATGGTTTTTAAGATCTCAAGATATATAGAATAAAGTTATGAATAATTAAGCAAAAAAATGTTCAAAAACTAATGTCTGTAATCAATTTAGCTCCTTTATAGATTTTTCATCTCTTTAAAAATTTATATTTTAGGGTTGATAAGCTGTAAAATTAGTTTTTAAAAATTCTTACGTAAATGTTACTAACTTCAGTAGATATTTTAATGATCAAACGTTTAGTGAAGTATAATATAAGATTAAAAGATAAAAAAGAATTTTTTACTCAGAATTTCTACAATCATCGAATAAGAATGTTTTTAAATTGATGACACAACATTGATAATATTGTTTGATGTTTTGTTAGAAGAAAGACTTGACGCTAAATAGCTTCTTGGTCAGTTAATAGAAGCAGAAGATAAATGAGAATGACTAAAAGATTACATAAATCTATTTCAGCAAAATATATTTAGCTTTAACGATGAAAGAATATATTTAGTGCTTCGTTTTACTACAAGAAAATTAAAAACAAATTACTAGTATTTAAAAAAATTCAAATACCTAAAATACCACCAGGTCTCGTTACAACCTGTGGAATTTTCTGGTCTGCAAGACCATTTAGGAGAAAGGACGTAAGTATTAACATCAATATCTTTCTGAATTGCAAACCAACTGGTGTTCATTGTTGATCGACTCATATTAGCGACGACTTCAGAAATATCCTTTACCACTGGAGCGACTAAATAAAAGGGTTTTCTAATGAGTTTTACTTCCTTAATGAAACATATACTTCAATAATTTTACTTTTAACTTATTTTTATTAATATAAGCAACAGCTAAACTTTTTAGGGAGTTATAAATGTTTAAAATCGATTTTTTTATTTGAAATTCTTTTTATTAATTCTTAGAAGCAGTCTATTGATAAGCTTTTTATTTGAATAATTTTTCTGTTTGTTATCTTCATTATTTGTTAAGCCATAAGTTATCGATTAAACAAAAATGAAAACAGCCAAATTAGTCCTGACCATGTGATTTAGATTTTTTAGCCAATTCGCCAGCTATAACCAAATCAAAAGAAAAAGGCTGAGTTGTTGCCTGGTTTCTGATTATATTTTCAGTTGGAGAAATTTGTTCGTGGTTTTTTGTCTTTTCATCTTCTTTTCTTAGTTCACTGAGTAGTAAATGAGATGCAAAAGTTAAGAAAAAAATCCGATAATCAAAATTTCAATAAGGTTTTTTACAAACATAATATTTTCACAAATTAATTATTTTTGTTTCAAAAATCATTTCGGTATTTTTTTTATAAAAATAAATCTCTGAAAATATTAATTATTCAGAAAATCGTTACATTCAAAGAGTCAGTTTATTTATTGGATGGGTTTTAATCTTTTATCGATCTTTCTTTAACCAGCAAGTTCAGAAAATTCTCTTTAAATCCTTTGAAAGTAATAAAAGTTAAAATTAAATTTCTATGAATGTCAGAATGATACAAGTGTGAAGTTATATTTACTTGATGTAGGCATGGAACCAGTTGGTTTCCACTGTAGAGTAAACAGCGTGCGGTTGGTTTGAGTTTATGATTTGTTTGTGAGCCTTAGCAATAATCAAAAAATTGTCTTTGCTCCACGGTTCTTGTCGAGACCTTCCAGAGATGACAATTTTCGGTGAAAATTCGACACTTTTTCTCAAATATTCCAACCAATTAGACTTCTTCAAACAAAGTTTTATCAAAAATGACATTTGATAATATAAACTGAAATGAAAATTCAGCAAGATATTTTATTGAACTGTAAATGATCTTACATCAGTAGCTAGTTGTATTTCAGATTCTTTTTCAGTGAAGTTTAAACAACTAATAAGAACAAATGAAATGTAGACGACATATATGATCATGATAAAGGGCCGGACATGTACTGTTACAAGCGTATTTGTGTAACCGACAAATCCTCTCTGCAGTCTCAAAATAAAACTCTGAAGGCAAAGAAAAAGTTTCAAACATTTTTAAGAAATAAATATACTTCTTCAATTTCATGGTTAAATACAAAACAAATAATTTTGATGTTACATTTTTACTCTAATGTTTTGATCAACAAGTTCCCTAGATAAATTAAAACTAACTATCGTTGACCTTAAATATATTGGAATTATTTCACTAACATTAATTTGAAAAGGCAGAATGGTTAATACAAAAATAATTTGAATAATTAATCTGATACTACCTTGAAAAAGTTGCTTTCATAATTGACGTTAGGTTTTAGTTTTGCTGGTGTGCTATCTTGACAACTTTCAAGATCTTTTCTGAGAAGAAGTTTCAATTATTTCTTTTCATTTTATTGATTAGAATCTAAAAGTTCTTATGTTCTCAAACGAATAACATCGTTTTCACTAACATGAGTCTTAACTCTTCATTAGTTTTAAGCTTTTATAGCATGTTTCGTTAATTAATAAAAATGTGCGAAAAGTCAACCCAAATAAAGAAAATGTTTTAAAGTGAAACAAGTTTAAGCTTTTAACCTAACTATAATTTTCTCAAATATGAAGTCCTACTTAGAAAGGTCATTTTCATCTCGCTCGAACTCTTTCCTCGTATATTCTGAATCAAGAGATGAGAGATCAGAGGTCCAAGTACTATCATCACAACAAAGGAAGCAGGAACGATGCAGCTTAAAACAAGCTGGTATGTAAGTGGTATGGAATAAAAGGACCATGCCAAAACCTATAAACAAATTAAAAGATGATCTAAAGTTAATATTCTCTTTTAAAGTAAATCACAATAAAAATCATTTTGTTTACTGAAAGCGCAGGTCAATGCTAGGTTACGAAACGGTGGGTACTGTGAAGTTAGTGCTGCAACGAGAAACATAATAGCGTATCGACTCATCGAAGAAAAACCTTCCACCACCAGTTTCTCGCAAGTTTTTACAAACTCAACTAGAAAATAAATGATTAAGTAATACCTCGTTGAGTCACGTCAGCTTATTTAGAATATCTACAACTTTTTATTAAATATTGATACATCAAATTTGCATGCATAATTTAGATTAATGTTTCTAGCTTATTATTTAATTATTTATCTAATAATTTTAGAAAATTGAATGAACTTTCAGAAGTGATGATGTCGTCTTCTGTATCATGATTAGATTTCTTTAGATAATTCATATAAGAAGTAATAAAACTAGTTTGTGATGAGATATGAGAAACTGAAAAATAAAAATTGATCTATTGAATCTTTTAAGAGTGAGACATTAAACTTACTTGTAACTAAAACCATCACCAAGTTTATATTGTAATCACTAAATTTTCCAAACACAAAATTTTTAACTGAAAAAATAGATCCAAGTATAAAGGCAAGACTTAAAGTAGATTGAAACCCATGAAAAAAGCAACTATACAGAAAAGTTAAAAGAATAAAAAATAATTTCAGATGAAACTACTTCTAACTTACGTATAAATTGTACATTCGTACAGTACTGACAGTACAAAGCAAAATACAAAAGACATTCCACATAAGATGATGAGATGTAGAAGATTAAATTCACTCCAAGATTTCCAGGATTTATCAGCAAGTTGGCTTGTTACAAATAATGTTTCAAATTGTTCAGATGAATTAAAAGTTTTTGAAATTTGTTCAAATGCTGATAGCCATAAGCTGCACCAATAGATAACGTAATCAAGAATTAAAAAGCAAGAATAAAACCTAATTAAATAATTTTAAAACGAAAAGCAACTGAAAATGGCAAGTATTAATTAAATCTAAATTAGTTAATTAATCAAGAAGTGTTTATCATTTAAAGGTACTAATTAATTTGCTAGAAACCTGTTTTCATGAGATGCTCTTTCATTTTCATTCAAAAAATAAGAAATTCTCATCAGGTCTGCTTTGTACTGAGAAGATACATTATCAAACTTTGTTCTTACGTCTAAGTAAACTGAAAAAGTTGAAATTTTTATGAATATTACTTTAAAATAATCTATGTGAAATGTACATGGGACTGTTCTTTAAAACTATTTTATAAAATATTCATGAATTTGAAATATATTGATATATTTAACAATTAATTTTCTTTATAAATCTATAAATTTTAAAAACATTCAGAATGTTTAGCTTACTTAGTAAGTTTTTAGTGAGAATGCAATCGTTTGAATTATTAGAATCAATAAGTTTAATTGGATTGGTAACCTAGTTAACATTCAAACTTCTTGAAGTAATGTGACCTTATCATACCCCAGGATTTTTAGATTTGATTTGAGTCATGAAGATCTACTTTAGTGGTAACCATCTGACAAAATGTGCCACAAAAGGCTTCATTACAAAATGTTGTATTTATGACAACTGAGATTCAAAAGGACTTGGTTTTTGGTAAATTTTGTTGTAAACATAAAACTTAAAATAATAAAATATTTCAGAATAAACAAAGTAGTGCTTCAATGCAAACAGTTTGCAGTTTGAATTCTCTGGACAACATAAGGAAGTGTTTAGAAATTGATTTCTAATGTTGCAAACTTTTTTATGCAAATGTAAAAATGATATTCTCAAAAAAAGTTACTTGTAGAGTTTCCAAGTTCTGAAGAAAATATTTCTCCAGTTCTATCTAAACGATCTAATTGAGGAAATAGATTTTTTTCTGTAACCCTTTCAAAAAACAAGGTATTGTTAAAAGTATCAGCAAGTTTCATTACAACTAAATTTTCATTTTCTTTTTATTTATTATAACTAATTAATTCCTTCTTGATAGTTTGTTTAAAAAAAACTTGTTTAAATAAACGATGAAATAAAAAGTGAAAAACTTACTTTTGGCAAAATGTAATCAAAGGATCATAGAGACATTCTTCTTCTTCTTCATCATTCAAACTGCTGCTTTTTATGCAGACATCTCTAAAAAGCACTTTCTGTTAATCTTCTTCCAAAATCTTTGCAAATTTGCATTTACATGAAAAGTAAGGTGTTGCTGCATCTTAAGTAGATTAGTTTATAAGATGATGAAATTGAGCTTTCATTTATAAGCTTTTCTAGTTTCAGCTTCAATATAAACTACTTTGATTTATTTAAAATTAAATAACTAAATTATATTATCTCACAAAAAAAACTCACAAAAAAACGAACAACATTTTGAGCTGAGAGAAAACATTTGTCAAAAACAAGTCTGAATCATCATTGTTTTCAGAAATTGAAACACACAGTAAGAGCTAACCTACAAGAACTGATTTATTATCTCTTGGTTGACTATTTAGATTTGAATATACAACTTTAAAGGTTTCAAGGTATTTTTAGGGACTTAAGAAACCAAAAAGACTTTATCTAAATAGAATAAAAAGATCTTTTTAAACTCCATGTTACCAGACATAAAAATTGTTTTATTTACAACTAACAACATACAACAGAATTAAAGAACTATCTAAAAGTAAACATTTTAGAAATATTTTTCTTATTTTTATGAGTGTTATTCCAAAATTAACAAATCAATAATTAAACTATGAAACCCTATTTCAAAAAATTCCATTTTACTTTCAAACTAAAGTGAGTTTCACTCAGATGTCTGAATATTCAAAACTAGAGGCGTAAATTGTTTGTTAGTAAACCAAGATTAGATTTTCACTTCTATATTGAATTCTTATTGATCAAAATTGAATTACTTGAATGTGATATTGTTGCTAGCATCATCAACTTTGAATGAAATTATACTCCGGTGAAGATTCAATACACTTTCGCAAGAAGGTCGGTCTAAAAGATTAGTCTTCTTATTTCTTCTTTGTAGAAGAACTTTTGCATTTGTTCTACTATCTCCTAATCTTATTGGTGTATCAGGAAATTTATTCTGCAAAAGTATGAAAATTAAACTGACCCAAAAATATAATAATTATCATAAAGTTCAGTATATTAATTAAATTGTAAAACTAATTGTATTAAATTCTAAATAAAATATTTTTCTCGATTTGGAGCCAAAATTAGTTGACTGGAGATATAGATAGAAATCAAATTAATTATAAATGGATTTGGAGAATTTATTGATTTTAAACATATAGATTAAAAAGTAACTTTGGCTTTACATCCAGAAGATTTTTATATACAAACAGATGAGGATTTTCTGCTCCTAAGTAAGAACATTTTTTGAGAAAGTTTTTATTTTTCAATAAAAAGAAACCAGAAGAATATGTCTTGTTGCAAATTATTTGACTTATAATTTCACTAAAACTTAAACTTTCTAATTAGAACTTACTTTTAGTTTTAGTTATTGATAATCAAATCTATTCAAGTTTTTAGTAATTGCAGCTATAAGTGTGTTTAATTTTTATGAACTTTTTAAATATAATTCATTTTATTGACACAGAAATTAAATTCATTTAAAACTTATTCCACAAGTAAGGCAGTGTCGATAAAAATAAATAAATTGTTATGTTTTGTTACTCTAACATCTAACCTAGTGATGAATTAAAAACATTTTTAAATCATTCTTTTGTAAGAAGTGCCGTAATTGCTATATAATACAATTACATTTTATAAAGAGATAAGTAAGAGTTAACATGTGAATGAAATTTGTAACTTCATTACAGAAGTATATCTAATTCACAATTGGTTATTTTAGACATTTCATTCGAAACATATGTCGTCTAGAATTCAATCTGATCATACAAATAAATCGAAGTTCTAAACAAATAGTGTTAATAGATCAGTATAAGCTGCTAAAAATATTAAAATCAATTAACAAAATAAGTGACTGCCAAATAGATTAGATGTGATATTTGATATTTAACAGTTTAGAAAATATAAAATTTTAATTATCCAAATCATTCTTACATTGAATAACTTATTAAAGTCAAATGTCAGCGGGTTGCAGGAACCAAATGTCTTTCGGATTTCAATATCACTGCTTCTATGATGTGGTGCGATGATTGGAAAGTAATTAAAGATTGAAACTCCTCCACAAAATATGCAAGGAAGGAGAAGAAAAACCAGAGGGAATCGAACAACTAATCTTGCAACTTTTCGAAGAAAATTCTGAGGAAAGAAAAAAAGAAACAAACAAATAAATTGGAAGAAATTTTGTTTGGCTTACATTGATAACACAAAAAACTTGTCTGAAAGCAAAAAATCGGAATTTAAAAAACTTGCAGAAACTATCACCGCATCTTGCTTTTTGTTGCTTCTGAGTGTAAATGTAAGAATATCGGGAACTTAACAGAAAACTTCCATCATAAAAAGAAGGAATTTTCTGCTGAAGTATCATTTACACTGATCTGATTAAACTTAAGCTAAAAATTGAGTTTTTTCTGCAGGTATCTTTTGAAGAGTAGCTCCCTGAACTGAATCCTCTCAAAACCTTTTTTGAAAGACTTTTGAAGAAAAAAGAAAACTTTTCTGAGGGAGTATTTATTTGAAAATGTTCACAAAAGAATTGCATGGTAGTTATATATTGTAGATGAAAAACCATCTAACCTATTTTCATGGTTGTTTCGGAAAACTCGCTTTTTTCAGCAATTTTTTCTGCGTAAAATTTGTTATGAAACAAAAAAATCGATAACCAACACATTCTATAAACGTTCATCTCTTCATTTCAAAATACTTACAAGTCATTTTTGTCTTACTCTCAACATGGTGTGAAAACAAACCTATTTTGGATGATATTAGATCAATATTTGTCTAATGTTTTATTTTTATTTTCTCTCTTCTGACCTGACTGCTTAGGATTATTATAATCTTTTATCAAATTAATATAAATTAATATTTTCTTATTTTGTTACTGAATTATATCGCGTTTGTTTTGTTCAATAATTGATTTTTAAAAGAAATTTTCAAACAGTTGTATGACAGTCTTTCCTGCTAACTAATTTTTGAACAGCTATTTTCAAGCATATGCAGTTTCTTTTTCTATTTAAGCTTTAAATCGATTTTCTGTTGAGCTTAAAATGGAAAAACGTTCAATTTTTATTAATCGCATACTAAATTAAACAAGAACAATAATCGTCTTACGTTTGAATCGGAAAATTTTTATAGCTTTTTATTATTCTTTTTAAGATAAGTTTTGAAAAGATTTTTCTGAAGATACTTTCAAACTTTTTGAAAAATTGAAAAGTTATACAAACCTTTTTAAAACATTGAAGCAAGTCAGATAAATTTAATTGAGATTAGCTGTGATTATATATGTTAAAATATTATAAAAGTTTAAATTTTATTTAAATGAAATTCAGTTTCAAATAAAATAAAAAAGATCCTATAAAGTTTCAACTATATGATGAAAAATAAGTTGTTAAAATAAAAAATTATCCTAGAGTCAAACAAGAAACTTTGTTCAGCAAGCTACAACGTTTACAGAACTCAGGTGTTTTTACAAACATTTTTTAAATAGATTTCTTTATAATAAATTGTGTAGCTAGCTACAAAATTATTAAATTCAAACTTACCCTGTTTTGGTTACAGATAAATCGACAAAACCCTTTTGGTATATGCATGCGCTCAGATGCGTTACTACATTGACTTTTCCGAACTTTTTTTAAACGATAATCTGTTTGTCTCAACATCATCAATTTTTCAACAATTCAATTTACTTGAAGGTATCTAGAATCAACATTTCAACTATCAAAAATTCTTTTACCACTGTAGCATCTGCTTTCGTTTCTGCAAAATTTAGTCTTATTGATTTTATCAATCTAAAAATCAACGATTATTTAAACTAATTTGTTTCTACTTTAAGCTACAAAATTTACAATTTAAAGTTTCTTCATCAATATAAGCTGATAATCTAAGTACATACTTTTTTGATAATTTTTATATACCCTTAAAAATTCTGTCTTGTATCATTTTGATTTATTTATTGTCACTTTCTATTTTAAAAGTTTCAATTTTTGACAAAGGCCTGATATCTATAATTAATCATTAGATGAACATACAGAAGATAAATTATTTATTCTTTTATTTTATCTTTTAGAAATATTTTTAAATTTTATATAAAATTCTTTATTATCTATCAAATAGTAAAATATAAAAATGGTTGTATCTACTTAGAAACTTAAACAAGAAACTTATTGATTTATATAATTACCATCAAATTTCTACTTAACTATTTAAACATTTTTACAAACTAAAGAAATATAAAGTATAATATAAAAATCCTTACAAATAATCATTCTTACAGCTTCTAATTTGATAAAACTTAAAAGAAACTATAAATTGAAATCTCTTCATCGTATAATAATCTTTATTTAAAGCTATCTAACCTTTAAAGTATAAAATAAAACTTTCAAAGTACTAAGCACTGTTAATAGCTACCTGCGATTAAATCTAAATTTATCGTAGAATTAAAACTAGAATTCTCCTGGGGTGAATCAAATGAAGCTACTCAGCAGTAATCACATCAATAAAAATGTTGATAGTCAAAAATAAACCTTAAAGCTTGTTGACTTCCGTTTATTCCTTTCTCTTCGAAATGACATGCAAATTCAAATAAAGAAAAATGTTTTATTCAACCAATTAAACTTGGTCACATGACTTGGCATTTAGTCAAAGCTGGCTTTGTGCCAATTATGAGAGATGCCGCTAAAGGTCCTTAGAGCTTTTTATTTTATTGTTTACTACCAAATCACGAAATATGACGTTAGCATGAAAAGCTGAAAGTAGTAATTTACAACAAAAATAAACAAATTACAAATATCTAAGTCTAATCTTCAGTTCTAGTATGTTATATCTTTAGTTTATCAACTTAAGGAATGATTATTTTAAGAGAAATTCTGGGTTTTCGATTTTTGCTCAATTTAACTCGCCACCGCTTAAGTTGATTGACATCAAGCTAAACTTCAAGTGATTTTTTTCAAGTATAGTTTCAATAAAAGCCCATTTTCATACAAGCTGTTACTTTACTAAATTTAATTTAATTTGTCAACTTTTAAATTTGTTTTAAATCAGTTTTGACTCGGTCATTATAAAAATGTATCTTCAAATTCTTAAAATATCTTTAATTTTTAAGGTTCAACAGTTAAGTAAGTTGCAAGAAGATTACTGATCTCTATTTTTGTAAAAATCTTTCTTAAATTAAGTAACAGTCTGATCTAATCAAGCTAGAAAAATTTGAAAGTATTTAAATGTTTTAAAAATAATCGAAATTTTTCGCATATAGCTTTCATAATCAATGAATTGTTTCATAAACTTGTATTAGAAATATTCAATAGGAAATTAGCGTGAAAAAGCAAATAAGTTCGAATAAGGTAGAAGCAAGCAGCTGTGAAATTGTTTAAGCTTTTTAAAATGGGTTTGAATAATTGATTAATCAGCAAAACTTTCAGTTGTTTGACTATTAAAGCATTTTATTAGATTTCAGCGAAAAATTGATCAGCTTTAGTTGGTTTAATGTCTGGTTTAAATAATTGCAGTCTGCAAACTAAAGTTTCGAAATTACTATCATCATTTAGCACATAACTTGACAAAGAATTTCTTTTTAATTTTCAAGTAAGATTAAATTTTCAGATGACTACAACAATATTATGTAATTAATTTTAATGTTTATTATCTCTTTTATATATTTTCACCAGAATATTCTAAAATGACGGAATTTGTTAATAATTTTTTAATATCTTAAATTATTATGAGTTTACAAAAAAACTTTTCTTAAACTTTATTTTACATTTTTAGCTTTTTAACAAAAACTCTTAGAAGTTACTTGAAAGAAAATTTATACTGAGTTTAAATAATTTATTGAAAATCTATAAAAAAAGCTTATAAGTGTTATCAAAATCATTTATTAAAGGTTTTTAAGCGATATTTTGTAGAAAAACATCTAATTTGTTGAAAAACGTTGAAGGAACTTTTAAACACTTCTCTCTAAAGATTGATTCTTGTTATTTCGATAGATTTAATTAATGATTAATTTCATTCATGGTTAAAAAGTAATTTCACTGATTTTATAAAAATGTTAACCAATAAAATAAATTATTTAACTTTTCAAAATGTTCCTTTTTTCATATCAAGTCTGTATACAAACTTTTACTTCAGTATAAAGCAAAATATAAACTGGAAGATTTAATTATACATAGATATCTATTCTGTTAAAATTCTGTTGTCTAGAACATAAATATTTAGAATAAAGAAAAAGCTTTTAAATATTTCTAAATTTAAAACTGTCTAAACTTAAATTGTTCGAATAAAGTTAACAAAAATAACTCACAAAATAATTTCAGTATTTATTTAAGACAAACGATTGAAATATTTTCTATCGCTCTTTTGTTGCGCAATCTTTGTTCTATTCTACAATAAACTTTTAAAACTTCTAAACATAAAACTCATTCAAAAGTTAACTAAATGTATTTTTATATGAAGTTAATATCAATCAAAATTTATTTATACCAAAATAGTATTTTAAATGTAATTAGTTTTTAAAAACTAAACCTGCTAAACAAACGAAGCTAAACTGTACAGAAAAACAAATAATTTTAAAAGTTTAAAGCTTTAAAAAGCAGATGTATAAATCAAAAAGTTTAAAGCTAAACCAATTCAAATCGATTAGCCATTAGCATTTATAGTAGACAGTTTAGATAACATAAATTTATTAAGCTCTAAAAAACAACATCTATATTATTTATTCTCCTTACGAATCCCAATAAAGCTACTCTTTAAATTTTTAATCAAATTTTTATTAAACAATATTTCATCTAGATTAGAGATGATTTGAAAATTTAGGATTTATCAAATTTTGATGTTTATTATCAATAGATGTTAGTTGAAAATTATTTCTAGATTCTTAATCTAATAATCTCAAAATAGAAGAATCAGAAAAAGTATAATTTTAAGAAACTGTAGTTCTAATAAGAAGTGAAGATCAAATATTTATCTGTGAACAAGCTATCTGCTTCTTAAATTTATTAATTTGTTTTGGATGTGGTATTTATTTACACTTTTCGTTTTCAATTTTATTTTAATTAAGATTAAAGAAATTGAAAGATCATTTAGTATTGAAAAGCGAGAGATTAATTATTCTTCGCCTTGGAACTTGTCAGATTTCTATAATTTCAATTTTATTATATATTTGATATAGATTCTATTAAATTTACAAACTCTTGTAATTGCTAAAACTAAAAAGAAATTATATAATACAGTCGATCAACAAGTTTTTAAAATAACAACAAAAATAGATTTAAAGTTTCAAAAAAAAAAGATTAAATAAAAAATGGATACATACTTTGGCAGTAACTGAAATATCTTAGTATGACTTCTACAAACCATTGTCTTATTTTTTGACATTATTGTAATCAGTTGCTTTAGAAATAAAACACCATCAAAAGTTTCTTTTAATAAAAACTATATGTAAATTCAATAGCTTTACAAGTAAATTGCTTTCAATAATTTTTATATCTTTTACCTCCTTATAAAAATCAATCATTTTAATAGAATGGTTTATTTTCAAGCATTTAGCTGATTAAAAACGAGAAATAAGTAATTTATTTTTGATACAAATGAATTTCAGAAATAAAATTTTAATTTTCTGATTAAAGTATATTTGAATAACCATTTCTAGGCGTTTATGAACTTATTCAATACTTAATGGATCTATTTACTTGTAAACTTTCTTATTTTGTAATATAAAACCCATGTCTTTATTATTTATACTAAAGTGTTGCCGCAAAATCACCATGCAAGCTATATAAACAAATGTACACAAAGTCATAACAGAAATAAATGCTTGAAAACAATATTGAAAAAAAATCGATTATAAACAATTTGTTGTCTATTATTTAAACTCCTATAGATGAATAAATTTCATGCAATTTTGTTTGTAGAATTTTTTGAAAGGATGTAGAATGAATAATTACAGATTTATACATTAAACAGCTTTTAGTTGAGTTTTATTTGTGAATTACCACCAGGAGGCTTAAAACATCGAATCATCGATTTCGCTGGTGAAGTGTCATCTATCTGATTTCCTGAAAATATTCCGTTTAGTTGAGTCTTTCAGTAAGATGGAGTTTGATTCGAATGGAATCAACACAAGGAATCTCTTATCAAGAGTAAAGTTATTTAGAAGTTAAAAGATGTGATAGCTGCAGAAGAAAATCATTCAGCAACTGATTAGTTTCAGCTGCTACAGTCGAAAGACTTAAATATAAAAAGCGAGAAGTCAATTTAAAATCTTCGGTTTGTTAATAATAATTTAATTGCAATTTGGAGGTCGAACTTTGAATATAAATTATTTTTTTATATGACATTCTATGAAGTGGAAAAGTTTAATAAAATTTTAATTTTTTAGCTTTTGAAACACTTTTTTCAACCTGAAAAACTCCATCCTGATTGGTGCATAGCTCTGTGTCCAGATGTCCTGGTGTATCTTTCAGGAGTATCTACCGATTTATATCTCTCAAATTTATTTTCTTCCGATTTCTTAGAATCTCCACTTTCAGGTGAAGATGTCTTTTCAGAATCGGACGCTGATTTGTGAATCTTCAGCAAATCTCGTCTTTGAATCTTTCCATATATCATGGGACTCTTTGTTCTTAATGGAAGCAACATTCCATGAGATTGAACAACATTCACCTGCATCCAAAGACTTTATTTGAGCTTCAAATCTCACTTTCATCTCACCTGATCATCAGCAAATACAATCTTTCCTCTGGAGATCACAACAGACGCTCCTGCATCACTTTCAACATGATCAAAGACGTTACTGCATT
Organism: Pegea sp. RAD2-039; assembly: GCA_034620365.1. Taxonomy (NCBI): domain Eukaryota; kingdom Metazoa; phylum Chordata; class Thaliacea; order Salpida; family Salpidae; genus Pegea; species Pegea sp. RAD2-039. Next base: position 306,289 of record JAQGEQ010000305.1, on the reverse strand, counting down.
CAGAACTAGAAATCTCTAGCATCTTTGCTTCCACTGCAACTTGTCTTTCTACTCCTTGTCGCCATAGGATTAGATCTGCATCTGATCCTACGGCTATTCGACCTTTTCGGGGATACAAGTTAAATATCCTGGCGGCTGCTGTACTTGTGAGCCGAACAAATTCATTGACATCAATGATTCCAGGTTGCTGTAAACTCCAGAACGTCACAAAAATGATTGATTATCAAAAGTTTAAATGAAGTTTTGATTTTTAGAAATAGTTTAAATTATTTTGAACATCTTTATTTAGTTGTCGATAAACATTTCATAGAAACTATTATTAATTAATTTATTTATTGTTGTAATTGTTGTAATTGTGGTTCAAGACAGTTAACTACAGATTAACGATTAATTGATTAAATTGAATCTGATATAAATAGTTTAAATAATTTATTAATATTACTTTTACAAATCACTCTTAGATATCAGATAAAGTTTCTATAAAGCTAATTTACTAAAATCAATTGTAGAGTTGTCTAAAGTCATTTTTTTCGTCATTTATTTCGTTCTCATCTTCTCAAGACAGTTTTTAGTCTCTATTGATTACATTTTTCAGATTAAAAAAGTTGTTTTTCTGATTAAAATTAAACAAACGAAAAAATAATTTTGTTTTGATATTGACCTAAAAAAGTAATTATGACTTTTCAATTCAATAAAATAAACATTAAAAGGATGTTTACTACAAGTTAGTTAATTTATGTTTAAATCTCATGAGACACTTTTGTTGTAGAACAAATTAAAGACTAATTGATTTATGAATATGAGTCTTACCACCGCAACACTCCACAGTGTCATCATGCGTTCAAAAGCACCATTTACACCAGGTGGAATGTTTGAGAAGTCACTTTTTCCTGACTTGGCTCTCTCTAAGATAGTATAAAGGGTGTGGCCACTTGAAACGCATTGTAGTGTACCACTAAACAATAATAAGGTCAATTTAACAACTCAAAACTGAAGTAAGACGAAAAAATTAAATCTGAAGCCTAATCGTTAACTACAGAAAATAAAACCAAACTTTACCTAACAAGAGCGTTTAGAAGATCTTTCTTGATATTTGGATCATCTCTTAGAGGTGGCCAAGTGACGCAAGCTGATGCTTTGTTCCAAGACGACTTTTTATAGGTGGAGCCATCTTGTACTAACGAAACAGCAAGGACTTGTCCATAAACAGGGAGACCTTTATAGCAGAAATGTTTGTTTTAGAAATTAGTTTAAGTTGTTAATGAATTATTAAACATCTTCTGAGCTTCAAACATTCTTACCTTACTCTTCTCAGTAGCTCAAATACTTTTTAATTTTTGATGAACAAAACATTTAAATTAAATTTACATTTTTTTCGGTTTAACTGTGTGAGTATTGACAACAAATTTCGATAAACGTTTTTTATTTAGATAGAAACTTTAAACAATTTATTAGAAAAAATTGACATTGGAGAAGATATGAATAAAGTTTTTTTTTAATAAATAAGATTTCAAATCGACCTTTACAACGAGCCTTCGTGATCAAATCAATCGATTCTTTGCTCGTAATATTCCAGAAAAATATTGGGCAGTCAACTTGTTGTGAGATTACGATTGCTCTATTAACAGCTTCGCTTTCAACCTGAATGTTGATTTTACAATAATCAAGATTTTTAATTAATCTACATCAAGTTGTTGAAGACTTGATAATTTTTTATTTACAAACCTCAACGCTTCTTGCATCCAAGATGTTCTTAGGATCTTTTAAGTTGTTTATTCGACAATTTTTAACATTTTTTTTTATGATTGAACCATTTTCAGCATGGACTAAAGCAATAGCTCCTAAACTTCGAATGTGTTCGAAAACTTCATAAAGCTGAACAAATTAAACAAATTTAGATTAAAAAATATTCTTTACTCAAACCAAAAATAAATTTATTACAGAAAAAAAATCTTTGGATATTTTTGAAAGTAAGTTTTTGCAAGAAGTAGTCGAGAAAAAGTGAAAATATAAAAAATATTAAAACTTCTTGCCTCCAAATCAGTCAGCTGAAATTGATCGCTCATAAAGACCCTAAAAGAGCTTATTCCGTGTTTCAAACACAAAACAGACATCAGTTCTTTCACTTCATCATTCCAAGCAGTGACATCAACATGAAAAGCGAAATCACAGCAGCTCTCAGCAGCTTCTTCACTCCTCTTCTCAAATTCAGCAACCAGCTGACTTGAACGAGAAGGAGTCATGAAATCAACTGCAGCAAGATTCTATTTATTCCATTTACACTTCACATTAGTTTAACTCACTGTAAGTTGTAGTTCCTCCTGCAATAGCAGACTTACTTCCACTGTAAAAGTCATCTGCAGTCTCGATGATATCTCCATTCGAAGATTGAAACGTTTTCTGGAAGCCTGTAGAAGCATCAACTCCTCCAGGAAGAACAAGAGCACCCATTGCATCCACTGTTGCCACTCCTCCTGGGATAGTCAGATCATTTCCAATTTGCCTAGAAGTCACAATCTTTACTACTTTTCAATATTTGTAGTTACTTACTTAATGACTCCATTTTCAATGTAGATGTCGGCTCTAAAAGCTAAATCATCATTTACAATCTTACCTCCTTTAACAAGCAGTCGATCATTCTGAAAGAGTTTATCAATTAATTTAAAATAAAGACAAATTATCAAAATGTCTAAATTTTATATATTTTTTTTTGGTGGAGTTTTGATGATGTAATCTTAACGACGTTTAGTTGTAGAAAGATTCATAAATAATAAATCTCTCAACTAAAGCTATCTTTCATCTATTATTGATTCTTCAAGATGCAGGAAGTTTTTTTTAATTTTTAAGTGATAAGAGTATACAATCCTAAAGTAAGTTTTGTTTATTTCTAAATATGTATTTAAAACTTAAACATAATTTTAACAATTGGTATTTTAACTTTTTATTTTCATTAAGTTTGAAAGCAAATGTTAAAAGAATTAAATTCATTAAATAATTTAAGTCATTTAAAATTTGGATTACATTTAAATTTATAATAAATTAATAAAAAGTAATAACAAAGTTTAAGTAAGTTATAAGAATGTCTAAAAAGTCGAAAGAGATAACATATTACTTTTAAAAATGATATTTAATGGATTCAATAATAAATTATTAATCAACTAAAGTTTCAGAATAAGTCAAGCCTTCATTTTACCAATTTGAATACATCGATAAAAATTTTCAAAAATGTGCAATTGATGAACTTTTTATCGATTTTAATGAGTTATCTAAAGCTAAAATTCTACTTTATATAGTATCTTCTGAAAATTTAATTTTATTAAAAAATTTGAATTAAATGATAAAACAAATTTATATATAAATTTTTAAGATTACTCAAAAAAGATTTATAAAATAAATTTTACAATGAGCTGTTAAAAACTAATATATTATATTAAATATTTATAATAGCTACCAATAATAAAAGTTCAGTAAAATTTGTTTGCAATTAGGAGAAGAAATTAGTATTATTTTATAAAAACAATAGTATATAAAACTCACAGCAATTTTGGGAATTGATTTGTTGTGTCTTACACCTCTCATAATGATTAATATTGTTTTCAGTAGAAAATAACTTTGAATAAAAATACAAAATTTGGTCAAATTAAAACAAATACAAATAAAATGCTTAAAAATCTAATTGAAAAAATCTTTTAGAGATATGAAATCAATTTAGTTATAAATCATAAAACTTTGCCTGAAATTATTTAAAAAATTTGTAAATTAAGCAACCAAATTCTTCTAATAATCTTCATTTTTAAATTAAATGATTTTTCACTTAATCTTGTTCGATTTTGAAAATCATTTTTGTAACTAATGAAACTAACACTATTCTATATTTCCCTTGTAGGTGCGGCTACACAAAAAAGCTTTTAGTGAACTCTTCTAAATGAATAAAGTTTTCTTTGAGTTTATACCTCTGAATAACTAGAGAAGAAAAATTCAGCTTGAAATTCACTTAAATTATTCATGAGTCTCTTTTTTCTGTTTGCTGTGCTTGCTCTTGATTTTAGATAGCTTTTGCTCAAGAAGATATTTAATAGATACTATATAGAAGATAACTGATTTTCTAACAAGACTTTTTTGACGATTGTTTTTATCAGTTAATCTTTTATCGATAAATAACTAATTGCCAAGTTAAAACTACCGACTATCAACTCAAATCTCCCTATAAAAACCAAACTTATATAAAAATTCTATATTTTTTATCCAAAAAAGACATTAATTCAAAATATTCATTTTTTAGTTGATATTTTTTATTCTTAAATTCACCGAAGCATTAAACTTTGCCAATGTCCAAAACTTCTTAAATTTCTTTTCAAAGATTAACAATTGTTTAAAAGTGATTGGTCAGCAGATATATAATTTCCTCTACAACTACAAAAGTTTGTGATAACTATTTTTTGATTCTTTTTTAATTGATACAAATTGAAATATCTGATTCCAATTATTGAAATACTTTGAAATTATAATTCAATAAAATTCATATTCTGACATAAGTTATAATAAATACAAAAAGAGGAACAAGAATTAAAAAGCGATTTAAACACATCATCATCAGACAATCATAATATAATAAAAAAACAACAAAATACGAATGCAACAGAAATTCTACAACTATCTACATTCTATGCTAAAAACAACTCTAACAGCAGAAAACTCATTAAAAATCGATAAGTTAAATAATTTTTACATCAAATCAATATAAATTATAGCCAAAAAAATTAAATAATGAAAAATCATCACTACAAAAGCTTTTTTAGACTTTAAATTTTAATCTTTTAGGATTAATAGTATGAGTTGTATTTAGAGGTGCAGAAAATGGTCTCAACAAGGATGTAGAAGCGATCTTCTTCTTGTTGACTTGCTTTAATGATCGAGTGGTCGAAGGAGGTTTGTATAATCTTACTGATACAGGAAATACTTTTGGAGGTTTTGGTTTACTGATTGGTTTATCTGGTTTGATGATTATAGGTGAAACCCAGGGTGTTGGGTTGATATATCCAGGTTTAGGAGGGTTATCTCTATCTGGTACTTCTAAAAATTAAAATTTAATGTTATCAAATTATGAAATTTATATTAAACTGTTGTGACAAAATGTTGTATATTTATTGAATAGTTGTGAAAATAAACTTACTAAATTTCTGTTTCTTCTTTTCTTCGAGCCACAAACGAAATTTTTCCTCGTTTTCTTTTACTTTTAATTCCTTTTGCTTTTTTTCAACTTCTTCATCTTTCTTTTGCTGCAACAAAATTATACAACACAACTTTCAATCAGAATTATTATCATGTGATTAAACACAAGCTTTAGAAACAAAAACCTTTTGTTTAAGTTTTTCACATTTTTTTTTGTCTTTTTCTAACCACTTTTCATAATTTCCCATGGATTTAATTCGCTTCATCTCTTTCTCATGTAGAATTTCTTTTTCCTTTTCTTCTTCTATTAATTTTTTGCGGGCAATTTCTGCTTTTATCTATAAAAAATTCAAAACAAAAAAATACTTTTAATAAATTGTCTCTAAGATGCAACTATTTGCTTGAAAATATTGCTCATTACAATATAATTACTTTTAATTCTTTACTTTTCAACCAGCTTTTATAGCTTTTAATTCTTGCATTTCTAATATTTTCTTTATGTTTTTCATCAATCCTTTTTTCTTCAAAACTTTCTTTCAGTTTCATTTTCTATAAAAGTTATCAAAATAAAGTTTAAAAAGTTTAGAGCTCTATGAAGGTAGTTTTGAGTTTTGAAATAACTTCAATTTAATGTTTATCAAACTGAGTTATATGAACAAACCAACAAGTTTTTATTACTTCCTTTTTCTTTTCCTCTGTAGCTTGCTTCATTTTTTTCATCAACCATTCTTCATATGGACTTAATTCAATGCTTTCTGTTTGAAAAGTTTCATCAAAGACTACAGCATCTCCCTTGTCTTCAATTTTTGTTGAACATAAGGGAGTTTTCCTTCAAATATGTAAATAAGATCAAGGTTATATGTACCAGACTTAAAAGCAAATATTTCAGCTTTAATAAAACTACAATCTCAAATACTTTATAATGAAAGTGTAAGAAGCCATAAATGAAGTAAATAAATATTATAATTATATTATATAAAGTTGATTAAAATCTGGTGTGAGCTGAAAAGAAAATGATAACTTTCATGTCAGTTAAAAAAGAATTTAAATAAATTATTCCAAGAAAACAGTTTGATATTTCCAAAATTTTATAAAATAAAGTTCTAATGTTAAAACTAAAAAATACAAATTTTAAAAACTAATTATAAAGATTTAGATGAAAACAGTTAAATGTTATAAAATAAACTAACTTTTCAATTTTTGAAGAATCAACATAATTTTCAATAGATGAAGTTAAGGGACTAAATGTAAAAGAATCATCATCATATATTTTACATTCATAATCTGATAGTGAAGAACTGATTTGATCTTTCTCAGAATCTCCTTCTTTCATTTTCATATTAAAAATCATTTGAAAAAAAATTATTATTTTCCTAAAATTTTAAATTAGTTATTAGAATGTTGATAATATTATTATACTATATATATAAATATTATAATTTATTTTCAGTTAAGCAAACAAAGCCAGATAAAAAATTGGGCTTTATTGTAATATAAATGTTTAATAATATAAAAAAATAAATAATATTAATAATATTCTTAAATAAATGCAATGAAAATTTTGATGACAAATTATTTAGGATATACATATATATTATATGTATATAAGATATACATAAATAAAAATAAACAAGTAAAATAGATTAAAAAAGTACAACATAATACAACTGAAGAAAAAATTGAAGTTAAAAAACTGTTGAGAAAATTTGCTACAAATTAACATTTACTATTTTTCTGCATTTGCAAGTTAAAAGTATATAATTAAGATTTTAGTTTTACAAAATCAGAAAATATATTTATTTATGTTTAAACATATTGACGGTTTTAAATATCTTCAAACAATTTTAAATTTTGAATGATGCAAATATTAAAGTTTTTGTAAACAACTAAAAACTAAATCTAGCTGAATCTATTTAATTTGTTTCTACTAAATTTCTTTAAAATAATTTCTAAAATAATTCGGCTACTTTTTCAAAAGTTTTACTGCAAAATAAAGAATTCCTAGGACCTTATTAATTACAAAAAAAAACTTGACTAACTTTACCCAGGTAAACACATGATTTATAATTAAGTATACAACTATATATATAAACTAACCTAGGTTTTTCATTAGTAAATTGAACCAACAAGAAATTATTAAGAGAAAAGAATATTTAGACTAAAGCTTTCCAGAATTTTGTTCTTAGTTTTTATATCGGTAAGGTGCTAAATAAAGTGTATATTAGTGATAATCAAAAGTTGTAACTAAATTCCATTATTTTCATTACTTTTGTATACTTTTTACAAAAACTAAAGTTTTTAATAGTAAAACATATGATGATGTCTTTTTATAAACGATTGTACTCAGTATTACAGCTAAAGAAAGCTTGTAATTCCAGAATGTCTATAGTAAAGGTTAAGTACTTATGCTTCCTTAAATTAAAAAGACAGCTCCATATGATGACAGATGGAGTTTTATGTAGTAAAAAATATATTTCATCTCAAAATGATTAATTTTATTCAATGCGTAGATTCGAGTCCTACTTCCTGCATTGTATAACACAGCTAAGGAACGGAAAGTTTCTTCTCTAACTATAGGTAAACAGTGTCTTTATCTTCAGGAAAAGTAAAGGCTATGGTAGCAAATATATATAAAAATCTAAAATCTATTGGACCCGATGTCATTGACCCAAGTCACTGTAAGGTGTCACTGAATAGTAGAACGAATAAGTAGGGATAGTTCAGCACATGCTGCATTCTACTGTAACAAAAATCTTCCGCAAAATTAACAAATATGGCTTTTAATCTTCTTTTTTCATCCACTGCTTTGCATACGAAACTCAATTCCGAAAAATTTGGTGCTATTAAGCTCAGAGAAAAGTCTAATTTATGTCTTTTATTTGAATAAAGTCTTTTTTCAGGGTTTCCTGAAAAATTTTTGAGCTCTGTAAGGTTGTGAGTATTACGCTTAGGTAATTAACTTAATGAATAATATTATCTTTTTGGCCGCTTTGCCCATGCGCATATATGCGCCAAGCTGGTGTCGCAGGAGCTGCCAGAACGACACTGAGTACAGTGACAAACTGCCTACGGAGCTCAAACTCCGGCTTTAAATTCGGAGTTTTACGTCTCCTAAAAGTGTTTTCATTTTACCAGACCTAGAAGGCCCTTTTACTCGGGTTTTTTATGGAATTTTTCTTGTCACTAATATATTCCCACCTGATATCGAACCCGGAACCTCTGGCTTGGTAGACAGGCATGGTAACTGCTTAGCGACACAAATGGACTAGATTAGTATTATATCAACATCAATTTTAACTTGATTTGGAACAACCGTTCAGCTTTTTAAGATACAGTTTTTTCTTTAGCTAAAAAGATAAAACTAACAACCTAGCCCTTATTTTTGCGGCAGTTTAGATTATTTAATCTAAGAGTTACAGATTATAGGGAGATAAATGTAACGTATTTGAACTATTTTGTAGTATGAAGTACTTAGGGTTTCCAATCTTCTTTAACGATCTTTAATAATTTAAGAGTTACTTTATTTGCACAAAGTATTTGTTGAAGTTATCCAAAATAACAAATACAATTCTCATACAGAATTTTTATTATTTTTGTTGAGATAATAATCAAAAGTTTAACCCGCTGCGTGTTTTGTGCTTAACAGTTGATCGTAAACTTTCTTGCTTCTTTTACCCAGTTTTTCAAAAACAAAATCGTTTTTTTTTACTTTGGGAGCTTTTTTATTGAGCCTTCATAGGATGAAAGAGGTTTTTGTTGGGCTTTCGATATTTTTTCAAAGCTATACAACGGATGCCTATTAATTGTAAGGCTTCCAATTTTCTAAAAAAACATCAGCGACATAACATAATTTTCTTTAAGGATATGTAATATTGTCGATGATAAAGTAAGTATCAAATATTAAAATGGTAAAATGCTTTAATAATTTAACTTATTTGCAATACTGTTAAGTATTTGCTTAAAATTTTACCTGAAATTTTTTACTTGTCATAACACTTTCGTATCTAATGATAAAACATCTAAGTGCTGCCAAGCACATTAATTTGAAATTTTTTGGTAACGTTTTATCAAATTGTTTTTCTAGCTTTTCCATTATGTTTACATCAACATCTAACTGGTCTAAAAAGCTGTTTTTATCTTGAGAGGATTCTATATAAACGTTGCATTTATCTTCTAAACTAGTTGTTGGAATCATTCTTTTTAAAATGGAATCAGTAGTGCCTAGAAACTTAATATTCACATAAGGAGACAAGTTTAAAAAACTGCTTTTATGAAACTAATATCAATAAATTTACTTAATAACTTACTGTTACTAATACAAACTAATTTCATGAAAACTATTTTAAGTATAAATAAACATATGTTTCTCTGATGTTACTTAGCTAATTATTTTACTTTCAATCCTTTCTTAAATAATCTAATTGTAACTGACTCACATTAGGCAGAGAGTTTCTCCTTTCATTCATTTTAGAAGATTTATCTTGTTCAGTAATGACTGGTACACTACTTCTTTTATGAATCAACTTTTTCCCATTTGATGAAACGTTCTTTGAGAATGGCTTTGCAACATATTATATCTATGAGCTTATTTTATATATAAAACGAACTATACTAGGTATATGGGCTGAATAAAACCTAAGATAGCTCATGCTTAAAAAATAAGAAAATGCCTAAATTAGTTTATATGATTTGATATCTAAGCTAATAAATATAATTAAATAATGTTCAGATAAAAAGTAGTTAAATTTTGAAGAGCTTGTAACAAGAAAACATTTGCTCAGTTTATTCATGTAAAAAGTTGAAGAAGCTAATAAGTCAATTACTTAATTATACCTGCAACGATTTTGGGACACTTTGTGAACCACTATTTGAGTTAGAAGTCAACTTCTCTTGGGAAAGATCTCTTGATAGTTGGATCTTTGTGTAGCAGCCTAAAGTACCTGGATTACGACTACAAAAGAATAAAACAGAATAAATTGATTTGAATTGAAAACGCAGTTGTTACAAATTGTAAATCATAAGATTTATTACTAAAATTAGCTTAGATAACATTTTTTTACAATTTAGTTCATTAAAATTGTATATTAGTAAGTAAGAAAATAACTGAATTACGAAAAAAGTATCCCTAAGTCTTTCAAAGTTGTATAGTCGGTAGGATTGAGAGCATCACCACCACCAACTAAACTTTCACGAAGTTTGCTTTCACGCTGTGAGTAATAGGTTCATTAATGAATTCTCAGTCTAGTTTACTATGCTACAAAACTTTTAAGACCTTAATTGACATTTTCTTCTTTCGTTTAGCTTTCAAATTATCAAAACTATAATTTATTTTTAGTTTCTTTCCATGTAATTGACCAGGAATAATTTCAATTTCTTCTTCTAGTTCTTCCTCATCAGATACATTTTCTGAAACACTTATATTTAAGAAACAATCAGTTGAAAAAGAAGAACATCAAATACGATTTTAAAACTATTTTTTAAATAGCATAAGAGTGGTTAGTACTTTCTTTCCAGTACGGTGTTGTGTACTTGCTCACGGAATGCCACCATATATCATTACCAGGTCTTCTATTTGTCCTAAAACCAAGTTGATAAAAACTTTAGGCAACACTTTTCTATTAAGTCTAACATCTATATTATCAGCTGATTTATTCAACGATGATTTAGTGAATAAAGTGAGATGAATTTTTTAATTTTTTAAACATAAAAAATAACGAACTTTAAATTTTTCTTGCTTTGTCTTGATTTAACTGTTTCGCCTTTTCTCTCAAAGCTTTGTAGCTCCATCGTTGATTTGGATCTTTGACCACTCTTACCAGCTATAAAATTAATTTTTTAAACTATTTCTGTTCAGAAGTATATTCTATATTAACATTAAGAAATAAAAAATCGTTCATGAACTTGATATTGAAATGCACGAAAAAAATCCAAAGCCATTAAATTTACTTTATTGTCAAAACTTTTTAAAGTTTAATAATTAATTACACAAACAGTGAGAACATGGTAACAAGATTTTGTTATTTAATACTAAAAATAACCAAAATCGATATCTTTTTTAAACTAAGCTTTATTGTGTTTATAAGCTGGCTGTTGCTTCTACTAAAATTAGGACTATTTGAGCTACTAAGTATATATTTATTTGTGTTTATGTTAAGTAAAAATATAAGATTTGAAATTAGAAGACTTGAAATCATATTTTAACAAACTGTTTTTTTGTCAAAAGTTTTGAAATGAAAAGTTGAATACTTAAGGGTTTGAATAAGTAAAAAAAACTACTTCAGTCTTTGAAGACATTCTCTTCAAAAATCTCTATTTACTTAAAATGCTCATTCTAAGATATTTTTACTTTGGAAATTGACCAAAGTTTTTATAAAATATTTTCATAGCAAAAAAGCTATAATGAAAACCTAAATGACTTCAACACAAAAATTAAATTATTTTATTCTTAAAATTGTCTATAATTAAATAAATAAATTATCTGAAAGAGATATTTTTCTATCATACCATCTTTAACCGTATGCAAAACCTTTGTTGAGACTATTGAATCGTCAGAACTATACAGAGTTTTATCTTTAGGATCAAATCTTTGTTCTAACAATCTGTCCATTTCCAAAAAATCTCCGGTACAAACATCACATAAGCATCTACTCAAATGACAAAATTGGTCACAAATAAAACAAGAGAGTATCCAACTTACTGCCAATTATCAATATTCATTTTATTTACATTTTTAGTTTTTAAAGTATTGCCAGCTTTTTTAGCTCGGTTAGTTCCTCTACCATGAGTTTGGTTTTGAAATTCTGAAGAATGTTTGATGGAAGTCGGTAAGATTTGGGAATTATTATCTTCATGTTTCATGCTAGTAGGTTTTGTACGATTTGAAAGTTTTGAGCAAGTTGTATTTGGATACTTTAAGTCGTTGTGAATTGCTATGAAGTTGTACCACCACTTGCTGTATATATTTGACGATAATTTGTGGTCCTTTTCCAACTTTTTAATACTGCAAAAGTTGATTTAAGTTAAATAGAGAAATGAATCATAATAAACTAGTAAGTATTGTTTTAATAAAATGCTATTTTCAAAAAAACACAAAAATATTTACAAATTTAGTTTATTGCTTATATTCATTCGATTAATTTGGTTTTGATGTATAAGTTCTTTTGCTTTATCAAAACTGAATTTGTCTTTTATATTTTCTTCAATATTTTCAACATGATTTGGCCAGCTTAAGTTTCCAAGAGTTAGCTTTCTGGAAAGAAAGTAAATATTATTAGTGACATAAATATTAAGCAAACTTGAAGAACAAACGCGTCACCACTACTATACTCTATTTCTTCTGTTAAATTGATTTAACACAAAATAAATGTCACAATAATTTATCACAACTTCTTGTTTAAAGTAATCAAAGAACAAAATAAGTAGTCAGATTGAATCATCTTATATTTACAAATAATTTATTCATTTAACGAACTTTTGTTGCTAAAATGTTTTACGTTTTAAATTGATAAACAACATTTCAATTTAGTTGTTCAAAATTCATTAAATTAATTGTCAGTTTCTCATTAATAACAAACTAAATTTAGTGATAAAATTTAAAACAAACAATTTTTTATGATTAATCAGTTTCAAGTAGAAAGGTAGATCGATTGTAAATATTTTAAGAAACTCTAAAAGCATCAAAACAAATCTATAAAAAAATAATTATCAAAACTCAGTGAACAATTTATCTAAATACAAATTGATGGTTAATTTGTTGCAACAGACCTGTGATAGAGGTCTCTTTTTCTACCCATTATATCAGCATAACACAATTCTAAATCTTTTCCAGGAATTTTATCGACGTTTTTTTCTAAATTATTACCACAAATTTTCCTCAAGCAAACTGCTGGTGTATTCTGTCTGATGACGTCATCACTAGTGACGTGTGTAAGTCCGTCAGAATGCAAGAGATGAAGTAAATTATGAATGGAAGTCGCGTAGTAAACAAATTTCAGTGACGTCACCTCGACATCGAGATGTTCTAACAAAATTCCAGACATCATTTGAAATAGAAGTGATTAATTTGCATAATGATTACTTGTTGTTTTTTGTTTTTTGTGCAAGTCCGTTTCACTTTGGCACTTTTTCTCAGGATAGTTCAAACATTTTTCTTTTTTTCCCACAAGGATTTGATCATATATATTTGTGGAAAATTGATAAATCTTATAAAGTAGAAAATAAAGTGATATGATTGGACGTTTCAAAGGTTCTTAAATCTTTTAAACATTTACTATTAGCTAGTTATCAAAATTAATAAATCAAAAACTCTTTCTTTCATTTCTCACAAATACTAAATAAACTTTTATTTCAATTTTGAACTCTTAGAGTAAATTCAAAGTCAATTTATAAGGAAGTCAGCTTTTCTTAAAACTACAGATGTTGATTATTTTGTAATAAATTCAAATCATTTGATGACTCACCAAATTTTCATTTATCAACTGCTGAAAAGTGTCCATGATTTGGTTTAACATTTCCCCATCAGAGACTCTTAAAGAACTACAACTGTCCCAGATATCGCTGACAGCTAAAGGCCAAATTTCATCAATCTAAAAAGTTTGTAGAAATATTTTTAAGGTCACCAAATAATCTAGTTCTTTTTGTTTTTAAACTTATCACTGTAATTTCGCTAAAGTTTAATTTAACTGAATTTACAAACAAGTTTCATTTTAAAATTTTAAATTAATTGAACTTTTTTTCACAGCTATATTATCAAACAATTTTTCAGTAATTAAAGTTTTGTTAAAACAATAAATTCTAAATGAGTTTTCATTTTTTCATTTGAGTTTAAATAAGCTTAATAAATATGTTTAACAAAAGATGAAAACTACAAAAAGTAAAATTTAATTTCTGTATTTAGTATATCAAGCATAGCTGCAACCTATTTAGACACCAAACAGTTTTCAACTAATAAATGTGTTTTAATTTTAGCTGGTTATTATCATTTTGTCTGATTAAAAACTCTTAGCTTTGTCACTAAGTAATCACTTTTGAAAAAAACTTTCATGTTGTTTATGAATTGTATTTAAAGCTGATAAATATTTTTAAAGTTGACTAAGTTTTCCATGTAGATCATACCAATTATAAAAGCTAAAAAAAGAGCTTTAAATCAGTTTACTTGAAGTAATGACACAACTTAATTAGATTACAGAAATTAGATAGAAGCTTGTTTATTTTACTTCTACATTGCTGATTTTCATTACAGGATGTTTTTTCCCATAAACCTCTCCAAGAACTGTTGAGTTTGGTTTTAGATATGGCTCAGGATCACTTTTATGTTTTAAATCCTCTATTTCTAAATGCAGGCTTTCATTTCTGGTGATTATAATAATATTTTTTAATAAAATGATTTATATTTGCTATCAAACTAAAAATACTTGAAAAACAACCTACAAAAATTAACTTATAGCTTTGTAGTTAGCTTTCATTTTGTTTATTCAAGCCTCATTAAATTATCTAGTTAAAAATGAAAATAAATAATTCTGAAGTTTAAACAATAATGTAAACAGATAATAAATCTTCAATATTTAGCCTAAAGCTCATAAAATCACTGAAAATCTGACAATGAAGTTATCAGAACTTTAAAACTAATAATTTTTTACACAAGTACTTCTATTAAATTTTATAACTTTTACAGTAAATTTGCAGCAATTAAATGTTGACTCATATTTTAAAACTTGCTTCCAGCGGTTTTACAAGTTTTTCTACCTTAACTCTTTGAAAATAAATTTATTGTAAAAGTTTACTTACTTGTCTAAATTAGGATTTAGATCAAACTGAACTTTTTTTAACTGGTTTACAGAATACCATTTAGCCTTTGAATGCAAGTCACTTAAAATTTCTTGTTTTAGCATAATAGTTTATTCTGTGTAAATTAAACTGTATAAACATTACAAGATTCTATCTAATTAATCTTAAACTTGTGATTTAGTTTGTTCACTATAAAGCATCTATAAGATTTATGACGTCACAATACATAATTGAAAAGTGATAAGACAACAACATAACTATAATGAAGAAAAAAATAATAATTATCGATAGTTTATTGATATTATTCATTTTTTATTATATTTTTTTTGGTAAATAGTTATTAAATATTTCTATTATTTAGGTGAAAGTCAATAAAAAACCCTACAGTTATCCATAAACAAACGAATTATATTTAAACTAAGTTTCTTAAGTTATAAACACAATTATTTATAAATTTTTAAATATTACTTTTATTGAAATTTGTTAAACTTATAATTAAAGAAACTTTTTCCAAATAAAATTTAAAAATATATTTCACTGCAATCTCACTTTTTGTCAAAATCTAGATAATTATAAAATCCAAATTTAATACAAATTAGGGAAGAACTCTATTACAACAATTTTATTAAATCCAAATTTTTTATCTTATCTATCCGTGATCTTAAAGATACAACTTTAAGAGAAATCGATAGAGTCAGGTCGATGAATCAATTTAAGTTATGTAATGAGTTTTTTATCATAAGATTCAGAATAATAACTTAAAAATCATTTCAATTAACAAATACTTGTTTTAAATGAAATTTGAAGATATTTTTTTGATTGATTTGTAATTTATTTCAAAATCTGATAGTTTCAAATCTTATTATTCATAAAATTAAAACTTTTTTTAATTATTCACCACTTTAATTTATAAGAAAAATTGGTATTTCAAATATTATCTTGAGGTTTAATCAATTGTACTTTTAAATCACAAAATTTTTACTGTTATTCTCAGGTTCGATGTAATTTTCTAATCTAGACTTCATCTGATATTATTAAACTGGCATTTTTTCAAAACATTAGAAATTTGAAGCCAGTATTTTTTTCAAAAAGAAAACAACTAATAAAATTAAACAATATCTTGTTGGTTAAGTGTATTATTTTGATGATAAAAAGATTCTTCAAACTGTAAAGGTAAGATAAAGTTGTAGAAACAGTAAGGAGAAAAGTTTGATGAAGCAAACGAGTTAATAGAGAGAAGTTTCACGAAGCGAGAGATCTAGCTTTCTTTTTGTGTGTGCACTGAGGTGGAACGAAATAAAGTCGCCGGTTTCACATTTGATTTAGATAGCCAATATTACCAAAAACTCTTTTTTTAAGTAGGAAGAGTTGTTTTGTTGAAAACGCTGAAAATTAAAGTAGCTGGAAGATTATATCAGAAATAGCAGCAAAAAGTGGGAAGAATATAATGCAGCTTTGTATATTTTTACTGACCTTAGCGTTAGTTGCTAACTCAGGGTTAGCACAACTTTATAGAGATCCTTTGCTATTAGCTACACCAAAAAGGACAAAAGTTTTAAACCCACCGTACTTTAACATAGCTACAGGTAACCGTTTTTCTACTTTATTAAAATTATTCTGAACTGTTTATATTTTGTGGTTCAGTGTGTTGTGTTATATGCTTTTTGGATTTAGTTTGCTTTCTCTTTTCAACAATCTTATTAAGTTTATTTTTTATCTTATCTATTAGCCATTCTAGTTATACAACTTTGAGAGAAGTTAAGTCATCTTTGATGCAATCCTTCAAAATTTCAGCTCAAATTTAAGCTATTTACTGATTGATAGAAATCGTTTGATCTTATCAAAAATCTTTATCTTCTTTCTTCTATCAGTTTTCTTTCATTAAACAAATCTTTTGTGTCTACATCTATTTTATAAAAAGTTTAATCTTTGTAAGTTTTTTCAATCAATATTTAAAACATTGATTATTCTTTATTTGATATTGATGTAAAGATAAATCAGTAAAAACTAAAAAAACTTTTAGTGAAACTTTCAATTTCCTACATTTCATTTTATATGAAAGTTTGATAAATTATTTTCTGATAAATAAAGCCACACCTAAAAATTAGATAGTTTGAAAATATGGTTTCTAAACCAGGGATGTACTACAAATAAAATCTAGGATTTTCTCTTCCTTAATTAGTAGAAACAAAACAAATAATTTTATTGGAATTATTGCATTTATTAGTATAAGTTTGATGAAATAAAAACGCCCAACTAAATTATTTCAAATCTCTTAGAACAAAAATTTTGTGGTTGAAATTTTTAACCAATTCTTTGCTTTGAGTAATAGCTCAGAGAAAATAGCTTTTAATTCTCCTTATCGTTGTAAGTTTGATCTCTATTTTGTTTATTAATGTACTTGGCTTGTTTGTTTGGCTTTGACAAGTCTCAGCAAAACTTCACAATCAAGTCGTTATTAGATAATTTTCTTAAATCCAAACAAATGATTCAAGCAATTAATCTTTAAAGGAAAAAAGATAGACGCGACAGCAACATGTGGAACAGAGGGTCCTGAAAGATTCTGTAAGCTCACAGGGGGAACCAACTTTGAATATGGCAGCCAAGTTCTTTATCAGGGTATGGGATGTGACATATGTGACAGTGAAGACCCCTACAAGGCACATCCTGTCAAGAATGCCATTGATGGTACTGAACGTTGGTGGCAATCACCTCCATTGTCACGTGGTGACCAGTATAACAAAGTTAACATCACCATCGACCTTGGACAGGTAACCAGATTTTGATTTACTAAAAACTAAATATATTATTTGTTTTTCTTTAATGTTTCTGGCTGCTTTTGTTTAGTTTAGTTTTATATAAATAAGCGAGAAGCTTTTATCGTTTGTTTTTGAGATAAAGCTGTTTGATCTGATGTTTATTGTACATCTAATATTCAAAGCAATGATCAAAGTCATTAGGAAAAGCCAACTTTAAAAAACATAAAACTAACTTCTCTACAAACACATTTGTGGCCTAAATACTGAGTTTCTATAGAAACATCATAAAGTATTAAAACTAAAATCATTGAAACCTCTGAAAATCTACAAACTGTGTTTATAAACATTATTGTTGAATAGATATATCAAGATTGCTTTCATCTATATTTATCTAGTTTCTTGTTACTTGAGTTATTTTAGACAGTTAGCAGTTTCTAATTGAATTTTTGAAAGCAATCGTAAATTTTTGAAAGTTATTTTATTATCCTAATAAACATAACATTTGAATAAAATAAAAGAAAACGTCTGTGAATAATTACATTTAAATACTAAGCATTTCTTAGTACCAAAGTAATCTACAAGAAGTTTAAAGTTTAATGATACTAATCAATAAATTATTGTAAAATATTGAACAATATTAATATGTTTAATTTGAAGTTTTGGTAAACTTTAAGTTTGAATTGAACTAATTAAATATCAGATTAAACATTTCCAAATAAAAAATCTACAACTTTTTCATTTTTTATAGAAAAGTTGTAAATTTAAAAGAAAATTTTATAAAATATGCCAAATTGAAAACATAATTAAAATTTTACAAAAACTTGATTATATTTTTCAATTTCAAATTTATAGCATGAAAAATTGACTTAACAATTTGATCACTAAGATTGTAACTAACTTGTTTTAAATTGAAGTAAATTTGTTTGTGGGTTTACTACAATACTTAGATGAAAATACGTTTGCTGATGTAATGCCAATTCACAAATGGTTTAACATCAAACAACTATTTTGATAGTCAAATCTGAAACTTTGTTTATTGAGTATTTTTGTTCCACAACAAAATAGAAATAATTTCGGAAACAACAAAAATTGTTTGTGGCATTCAATTTTCTCTTCCTAATATAGAGAGCAATTTTTTGTAAATAACTTTTACGGACTGGCATCATGTTACAGTTTGTACTTCTTAAAATAAACTTTGTCTCATTTTAGAATATTTAAATAAGTAATTGTTAACAAAAGTCTTCTAATATTGCTTATAAAAGAAAACAAAATTGTCTATTCAACCGTAATGCAGCTAAATTTGACCCTTAAGCGGCTAGGCCTCAAACATTCAAGCCAACCTTATTGGTTTCCTGTCAACTAGAGGGTGGTCTTGCATTTATATGATCGCTTTTTTCTCTTACCTTCTCCCTACTCTGTCTGGCTTTCACTGCATTGATGAAAAACGAAGTCGAGAGGTGATGACGTCAGTGGTTTCCTGATTGACTTTTTGTCTCGTAATCTTTCAGGTTTTCTTGTAAGTGGAGATCATTTGCTTATAACTCTTTTTCAGTCACTCAAATGTGTCTTAGATATCAAAAAATTAGTATCAAGTATATAATTAAAAGAAAATTTATCTAAAAAAATAATTTACTTTTTTTTTTTTTAATTTTAAATAAACTTATTCCACTGGCTTATTCCTCTCAGCAATTTTCAGTGCTTTCAGCTAAATAGATAAACAAATTATTCTATAAAAACAACAAAAAACAGAAAAAATTTAATCAAAGACGTGATAATGTACATCTTTCAGTCTGAGACCAAAACCAACAAAAGGTAAAAATGTTGTTCAAAAAATATATAAAGATGATGAAAAGTTTGAGAGGATGAAATATATTTGAAAGATATTTTCAAAAATTCCAGCAATTTGACTCCGTAAAGAATCTTTTTAATATTGACAAAGGTGGTAAATATGACCACCAAACATTTGTGATTTTTAAAGAATTGGATTTTACGCTTGAATAACTTTTTGGTTCAAGGTTTTTATTACTTAAAGCTGTTTTTAAAGTTTCACTTTGTTCAAAAATAAAAGAATAATTTTTGCCGCTGGCGTCTAGTTAGATTTGACAACATTTGAAAATACTTTGATTTCAACTGAATAATGAAAACTTTAATTATTTTAAAACTTTATTCAACAACTCTACTTTAACTTTTTACTTTAAATATTTGGATTTATAATAAACTCAAATACTATTTGCAGGTTTTCCACGTGGCTTATGTTCTTATCAAATTTGCAAACTCTCCAAGAGCTGGTACATGGGTATTAGAACGTTCATCTGATTTTGGAAAAACTTTTAAGCCTTGGCAATACTTTGCTAACACTCAAAGTGACTGCTCCTACCTCTTCGGCAAAGACAGTCAATCACAAGTTACTAGAGATGACAGTGTAATATGTACTTATGCTTATTCTGAAGCTGTTCCTTTGGAAAATGGTGAAGTAAGATGA
This sequence comes from Pegea sp. RAD2-039, assembly GCA_034620365.1. Lineage (NCBI taxonomy): Eukaryota > Metazoa > Chordata > Thaliacea > Salpida > Salpidae > Pegea > Pegea sp. RAD2-039. The sequence continues at coordinate 286,090 of JAQGEQ010000305.1, read as the reverse complement.
TCTTTTGAATTTTAATCAGGGTGACCTTTTCTTAAGTCTGATTAAATATCTTTAGTCTAAGTGGGTAGATAAGCTGATGTTTATATGTGACTGGCAAAAACTAACATTGATTTAACGATTTAGAACACGAAATATGCTTGGCTGTCTAGCAGCGCACTAAAACATTTTATTTGATTTCGAAATAGTGTAAATACTTCAATTAGAAATTATTTAGTTATATATGACTGTAAACAGCTTGTTATAGCGTACCACGCATGCCTTAATTGTGATGTATACAACCTTTGTTGGTTAACTTAAAGTAGATGTTGATAATCTTTCATATACAAACTTTAATGAGTGAAGTATGAAAAATCAGGGAAAAAATGATTGATTGGTAAAGTTGGTACTAATCATACTATAATGAATTTATTTATAGTACACAAAAATATTCTTAATTTATAAGGTCAAACTTTTCTCTAATTTTTATTGCATATATTTTTTAATATTATTTCTACAGTCGAAAGCTATTTCAAAAAATCTTAGCTGAAATTCAAACGACTTTTTTTCAATTAATTGTTTCCTATTATACTACTTCGTTTATAATAGTTTTAAACAGCCTCTGCCAACTGGGAACATCTGTTGATGAAAAAGTTGACTAAAACATGTTATTCCGATGTCACAACTGTTAAAAATTTATTAAATAACTGCATTTATTTAACTTTTAAGTATATAACTTTTACGCTTAGTATTTAGAGTATAAAGTTTTATAGTCTTACAAACCAAACTCAAATAAAAAACTGTTGTAGATAAAATAATCGAAATGATTGTATCTTACCTAGACGCAAGATTATCTTATCATAAACAAACGATTTGTATATTCTAGTTTATAAAATCAAAACCTAAAACTAACAAACATAAATTTGAAGCGTGTCTTGTATCTAACTTATGTTAAATCTGTATTCTGTCTAGTTACTAAATGGAGCTTATTAATTACAAATTTACAATATAAAGAAATTTCAAATCTGATTCAAGTTATTTTCATTCGAAGGTGATTGTACCTCTAGTTAAGGGAAGACCTGGAGCTGATAACTTCAGTTATGCTGCTGTCTTACAAGAATGGAGCAAGGCTACAAACATCAGACTTCGATTTTTACGAACAAAAACTCTTCTAGGACATTTAATGGAAGTCACAGAAGAAGATCCAACTGTTACTAGACGAGTGAGATGATATTCAAAAAACTTTTTTATCAAAATTAATCTTTTGGTTGAAAAATGAGAAATTCTTCAATTTCATGTATCATAATTACTAACAGCAATGTGGGCAGCTTAGTTTTAATGGGTGGACCAGAGTCATTAATCGTTTCTACTTAAAACTCAGAATCGTTTAACCAAGAAAGTTGATATAAGGTTTTGATATCTACAAAAGAACTCTTTTCCATTATTTTTCAGCTTGCTGTCAAAAGTTGAATGACGAGTAGACCCACCAACTCGTTGATTAAATCATTTATTCTAATTATGTATTAACTTGTGTTAAATCAATAAACTATTTGAAGTTTTTTTTATGTAAAATAACGATCATCTGTAAGTTTCTACAAATTTCAAAGCTCTAATTTTGAGGTTGATCAAACTGAAGCTAAAATAATTCATCTTTTTCAGTACTATTATAGTATAAAGGACATAAGTGTTGGAGGAAGATGTGTTTGTAATGGACATGCTGACAGGTGTTCTTCGGATCCTACAGACCAATACAAGTAAGATACAAAGACTCTAATCGCTTTTATATCTCATATATACATGATTTGTTCAGATTGAAATGTGAATGTCAGCATAATACCTGCGGTGATAGTTGTGAAATGTGTTGTCCTGGCTTCACTCAAAAAGCTTGGCGCCCAGCTGTACCAAAATCAACTAATGAATGCGAAGGTAATTAACAATTCATCAACCGATAAGTTTCGTAAAAGGGGAATTACCTATAAAGTTTCAAGCCCACTACTCGTAGTAAACGATAATAGAGTATCATGTAGAGGGCTTCATATTAAAGTAGTAAATCTGACCATCAAGTCTCCTTATCCTCTTGCGCAGATCTCTTTGATATCTCAACATGCTTTCTATTAAACTAATTTATTTGTTTATTTTTCCAATGGTTCTTGTATCTTTTGATTTACGCTAAATGTTTGATCTTCACAGAGTGTAACTGTCACGGCCATACAACTGAATGTGTCTACGACGAAAATGTGGCCCTTCGTCGCTTGTCCCTGGACAAATACGGCAATTTTGAAGGAGGTGGCAAATGCATCAATTGCCAGCATAATACAACTGGTGTCAACTGTGAGCAGTGCGCCCCAGGGTTCTGGCGCCCTTCTTATATCGACGCAAGAGATCCTTATGGATGTCAACGTAAATATTTGATTTTAAATATCTCTAAAACTTAATTATTATCAAAGAACTTTTTTGTATTTAGTTCACAAATTTAGTTAATTAATTTCGAAAATAACTTTTCTATATAACAGCGTTTTCACTTTTATCAATTAATGATTTGCCTGAGAAAGTTGAATCAATAAACTCAACAAAATATGATTCTAACACAATGACGAAAGCAAATACGCATTCCAATACAAGTGAGAGGAAGCAATTAAACTTCCAATTACTCAGTTTCAAACAACTAAATGAAGTTGATGAAAAACAGTTTAAAGTTAAAAGAATGAGTATGTATGAGATGTACTGCTGGATCTACCATCATCATGTCCTCGTGATCATTGTCTTGTAATCTTCATTGTCTTTCTGTAGAAGAATTCTTTTAAAAAGCTGTCATTTTGATGTTGATTAATTAATGTCATCCTCTGTAAATATCATTTAATTGTTGTTGAAAAATTTAAGTAAACTAATAAAGCTGTTATTCTTATTTAAAAAAATAATTTTTATTATATTTTAAAACTACAAATTTTTATGAAAAAGTAGTATTTAAGAGAAACTGATGTAGCTTGTAAATATGTCATTTTAAGTAATAAAGATTTTTTAAGATCTGCTTGAAAAAGTAATGAAACATATTTAAGAGGAAGGGTTGACAGATTTAATTGTAAATTGACTTATTCTATAAACAATCTTGTTTTACAGAATGTAATTGTGACAGTACCTATACTCTTGGGTCGTGTGAGCCTACTACAGGTAGATGTTATTGTAAACCTCAATACACTGGTGACAGATGCGATCGCTGTTCTCCTGGTTACTATGACTTCCCAGCTTGCAAACGTAAGATTGTTTTAGAAATTATAGATTAACTCTTGCATTAGTAGTAAGTAGCAGTAACGTCAAAGATAATTAGTCATCAACATTTTCTATTCGATTTTTGAATAAGAATTACTTAAATGGATAGTTTTTTTTATTCAAAGTATGAGTTGATAAATTTTCAGTTTAATTGATCAATTTATTGTTGCAGAATGTGATTGCTACTACAATGGCACAAGGAATGATGCTTGCCTGCCAAGAAATGATGCCTGTCCTTGCAAGTATAATTTTGCAGGAAAATACTGCAATGAATGCCGAGCAGGCTTTTTTAACTTTCCAAGCTGTACACGTAAGTCAAAAAAATGATTACTCAAGCTTCTATAATCGTAAATGATTAAACCTTGCATCTCTATAACTAAAAGATGTTTAATTTATTTTCATTTACAAAACTAAAATAAATATATTGTTGTAATTAGAAAAACAAATAATTGATTACATCATATTAACTTTCTTTTCTTATATTTAAAAAGGTTTAATTAAAAACTTAACTATCTATAAAGCTAACCAAACAAAACTGTTGATAAAATCTTAAACAAACTTATTCTACGTTTAAATTATCAAGCTTTGTAAAAGAAAATGATCTGGCTTTCATTGCTGGCTTAATCTTAAAACAAAATCTTGTTTTATTTCAAACAGCTTGTGATTGCCAAGGAGATGGTGTAGCTTCACCAGTATGTGATGTAAACACCGGATTCTGTCAGTGCGAAAGCGGCTTCACTGGACCTGAATGCCGTCAATGTGCTCCAGGATTTTACAATTATCCTTTCTGTCAAAGATGTGCATGCAGTGATGTAGGAACTACAGACCAAGTTAGACTCAATTCAGTTTTTTTCAAGTCATTCATAAAAAATTACGTCTAAAATTGAAAAAGTTTTAAAAAATGTTCAAGAAAGTATTCGATTAATGAAATATCTGATATTTAGGTTTGCGATTCGGAGAGCGGTCAGTGTTTTTGTGATGACAGATACACTGGAAGCAATTGTGACAACTGTAAAGCTGGTTACTTTGGCTTTCCATATTGTGAAGGTAATTTTGATAAGTTGAAGTGAAGAAAGTTAATTGTGTTTTTATTTTCAGAGTGTCAATGCAACGGACGTGGAAGCATCAACAACGAATGTGATGCTGATAGCGGGCAATGTGTTTGTAAACCTAATTACCGAGGTGACTCATGCGATTCATGCGCTGCTGAGCATTATGGGTAAGACTCATCGAACTTACTTTAAATTTTATGACTGAAATATGAAACAAAACCAGAAAAATATTAACAATTTACTAATCTTCTAAAGTAAAAATATAAAAACGTTTTTAAACATCTCCGATTTGAAACTTTATGTCAAAAAACAGTTTTTAAGGAGTACTTTTTGTGATGCAAATATTTTTCGGATGCATCTCTCGATATTTGTTTTTAAATAAGCAGAAGTTTATGTTAAGATGCTTTTTTTTTAAATCCGAACTTAGTTTGTTACCTCTTGTTAAAAAAAGATTAGTTTTATGAATCATACTTACTTTAAGTAACTTGCAGATTAAATCAGCTGTTCATATTTACAACATATTTCTCCTCACAAACAGATACCCAGACTGTCACCCTTGTCTCTGTGACGTTAGAGGTTCAGTAGACAACACCTGTGATGAAATCACTGGTCAATGTGTTTGTCATCCGAACATTGGGACTCGTGATTGTCATCTGTGTCTCAGCGACTTTTTTAACTTCCCACGTTGTGAAGAATGTAGTTGCAATGAGAAAGGCATCAAAGATAAAACCCCTGGAGAATGTCTTGCCTTCACAGATGTAAGCAAACTATTCCACATTTACTGAAACTACTTTGTAACCTTCAATACTAGCAACATTTTAACAGATTTGAAACCTTCTGAAAGTTTTCTATATTTTAGGGTCAATGTGATTGCAAAGAAAATGTCATGGGTAAGAACTGTGACCAATGCGCTCCTCTTTACTACGACATCAACAGAAGCTGCATCAGTTGTAACTGCTTTGTGCAAGGGACCCTGGACGGTGTTGGTGAATGTGATAGAGAGGTAGACTAGTTTTAGAACTTCAATTTGAGGTTATTGGTTACTTTTTAGGATGGAAATTGCTTTTGCAAACCTTACACATGCACTAAAAGATGCTCGCAGTGCAAAGAAGGCTTTTATGGATTAGCTGAGAGCAACTATTTGGGTTGTTCTAGTTGTAAATGTGACATTGGAGGATCATTGAGTGAACATTGTGATACTAACTCAGGAAAATGTAGATGTAGACGAAATCTTAGTGGTCGACGTTGCAACAAGTTTGTTACTTGCTTCTTAATTTCATCTACAAAAAAGTTTACATGATTCTACATGTTAGACCCAAGTCGGGGTACTACTTTGCAAGCTTGCACAACATTAAACGTGAGTTTGAAGATGGTTATAATGAGGAAGACACCGGAGTACGATTTGCTTTTGATCAATCAGTTTTCCCTGGATTTAGTATGAGAGGATATACTGTGTTTAGCTACATTCAGGTAAAATTTGAATCACAATTTACAAGATTGTATGATAAGCATAATAAAGAATTGGAGTTAGTTAGATTGATAAGTCAGAAACAACTTCTCGTAACTTTTACAATCAATTTTACAGATAAAAAGTGAATAATTTTTCATGACTACTAGTTTTACAATACATACTTCGATTTTATTACTGATAAACAAAGACTCCCTTTATAGAATTTATTCGCCGTTTTATTAGTCTTACAGTAATATGTTTGTCAGGAAAAATCTTTTCTGTCATCACGTAACTTACTATTTAAAGTTTCAATTGAGATACATACCACTGAGAGATAACTTAATAAGACTTCTTTTTTACTTCCAAGGTTAAATATTTTCTCTATTTTTAACTCTTTAGTATATTTTGGCTATTTTCTTTTGTTTGTTCGGCAACTTTAACTTTTTCTTCGTCAAATGAGCTTTCTGACCTTCTGACACAGCGTGCAGTTTTTGTTCCTCTCAAAGTGGATCACAGTGACTTATACCGAGTTCTGGTACGTTATGTAAACCGCGGCCCTATGCCTTCTAAAGGGAGCATAGTGATGAAACCACGAGCTGGTTGTCTAGACTGTAAGTATCTCGTTAGTACCATCTGATACAGTTTCCAATCATCAATCAGGCTTTTTTCTATTCAATGTTTTGTTGCAGTTTTTTGCTGTTGTTACAACTTGTGTTTGTTTCATCAATTTTGTTGCATTTTAAAAGTGTTGATTTTGTTTTCTACTTATTTCAAAATCTGATAAACTTGAAAGATTTTGAAGATTGTTTTGTTTAAAATTTCTGATAGCAACCTTCTTTGCTTTGCGACTTTTGAGTGGGTTTTTGATTTCATCTTGTACTTGACTCAGTACCGAAGATTACTAACTACAACAGTTGCAAACGAGATTAGTCTGAAACTTTGAAAAATAAGCAAGTCAGAAAAAGTCGAAAAATATTGCTAATAAGCCTCAAAGATTATAATAACCAACCTTATCGTATTATGACAACATCAAGAATTTCTTTTGAGACAAACTTACACCTTCCTAAGCTACTTATTAAATAAATATTTGGAATAAAACCTAAAAAATGAGTTTTTCAACGAAACCAACAACGTTTTTGCTGACCACTTTTCAACTTTCACAGCGTGTAGTAATTGTACCTGTTAATGTTCCTGACAATGGTCTTCATCGTTTGCTCTTCCGGTATCAAAATAATCGCGGGAGCGAGCTGGCTGCCAAAGTAACTGTGATTCCACAGAATTCAAGCAGCGAAGATGGTGAGATGATGTAGAAGGAATCTTTTGCATGTTTTTTTTGCTTTTTGTTACCAGCAACTTCATCATTTTCAATTTTAATTATTTCTTAGAAATTGTTTTAAGTTAGAAATTTAACTTTTGTAAATGTAAACCCTCTCATGTGACTTATAGGTGTGGAACAAAGCTATTCAATTAGAATTCCTGTAAATGTTGGAGTCAATAGAACATCTTCTTCAACTATGTATACTGTTCCTGCTACTTTTGTACTTAATAGAGGAAGATGGGAGATTAAAATCGAAGCTGAAGAAGGTTCGAAACCTAATCATCAAGATCAGTGAAATGACTCCTTATTTGTAGGATTGATGCTCGACTATTTTGTACTTCTCCCTTCTGACTATTATGAACCAAAGATACTTCAACAATCAATCTCACAACCTTGCAAACCAACTCATAATTCCGCAAGCGGTGAATGTATTATGTTCACTCATCCAGTTTTGACGAAATATAGTAACTCATATCTCAATGACTACGCCCCGCCTCAAAGGTGACTTTACACATGCTAATCTTGTACAAATTTACATAATTTAAAGTCTAGACATTTTTTTTTGACCTCATTGAAAATATTCGATATAGTTTCAACTATTTAACTTATTCTCATATCACAGAGCTGAAAATCCTAGTACGGCTCACTCCAAAATGGTTTTAATGGATAGCAGTTCAGATGAAAATGGGGGAACACTTGATTTTGAGATGAGGGTCCCATCAAAAGGAGAATACGTGATTGTGTTGGAATATGTCAGCAATAAAGACGAGTAAATACTTTAATGTTTTGTTTTTTATAAGTAAAGATGTTGTTGAGTTGAATTCAAGATGTTGAGTCATTGTTATTCTAATGACACACATCTTATGACGTGTATCTTCTTGAGTATAATTGTTTGATAGATTGCAAGAGGTGACCCTGACCCTTACTTCAGGCTCCAATGTTGTGACATCTAATATCAAGATCTTTTCTTGTCCTTACTCTTTTGTTTGCCGACAAGTGGCTCTTGAAGTTGTGGACAGTGTCCAGGTGCGTAGATTCAACACTAAATAAACAGCAATTATATTTATCAAAATTTTACAAATTTTTATCAGATTTTCGACTTTACTCAAACTAAAGTTGAAGTCACGTTACAAACTCAAGTTGGTCAATCATTTTATGTGGTCCGGGCTTTTGCTATCCCAGTCAGCGAGTGGTCAATGACTTTGGTTGAGCCTGCTGCCCGTTGTGTTACTAATCGTGGTTCAGAATTCGACAAGTGAGTAAAATTTAAAAGTTTTAAAATAAAGTCATAAAGATAAATTGTTTTGAAATATTTGTGGTGAAGACTAAAATATTTCACCATAAATATTTGTGGCACATACCTTCATGCTTTTGGTTAAGTTTTTAATATGTGAGAGGAATTTAAATAAAAGTTGATATCTCTGAACATATTCTAAAACTAAACAATTTGATAAAGATCTGATTATTTTAAATAAATTTTTAAACTTAAATAAAGTTTTTAATGATTAAACTAAAACTTCGTTGAAAGTGAGTTCTTATCAATTGCGGTTTGTAGATAACAACTTTTGAATATTTTATCTCAGATGTCTATCTTCTACTTATCCTCTTCCTCCAAAAAGTATTCAAATTGAAATCACGACCCAATCAGATGCTCTTCTTCTAAATGGAAAATCAAGACGTCCAAGTACTATTTTGTCCGATGAATCAGCACTGGTATACTTGGATGGAGCAACCACACCTACAAGAAGAGGTCCAGAGATCAGAACAACTTTGACTGTAATGAAGAATTTACCAGTTGGAAGGTTTGAAATCCTTCTACTTGAGTTTTAATACTTTCCTCGGCACTTTTTGTTTAATTTTCTGCTCAACAATTAAGTTTCTTTTTATTTACCGAATTAGCTTGTTATCAGATTGATCTTGTTGACATTTTTTCATAAACACATAAAGTTTGTTCTAGCCTATGAAGAAACTTCAACAGTAAATCTTACTGCTAGCTTTTATTTTATTTGAACAAATTAAAATTAAGATCTAACGTATGTGTCTCACATCAGGATATACATTTTTTTACAGACTGTAGTTACATCCTTAACTTGTATAAATCAACTTTAAAAATAAGTTTTAAAGTGTCACTAAGCACTGTGTATCGTTTGATTGCAGAATGCTGTTTAAAGAAAAATATTAAGTTTGTTTTTAACAATAAATAAATAATTACACCCTCTAGGCTTAACTACAATTTCAAAAAGTAAGTAAACTAAATCCTATTCTACATTGTTTTGCAGATATGTGTTTTTGATTCATTATTACAATCCTGATCACATGGCTTTTACGCCAGATGTCATTGTAGAATCAGGTGTCACAATGACAGCTTCTTCAAATATATCGTTCTGTCCCCATGCAAATGGTTGCAGATCTGTGGTCTATACTTATGATAATTCAGTTGTATTTGAAGTAACATCACAAACAACAACTCTAACTATTAGCGTGCCTCTAAGTATGTTTTAATCTGAGTCAAACTATTGAATTTTTTATGTTTTATGATTATTGAAACAGATAAAGCTTTTTGGATTGAGTACATTTTAGCCGTACCTGAAAGTGTTTACAATCCAAGTTTGTTTGAGATTGAAGCAATTGACAAAGCAGGCGACTTCCTTAAGCTTTGTAAGATAAATGAAGAACAAGTAAGAACAACAGAAGCCTCACCATGTGATTGTTTACAATTTTCATCGCATTTTTGTTTACAGAATGGAAACAGTGAATCTGAGTTCTGTGAAAAGTCTACTTTCTCATTATCAGTAAAATATAACAATAGAGCTTTTCGATGTGATTGTTCAGGTGCTGGAACCATTGGTGGCGCTGATCAACAATGCGAAGTAGGTTTTTATAAGCTAGTCATCAATATATAAATTATCAATAATCACTAATAAAAATAATAACTTACAAAATATTTTTGACCAGGTGAACGGTGGTCAGTGTCCATGCAAAGAAAATGTTATTGGAAGAAGATGTGAGGAATGCATGATTGGATATTTCGGATTTCCAGACTGCAAACCTTGCGAATGTGGAGATTTATTATGTGATGATGTTAGTGATCTTTCTAATTTCTTCTTTCTTTTTGCAGCAATATCTAATTATTGTTATATTAAATACAGAAAGGCAAATGTATCTGTCCTCCAAACACACTCGAACCTGACTGTACAACTTGCAAACCTTACACTCACTCTTATGATGTTGTTCGAGGTTGTGCTGACTGCGACTGCAACCTCCAAGGAGTTAAGAACGCTTCTACTGACCTTGCATGTGATCAAGCCAACGGTCAATGCAAATGCCGCGAAAATGTTACTGGACAGAAGTGAGTTGCTTCTAGTATTAAAAGCTTCAACAGAAGTCACTTTTAGAGAAGTTAACGATTTGTACCAAATATTTAACATCTTGAAAAGCTTCTTCAACCATCCGCTGCCTGTTGATGTTAATTGAAAAGATTTTAGAATTGAAGAGGCTAAACTAACCCAGCTAAATCACATTATAAGGATTTGAATCAAAATCATTTAAATCTGAATCACTAATTTCAGTTAAGTTTAAGATTTCTAAAGATTTATTTCTCACAGATGTGATCAATGTGCTCCAGGATTTTACGGATTTCCAAACTGCCAAAAGTGTACATGCGACTCAAGAGGTAGTGTCTCAGATGGATGTGATCCTGTCACAGGTCAATGCTCATGTAAGAAAAACGTCGATGGTCTTCGATGTGATCGATGCAAAGAGGTGAGAAGTCCTATTTGTTGATGATCTGTCTCTTATATTGTAATTGAGTAGGGATCATTCCATCTCGATGCATTAAATGAGCACGGATGTTTAGAATGTTTCTGCTTCGATAAAAGCAACCAGTGTCACTTCTCGCAATTCCCAGCTACCGAAATCGCTGAGATGTCAGGCTGGAATGTAATTGGATTAAACAGGTGAGAAAATCCAACTAAATTCTACTTAAAATTCGAGTTGTTGGTGATTTATCAAAACTAAATGCTAATGTTTGTTTCTAGCAATAAACCAAATATTATTTTATCTGATGACAAAATGACTATACGGACAAACATCCCAGAAAACGGAGGAGCAAATCCAAGCAAAGGACTTTACTGGGTAGCACCTGATGTAAGCACGTGGTGTTAGCCTTGAGTTAAGGTGCTGAAAGTTCAAACCAATTTTCAGGAATACCTCGAAGATAAGATAGCATCTTATGGCGGAGAGTTGTCATTTGCAAGAATGTGGGAGACTAACACAGGGCGTGGTGACTCAGCGGTGAATTCTCTTGATATCTACACTACCCCATCAGGATCAAGCAGAAGACCTGACGTCATACTGAAGGTAAAAAGCTTTTCTCATGATTGATCTTACCTGGATAATCACAGAATAAAGATTATGAAGTCGGTTATGAGCATCCAAACCAAGATAGTGGGCGGATCAAAGTGAATTTATCAGAACGAAACTTCAGACATCTTTCATCAGGTAAGACACTTTTCAATTTAATTGAAAAGATTTGATGTTGATGTACAGGGGAACCTGTCACTCGCCCTGAGATGATGCGGCTTTTAAACGATCTCGACAGCATCATGATACTAGCAACTCCTTACCGAGGAGTCTCTTCGGTTTCCATCAGCAACGTTGGTATGGAAACCACTGATTACGATTTACCAATTGGATCAGATGACCCGATACCAGGCGTGGAGGAATGTGTTTGTCCAGAAGGTTTGGTTGCCAGTGGTCTTTACTGTCCATTAAACTGTCCACTTTAGGATATAAGGGACACTCTTGTCAGCTTTGTGCTGTTGGCCACTTCCGGGATAAAACAAATGGAGGCGACGGAATCTGTAAGAGATGTGATTGTTACCCGAATTGTAATTATTGTGATGACCACGGCAAACTAGTTTCTTCACAAGACTGTCTTCATAATACTGTTAGTAACTGATCTTTCTAACTCTTCCACCAACTTCAATTTTGATTTGTTGCTAGGGAGGTGAAGACTGCCAGCAATGTAAAGAAGGTTTCTATGGTAACACCACAGATGGTGTGGTCAGCAACTGCCAACCATGTCCATGTCCATTTGCTACTTCTGATGGCAGTTTTGCCGACTCATGTGCAATGGATGATGGTGAGCTAGTCTGTGACTGTCAAAAGGGGTACTCGGGCCCCAGATGTGATCAGTGTGCTGTTCAATACTTCGGGAATCCAGCAGTTCTTGGTGGTACTTGTGAACCTTGTAATTGTCATGGCAACCTCGACCCCAACCTGGTGTTGGAAACTTGTGATACTTTAACCGGTAAGCAGCGAGCTTGCTTAAAATGTCCTGATTCAAGCTGAAATTGAATTGTAGGTGAATGTAGTGATTGTTTGTACAATACTGGAGGCAAGTATTGCGAACGATGTGCTGATGGTTTCTATGGTGACGCGGTTTTCAGACGCAATTGTCGCGAATGTAATTGCCAACAATGTGGTACTGAAGTTTGTGATCACAAAACTGGAAGTTGTTCGTGCAAGAGTCATGTGGTTGGATCTCTTTGTGACCGATGCGAACCTGGTTACTACGGTTTCGAGTCATGTGAAGGATGTAAGAACTGCGCATGCGCAGAAGCCTCTCTTAATGATGTTTGTGACGAAATAAGTGGACAGTGTCAATGTGCACCCAATGTTGTAGGACTAAAATGTGACAGTTGTGCTCCAGGCTTTTATAACTATGGACCAGGCGGTTGCCAACGTGAGTTGGTTGCTAGGAGATTTGTAGAATGTTTTACGACTTGAAGTTTATGTAACAGCTTGTAAATGTCGTAACAATGGACCTTGCAATCCAGTCGATGGGGCGTGTACCTGTCCCCCAGGCATCACCGGTAGACAGTGTAATGAATGTGAGCTAGACCGCTTTGTATTGAAGCAAGGAGAAACTGAATGCAAACGTAAATGGTTTTCTGCTCTTTTAAACTTTATCAACTATTTTCAAATCTTTTAGGTTGCGGAAAATGTACAGATGACTTGTTAGATGAAATTGAACCTCTTACAATAAAGGTGAAAAAGGTGCTTGTTGGAATTGCCAATATTTCTGTCGGAGTGTTTGCACATAAACGATTAGAAAAGCTGCAAGAAAAAGCTGCAGATGCCAAAGTTTGTTATTTCATTCAACGTTTTTCTGAAGTTTCTAATATTACCAAATAAATAAGTATATGATCTAGTTAAGTTTAAAATAAAGTTTATTTTTATAAATAAAATAAAATGAATAAATTGACAACTTTTGAAAGCTTAAATTACTGAAATCATAAAATCGTTTACAGGATATTTTGGAGGACAAGGATAATAGAATAACAAATGCAGTTGATGAAGTTGATAAGCTCTCTACAGAAGATGTAATCGATTCTTTTGAAGAAGATGTCGAAGCCAGCGGAATAGATGTAAGTAATTATGCATCTAGAACTGTTAGTAAAAAACTAAACTTTAAAAACTGCACTGCAAACCAAATCATCTCGATAAACAACAAGTGATTTGAAGCTTATAGTAGAGATAGCATGAATAAATTCTTGTAATTTGCTTCACCCACTTAATTCAATAATTAATTAAATTTTTATGAAAATTATCTAAATATAAGCAAATTGCTGTTCACTGATTTTGCTTTGCTTTTTCTACTTTACCTGCATGCTCAGATGTCAGATGATGCAAGCTCAGGAGTGATGAATAGTATAATGTTAAGCGATTATGCAAATGACGTGGTAGTAACACCTTCAATCAGCAACTTCACGTTACGCATGGTTGATCTTAGCAAGCCAGTAAGTTAACTGCTGAGTGGCTGCTTCACTTTTTGCTTCTATTTCAATCACTAACATGTGTCTTAATTGACTTGCTAGCTAGATTAGATCTAATCAAATGTACATCAGGATTTTACTTTCATTTGTAATCTTCTAGGTCTCTCACATGTGCAATGCTACCGAACATTTGGTAACCAAGGTTGATGAAACTGAAGGAAACATCAACGATCTTTATAATAAAACAAGAACTCTTTCCGATGAGACTAAAAGTTTCATTAAAGATGTTTTTGATCTTTTGGAATCGGTAATTAAACAATTATTGATTCTTTTTGGGGTTTTTTAGAATTGGAATCTTTTAACTGTTATCTTTTTTTATTTTTTTTTAGTTTTCTTATAATAACTTATAAGTTGGTATTAAAAATATAAAATTTTCTAAATTAAATCCACTTAAGATGTAATTAGTAATCGAGCAAATTCAAGCGTTAGTAAATTTTTTCAAAAGTTGAAGATGAATCACCGATTCAGAAAAAACAAAATAATTTCAATGAGAATCACAAATTTGAATTTCTTCAGAAGTTCATAAAATACAATAAATAAGTTGAATCGAACGCTTTGATTCATACAAACACTTCTGCCAATAAAATAGAACAAACCTTGTTGTTAATGGTCGAAAGTGATTAGAAATTATCAATAGTATGCAGTGAAGCACCAAGTTCGGTGCTGATGTTTATTTACATCTCAAAAATATTAACTTTTCTCAAATTTTTATTTAAAAGATTTTATTTTTTCAGCTAAGAAATGGAAGTGCTGAAAATGAAGATAAATTGAAAGCTAATTTAAAAAAAACAGAAACGCTCATTGAAAAAATGAAAGACATAGATCTGAAACGTCCAATGGAGGTTGCAGAAGTTGAACTTGATTTGGCAAAATCACGTGAGTCCCTATTGCTTTTAAACTATAAACTAATTTAAAATAATTTAATTTCAGTTCTGGAAGAAATTGAAAAAAATTTCACCAATCCGATCGTTGATATTGAAGATTCCGTTACTAAAGTCTTAGAAGATTTGGATAATCGACACGAGAAGCTTCGAGAGTTGCGGAATAAGTTGAATAATGCTCAGGACAAAACAAATATGGCGCGAGACCAAAATGCGATAAATCAAAAGAACCTTACGACTATTTTTGGTTTTTATAAAAGTTTGTATAGAAGTAATGAACTAAGTGGAAATTTATTGACTTTTGTTATAATTTCTAGCTTTCGAAAATGAGTTTCTTGAACTACAAACCATGACACAAGCGACGTCTTCACAGATCAATAGTTCAATGGCATCCTTTAGTAACATTGCTCAAAAAGTTGCAGAATTACAACCGTTAGATGCAGCTGTACGATCTAGTATAGAGTCTTTAGAACCTTTTCAAAAGCTGGACAAGAAAAGTCTTGAAAACAAACTTGCATTGGTCAGTTATCAACTCATTCAATTGATTAAGTCTGCCTTTTATCACCAAACGATTTTCAACTTAAATAATTTCATAAAAATTTGATTTTTTTATACAAATTGTTCTTATTTTCAACTCCAGGCAGAAGCTCATGTCCAGGAGCTAAAATCTGATGTTGATGCCTTGGCAGCAATAAAAATGACAAAATCGGATGCAACTGAAGTTGCTAATAGATACCGTAATATTACTCAATCAATGAACAAAGCTGATGAGGCTGCTGATATAGCTCTAGAGGTTTGTGATCAACTAACCTTAAGGCTCATCAATCTTTAACATTGAATATTTTCTCTTTAAATTTATAAATAGTTTTCTTAAACTTACTCAACAAGCTTCTGTAGCAATTTAGTTTAATCTCAATTCTTGAGAAACATATTTGCATCAATATCTGTTTTAGGCTGCTCTCAATGCATCAGCTAATGTGGAATCACAAAATCTTGAAAAACTAGCCAGAAAAGCTCATGATAAGAGTAAAAACCTTTTGGCAAAAACAACCGATATGCAGAATATTGAGCTCAAAAACCTAACAAACTCAATGCAGGTTTGATTTACGAGTATTATTAAGAAGCATTTACCATTTGGTAACATTTAACAGGATACTCAAAATACTATAAACCTTGCAGCAGACAGAAGAGATAACCTTACTACTCGAATCAATAATCTCGAAAAAGATATTGCAGGCTTTGATTCAGGTTTTGCTAAAAAATGTTGAAATGGTTTGTAAATCTATGAATATTACAGGAGACTTTGAAAACAAACACATCAATCTTGTATCGACTGTGAATCTTACAGTTGAAAGTGCAAAAAGTACTTTAGAAAAAACGCGTGAAATACAAAATGTTCTTGACAACGATATCGATACAACATCTGATGTAACAGTAATTGTCAGCGATATTGATGCTTTAGGTACATTGAATAGTTCCTCTAAACACTTTTAAATTTGTTAATTTTGTTTTGAAGTGAACAAGATTGAACCAGCAGCTAATAAAGTTGAAAGAAAATTTGCTGAAGCAAAGAACCAAGTAATTCAAGTAAACCGACTTCGGAGCAAACTTCAACTCGATGATAAACTTGGAAGACTACGAAAGAAGATAGAGAACGCGCGACAACAAGCTAACATGGTTTGACGTCATTTCCATCTTGTAAAACACAAACTAACTATTGACACTGCAGATCAAAACAAGCATGCAGTTCAATGCTACTAATCCTGAACGAGTAAAATTAAGAATGCCAAGAACTATTGTAGACACTGCTCATTCGATGTCAGTAAAATTAACCGTTAAAGTGGTTAACGCCTCCAACAACCACTTACTGCTCGTCAAAGACAATCGAGTCAGTTTACACTCATATAATTCGTTCTTCAGCAGATAACGCTGGTGTTATTATAGATTGATGGTGACTATATCCGATTAGATACTGAGGGAGGGATCCTTGTGTACACTTTTAAGGTAGCAAGAGGACTCGGGGAAATTCGATCAAATAGTCGAATCGATAACTCATTGTGGCATATTATAACCGCTTCTAGGTACAAAAGTACCCGCTAAGTCTAAACAAGGATACTATTTTGACTCTCACAGAGTTGGAAATAAAGGAGAACTACAAATATATCGACAGCAACCTTCTGCGGACGCTGTGATCGAGAAGAAGTCGGCTTACGCGAGCTCTAACGACCAAGTTGCTAAGATGTCATTATTCAAAATTGAAGTCTACATCGGGGGATTTCCCTCAGAGGTTTGATTTAATCAATTTGATTTTGAGATAAGCTTTTATATAAAATAATTTTGTTTAAGGCTGATCCATCTGGAAATAAAATAACTGGATCCTTCTGTGTTGAAAATTTGTTTATTAATCAAGAGCCTGTTGGTGTTTACAACTTCGAAGAAAGAGAAGGACCAAAACCTGCTAAGAATTGCAGAGAAAGGTTTAATCAGCTTTCTAAAAAGTTCATATACCTTAAAACCTATTCTGTAGCAATATCGGAGGAGGCTCGTTCTTCCAAAGCTGGAGGTTTTCAGGGATCAACAGTTACTTGAGATACGGTCGAAGCAACTTGACTTTCAACACAGATCCAAGAAGCAAAGCTCACATCATAGGTTTCCGAATGAACACAAATCAAGCAAATGGTCTTCTGTTTGTAGTTGGCACCACCGTCGTAAGTTTGATGAAAAAGAAGAATTTGATTAACTCGAAATGCGGGACTACTAATGAATCACTTTGACAGAATCAATTCATGGCTATGGAAATTGTTGATGGAAGCTTACGGTTAGTTTGGAACTTTGGTTTTGACAAGCCTAAAAACGCTACGATGGAAAACTATAGAGATGTTACTTCATCAGGACAGCTTTTCGTTAAAGCTGGTTATGTGTTGGCCAGTAAGCTGGTTGCTGTGTCCATTAATAGCAAGTCAGTACCATCCAACAATCCTTATGTTGAAATTATTTCATCTCAAAAGTTAAAACTTTAATTTGTTGTCAGAATTGAGTTCAAGAGTCGATGGGAAGGTGATTATGTCCCAGACTTTATGAGCGACGTTTGGATTGGTGGAAGTTGGTGTGATGACGTTCCAGATGAGTAAGTTTTGCGTTCTTTATTTTGCTCACTTGAAATTAGAATGAAATATTTCTAAAATTAACTTGGATAAAGAAGATTTTCTCGTTTGAAATTATAAGGCCCAATTTTGTTTGTTTTATTAGACTTGAAAGGCATATCTTCAATTTGAGAACTCATTATAGAGGATGTATGGCAGATATTGAGTTTAATCGAAAACAAAAGCGTCTGAGAGATGCAAACGAAAACATTGGAGTTTCGCTTGGCTGTGAAATTAATGTTAGTAAAAAAGTTCTTAATTATTTCCTATCAAAATTTGATCTTTGTCTTCAATATAAGATGTTGTTTATAGACCGTCGAAGAAGTGAATTTGAAAGGTGAAGAGTATATAGCAATAACTTCTGGCTTACACAGTGCAAAGAACGGAAGTGGCGGTTTTACTTTCTGCCCTAGAAAAACCTTTGGAACAATCTTGTATCAAAATGACACACTAGTACGTGATAAGTTAAATGCATGAAAATAATTTAAAGATTATAAAAGCGTCAAATTATATTGATTAACTTTATGAGCTAGATTTATTTTGCTTTTTGCATGTTTTTGATTTAGAAGTTTTTGCATGTTTAATTTTGATGGTTTAATAAATGATGCTTTATTAGATAAAGTTTCCTGTAATGGAAATTAGCTGGTGGTGTAGTAGCTTTACTGGTTGTTTAACAAGCTTGTAGGCTCATCAATAATACTTTTAATTAGCTTTTTTCAGCTTAATAGCTTTCACTAGCAAGAATGTATTAACTGCTTAAGAAGGCTTTTTTATAATGCAAAATTAGCTGTTAGCATCTTGAGCAAGATAGTTGCACATATATCACTGTTGGCAGTAAAGCTTTATGCAGCTTCTTATAGTGCACTGAGATTTAGAAGTTAAATAAACATTCACAGATATTGTAAATATTAAAATGTTCTTTTTTATTGTAAGCTTTGACTCACTGCAATTTTGACTAAGCTGTACTTTGAAAATAATGCTTTTTGATATACAATAATTTGCTTTCAACTCAAATAAACAGATAATACAACCTTGCTTTTCTTGCACCGAAAAATCCAATAGAATTGTTTGCTCTTCTCTTTATTAATCTCCGATTCTTGGCTGTAATTGGAGCAAACTAACAAAAGCTTGACATGTTGTGGTGTTTATTTATGAAACTTACAGCTTGTTGATCAGTCTGATTATTGAACAGAACCTTAATGTCGAGGAATTGGGAGCTAATGATAGTGATTACTATGATGGAGAAAATGCCGTTGTAACTGATTTAACACCAGATTCTGAAGTTGTTGAACCACCTATAGTCACTGTGACAACAACTATGTCAACCACTACAACTACTACACCTGAGCCCGAAGAAGAAGCGGAAGATGAATATTATGACGAAACAGAAAATCAACGTCAAATAGGCATTCCAGATGACTTAGATAATGATGAAGAAGATGAAGGCATCAACGAATTGACTGTTGTAATAGGGGTCATCGTATGTATTGTGCTAGTTTCTCTACTAGCTGCAGTAATATCTGCAATGAGAAATGCAAGCTCTGCAGCTAATATGCAGCCTCCTACTGAAGCTGAAGAACCACTAAACTCCGTGCAGCAACAGCAAGCTGCGCAGATTGAGTGGTAACACTTCTTTCTATCCTTCTGTAAATATATTACAATCACTTTTCAACCCACTACAATTATACACAAAAGCTTTTCATCACTCACCTATTTTGTTAAAAGAGGTGTTCAAGTATAAATTATCTCTTTGTTATAAACTTAAGTTGGCATGAATGATACATACCTATAAAAATGAATAAATAAAATTTGCTGTTTTATATAAGTAGTATTAAACATATAGATTTTACTTGAAATGAAATTAACTAATCATTATTTATTGTTAACTAATTTGAGTATTTTTGAATTCAGTTTATTTCTGGTATTTAATGATCCTTTTAAAAGAGTTGAAATTCTATGTTGCAGCTAAAACATGAGTTGTGAGCTCATTAACCTTTAGCTGTTCTCATAACATATATTCCTTACAAGCTAATACAAAACTATTAAACCCAAATGATCAAACAGACACTAATACAAACATAACAAAGCAGTTTGTTTCCTAATGTCGTCTCATCTGATACGTCAGCCTCTCTCAGCATAAAGTTTTTCCGTATTTGGCACAAATGCCAAAATCTTTTTTGAAGAAGTAGTCTTGCCTTTATATCTGCTTCCCTATCGATTTGTTTTCTTCATATTTTAACGTTTTAGCGCTATGTATGGGTAATTTACTTTGTATTTTGAACTTCTGCATTTCATTCTTTTGAATATTTTTGTTTAAAAGTTTCATTTTTCTGATCGTTTGATGCTTTTATTTGCGGTACAACAGACTTTGGTTATCATGCAATTGATATTGGTTTCGTCTTCCATTTAATATAAATCAACTTTTCTATTAACCTCATGTAAAAATAGTGACACTAAAGATCTTTCTGCCTTACCCCATTTATTCTGTAAATCACCAACTGATTTGTTGTTAATTTTGATTGAATGGTGGTAGTGAATAATAAGTTATGTACAGAAGCAAAGAGGCTTTTCTTACTAAGCTGAGAATATATCAGTAGATAAATGTTAAAGAACTTCACTGACAGCTTTTAGAATGAATACAAAGGAATAATCACTTAGCCAGAATATAGAATAATATTTTAAATATCATTTTTTAGATAAATTGTTTACATTTAATTTTAAATAACTAAATTTTAATATGACTTTTTAGCTTAGCAGAATACATTCTAAGAGCTGAAAGTCATGGTTATAAACAATTACTTCTTTTTAACATTTTAATCTTCTTACATTTTTTATTTTAGTATTTTGAAAGAAGTATATTTGTGAAATTGTATCTACCAACTCTAAAAACTGTTCAGCAAATAATCATTATAGATTTGACTGTTGGAAAATATTTAATAACCTTAGAGCTATTTATAAACAGATATATATTTAAAAAGGTCATATTATATTTATAGTTAAGGATATATATTTTTATATAAACTTTATGGTAACTTTCTAAACTAAGTTATTATTTCGGGTATTGTTAAAATTATATTATGTTTACTTTTGAAATCACAAATATTAAAAAATGAATAAAGGGTTCACTTCAATCGAGAAATGATAAATCATGAATTTTTTTAATGCATACAAAACAATCACAAAAATATAAACCCAAGAAAACTTAGATTTTTATTTTAAATAAGCCATAAATTTGATTTAATAGTTACAAAACATATATTACACAACATTACCAGTAAGAAACGTTAATAAAGGTTTTATACAACAAATTAATTCTGTGCGACTTTAAAAAATTGTAGAGTTGCCAACTGAATTAATTTATTAGAAAATTAAATTTCAGTTTGGTCAGAATGAGCCATGCATGGTATGAAGTATTATCATTTTGATTATTTTACTAATCAAACAAATTTTACTTTCAGTTGCTTTTGTTTTTTTTTTAGGTATTCACGATTCTTCTCAATAACGTTATTCTGTTTTGCTAATTTGAAACATTAATGTAATTCAAAGTTACTTTAATGAACTACAAAATGATTTTAAATTTCTAAAAACTGTTAGATTTGTTGCTAAATAAGATCTCAATTATAAAAAGGGTTAGACTTAAATTAAGATAAAAAATAAGCGCTTAAAGACGATGTAACAGTTATCAATACAAAAAGTCTCTCAACTTCAATTTAGTTCACTAAATTCTATCAAGCTAGTAATATAAGAGTTTGTTTCTAATTTTTGGTTAAGTATTCTAATTTTTCGAAATACAAAAACAAGTTAAATAGCTCCATTATTAATTGAAAATAATGGCAAGCAAGTTTATTGTATCATATACTAATTCAATAGAGGTTTAAAATTGATAGATCATATAACCATAGTTACAACTTAGATTTGATATTTTTAATGTAAAAGTTAGTTTAATATAAAAAGCATCATTCTATAAAAGCAATGTTTGTTTGTTGTTGCGATATGATCTTTGGTTTTAACACTAGCTATACTGGTTTAAGCTTCAGTAAGGCACTAAAGTCTGATGGAAATATGTTTCTAAGCGAAGATGATTCGATTTATAACCTTAACTTATAAAGCTACTCAACCAACAACACCCAAAACTTGTTATACAGACAAATTCTGATAGTTTAAGGTACTTAAAAGTCATCTGCTTCTAGGAGCAGATACTTATCTTAATTGTAATGTCCAAGTCTTTCTTTATGAAATATCCGAATGAAAAGCTGACTTATTTTATCAAGATTAATAACCATTTGTATAACTTATTCAAGCAAACGTCAGTAATTCAATTAGCAAGAAAGTTTGACTGCTAGGTTATTAGCAGGTCTCCAAATAATAATAAACTTTTATGACAATTAAATGTTTAAATAAACCGACTTCAACATTTTGTCAAATACAAATTAAAGTTTAATTTCAAATAAGAGCAAGTTTCAGATATAGAAACTTGCAGTCTTTTTAACTTTTCTAAGTAATCAAGTTAAAAATATTATAATAAAAATAACCATTTTTATCACATTTGGTTAACTTGTCACTTTCAGAAAAAATTAAAAACTAATTAATTATCTTTAAACAATAAAAAAAAATATTTTGAATTAATCAATCCATATTATTTATGAATTGATGTAAAAATAACTTTGAGAAATCAGAGGTTTTTAATCTAACAACAAATGATAAAGTTTTTACAAACTCTATCAAAGCTTTGAAGAATCATTTGAATCTATGAAATTAACTTAAGAACCAAATTTATAAACTCTTTTTAATAATTGAACATCTGAGTTTAAAGTACATCATCTAAATCTTTTTATTTCAGTTAATTTCTTATGACTTCTAACAAGTTATTTATACTACCTTTGATTACTTGTCATTTACAGTTTATTTATTTAGACTACATTTTAAACACCTTGAAAACCATTAAATATTTTCAATAGACAAAAGATTTTATTGAGTTATATTTGGACAAAGGAAATCTTGTTTTAAGAACTAGTGAAGATTCTGTAACTTCTCAAAAATCATATAATGATGAAAATTGTCACATCGTTAGTTATCATGTACACAGAGGAAGGTGTGTATCTAAAACCTTGTTTAGTATTAGTAATAACAATGTATTAATATCTTTCATTTTTTTATTTCTCTTTTAAACCTTTTTTATAAATTCAAAAATTGAAACTTTTTTAACTTATTTAAAAAGTTAGTTTTTTCTAATAAAATGAATTGAAATTTTATTAATCATTTCATATTACAAATGGGACTTTTTTGGTTTTAATCACAACTTTGGTTGCAGAGAACTATCTTTAACAGTCGATAATGATGGGCAGCAAGTTAAGCGACTAATAGCTCCACGGAGCAAACGAGAAGACGATAATTCAAGATCTCGAGTAATGATTTATTTGGGAGGAAGTGTAGAAAGTACACTTTTCGAGGGGTGTATTAAGCAGGTTTACATCGAAAAGTGAGTCATCATTTGGTTGTTGAGATCCTTACTTACATAAAATGATTCATACACGGATAAATAACTCCAATTTTTATTTAAAGATTCCTAATTGACGTTTTCTCAATGATTTTTTTATAAATTATTTTGCAGTTGTTTTAGTTTTAAGATCATGATCTACTTGAAGAGATCTTTCAAATATTTTTCAGCGATCCTCTTCACCCGAACCTACTAACTGACAATATGTACTGTGGACAAAATGGAATAACCTGCGTGGGTCACCCACTGTTTAATGCTTGCAACGCAAAATCAAAACCGGTTTCACCTACACTCGTACAAGGTATCGTGCAAGATGAAACTGGTTTCAAAGTAGACCGGAAACCCGAACTAGTAACGAGCCTGAAAATGGCTCCTGATAATCTCTGTATGGTCCCATTTTTACCGAAGCACACTGGTTTGAACTTTACAGGTGAGCCTTTGAATAGAAATAAGAAAATTGATGATATTATAAGGAAAGCAACAAACCTTATTGACTTTTGACAGGATCAGAAAGTTACAGCAAGTATACTAGAAAAGAGTTTGATCCGACTCAATGGAGATTTTCCTTAAGTTTTCGAACTGTACATAAAAGAGGACTTCTGTTCTATTTGGCAAATAGCCAGTAAGAAATATTATCTAGTTTTAACATTATGATAATCTAATTGATGTATTTACTCAATACAGTGACTACAAATGTTAGTCAAATATGACTCATTAAGCCCACTAATATATGATGTAGTTCTAGCAGCTTACATCTGGTCTGTTTTAAAATCTTTCAATTCATCATATTGATATGAGTGTAGTTTTAATTGTATCTACTACAGCAATTTACAACATCAAGTACCCACACAACTACGTATTAACTGATAAATTTACTGTAAAGTCAATATTTTATATTACATATATTAAGATAACAGTTTCATACACTAACTTGTGGCACGAGAAATAAAAAAGTCTGCTTCAGGTTTCATGCTATCTTTTATCAATAATTCTGGAGAAAGATTTGTTAGTAAATCATATTCTCTATAAATTCTATATAAGCCCAGCTAGAAACACAACAACATTTTTTATATTGTAAACAAGACCCAGCCAACACAGACAACAAAAATGTAATTAAAAGCTAATTAAGAAGTTTTTTAATGGCAAAATTCCTTCACTAATACAGAAAAACTTGCTTAAATAAAAATCGTCTGCTTGCCACTAGGGGGCGTTAAAGACAGCTTGCGTACGCAGGTGCCTACTACATTTGCTTATAAAAATTCATTCACAAAGTTTGTGTGATCAAAATTTATGTTAATTAAAGACTTTCCCAGAAGATAAAAACTTAAAACAGAACGAATTTCGTTAAATATATAAATAATTATGTAATAAAAAGTTTTAAATAAAACTACTAATACCAAAGTATAAAAACTGTTGATATAACACAACTTTGTTTATTGTTTTCAGTCAAAGCGAACACATCATAGTGTTTTTGGTGAAAGGAAAAGTAGCCTTGCGTGTTCTACTTGGTTCTCAACGAGTAAGAATCAAAACAAATCAAAGATTTAATGATGGACAGTGGCATAAAACTATATTTGAGCGACGTGACAACTTTACTCAATTGATAGTTGATGACATAGTTCAACCTGCTGTTGAGATAACTGAATCTTCAGTATCATTTCCCATGCGAATACCGGTCTACGTAGGTGGCTTGCATGTAAGTAAATGTATTTTTAATATTAAATTCAGGTATTGCTGTACATGCTAGCTAAGCTGATTTATTGAATGCTTATTGAGACTAGAAAACTTGTAAAATACATAAGATCTCATATGTTTAAAAAAAACTTCTGCTGTAAAACTTTATCACAAATTAGTTATCTATCATGTACGATAAGGTTTGGTTTCAACTTGCAGCAGATATTTCAACTGAGATATCTGTCAATTTATGTAAGCTTTCAAAAATATTTGTTGTTGTAAAAAAATTACATTCTTTAATTTAATCAAAACTTCAAGATGCCTTTTCGTTTCTTCTTATTTTTAGTAAAATATTTTTTCATAATAAAATAAACTTTAAACATTCGAAATAATTTTAAATAAATCCAATTACATTTTGTCTACTAGTACTTGCCCAAGTACCAGGCTCGTGTAGTGATTAATCGTCGAAATTTAATCGATTTCACCGGGTGCATTAAAGGAGTATCAGCAGACAGGCACCTACTTCCAAGCGAGTTTCACTTTACAGTTTCTCCCTGCTTTACAGAGCATCAAGCAGGTCTTTAACTACATCTAAGATTTTCTTAATTACAAATTTAAAACTTTATTTTTACAGGAATTTACTTTCCTCAAACTAAGCCAGGTCATTCCAATTCTTACATAGTCCACCAACAAAGATACGTCGTTGGAACCAATATCCAAGTTGCATTTGATTTCAGACCTAGAGTTTCTGATGGAATTCTATTTGCGGTTGATCACATGGATTCAGGTTTTCTTCTCATTTTTATGCTCTAAAATATTCTGAATAATATTCTATTAAAGGTGATTACTTCAATTTGGTTCTAATCAATCGTCAGCTGCTTCTCCGAGTGCGACAGCAAGGCGAGTTACTGGAACAAAGATTCAATCCTTCTGATTACAACATGAGCTTATGTGATGGGATCTGGCATTCAGTTGCTGGTTTGTTAATCATTAGTATACTGCAGTATTTAAACACATTTCTACTTTGCAGTTAATAAAGCTCATCACGTGCTGATGCTGGAAGTAGATGGAATCGCTGTTACTCCTATGAGCACAGGGACTGTTAAGAAATGTCTTACTGATGGCCCCTTTTACATTGGTGGAAAGCAAAGTAAGTTTCATTTATTCTCGTTGCGAAGCATTTTTCATGAAAATGATTTCATTTATGGTTATAAAGTCACAGCGCTTTCAATATCTACATTTTTTATAGAAAAATTATAAATTAAAAGAATGATCATGAATCTCAAATACTTTTTTTTTAATTTTTGATTTAATAAATACTTAGGTTTTTCTGCTTGAAGCAATCTTAGGAAATAATTTTAGCTTCTTTTTTTAAATTGATATTTTAGTTAGTTGTTTTTGTATGATATCTATTGTGACATTTAAGTGGACTTAATTGCTGATGAGATCTTACAAATTTAAACAATAATAGACAAAATTAATTTAAAATTTACCAATTTAAAGTGAAGTTATGAAAATATTCGAAGAATAAATCAAATTGACTTTACTTCCTAAAACATATGTTGGAAAAGAAGAAGTTAAAATGATTTTCTTTGATATGTCAAGTAAAAATCGATTTCAAATTTCATTAACCAAGAAAATATAGTTTTCAATTTCCTTTTAATCACTTTAAATTCCAAAAGACCTTCACAATCTTATACTACAGTGCCTTGCGAGTGGTTTGAAAACAATTGATAGATAATCTGATTTATTGGCTCCAAGATGACTATTTTGAAGTACTTTAAAAAGATTATTGAAGATATTTTTCAAGCAAAATAAATTAACTTCTGTTTTTAAGCTGCTACATAAACAACTTAATTTGCTAGAACTCAAGTTGTAGGCAAGCAGATGATAATGAAATTATTAAAACTATAAATACAACCTGCTCAGAATAATTCAAATGTATGTCAAAAATCAAACATTTTTACAATTTGATATTTTTTATATTTTTAGATTACAAGAAGGTGAATGGCTTAGAAACTGAAGAACAGTTTGTTGGTTGTATGAGAGATATACGAATTGATAATGTTCTGATTAATCCTGAACAGTACAGACATGGTGATGTCTCCTTAACGTGTCCTATGGATCCCTGATCTGAAATGATTGCTGTAATATTCAATAACTTCCATTATAATATTTGGTAATAAAGATTTATATAGGAAGTAATTGCTTATACATATATCCTTTTTATTCGCCTCTTTTACTCACTTTAATAATAATTCTAAAGTTTCATCCTAACATAAATCATTCACATTTTCCTATTGCTATCAGAAAAACATCTTATTTTTGTAAACTTATCTACTTAAGAAAAATCTTTTTTTTAAACTTGCTTATAAATGTATCATACTCAATAAACGCATTCTAATATAACAATGTCTTGAATTTTTTTACAAATTCCTTCTTTTAACATTTCAAATCTTTAATAAATCAAGCTTATAAACGTAGCAATGAATTTCTTTATTTTCTAGACGTGACTACTTAATAGACATATTTAATTATTATCTTTATAGTCCTTCTGTTCTGGGTTTTCTGTAGTATAACTTATTAATTTCAGATATAGATATAATAATTTTTTTAAATTATTTATAATGTTTTACAAAACAGCTGAGCTTCATCTTCACTTATAGAATTAAGCTAAAATATATTATAAGATGTAGAAAAAGTAAAGTATAAAGTAGTGAAGAATTGTAGAACAGTTTTGTTTAGAAGTTGAACTCTAACCTCTTTTAATTCAGCAAACAAAAAGCAACATTTTGTTGGCGAAAATTTCACCAGAAAAAAAAAATACATTTATTTTCTACTCTGAAATTAAACTAAAACTTTTGGTAAAAAATTCAATTTATTTAAATCTATTTAACCAAACGGAAATTTTGAAAAAGAAACTGTGTTTTTTTTCGTATTTTTATGAAAATGTCTAATCCATAGTATTTATATTTGAGGCAAACAGTTTCTAGACCAGTATTTTAGTAGTTTAGAAAAATATCTCTTTAATTTGTTTTCTTTTGTTTTAGCTAGATTTACTTTTGTTTCTATAAAACTTTACACAAGTTGTGTTTTCTTGTGACAAGCTTACACGTTTTCCTACAACTAAGGTTTATCTTGATGTTACCAAAGATGTCAGATAAATAAACTTAAAGTGGTGGAAGAATTTGATACTAAAAACAAAAAGTTTAACACAAACCTCAGAGTCATGTTTCATTGGTGTAAGGTAATTAATATTAAAGAGAAATTATTACAAGCAAAAAAGTTACTATGTTCTTTTTTTTGCATGTCTTTAAAAACAGCTTTTCTCTTTTAGTAAAATGTACAAAAAGAAGAAATTTTATTCAATGTTCAGCATTCGCATCGCTTTCAGTTTTGTGTAAAGTTATTTGTAAAAGCTGCAAAATTAAACCGACTCGTAAAAGTAATTTGATTTTCAAAAGTCTATAAAAGTTTATTTCAAAAACATTTATGACAATTTTTTTTTAATTTTTAAAAGTTGCAAAAATTTTTAATCAGAATTATTTAGTTAATTTATTATTAAACTTGAAGTAGTTTACTAGTTTAATGAAAACTACTAAATCTTAACAAGTGCAGCCAGTGTTATGTAAATCTTCTTTTTGATTGGTGTTATAATCAATTAAAATAGAAAATAAACTAGTGCAGCAAGATCAAATGAAAAATGTATTTTTGTTTAAAATTTATACATCAGTGTCTTTTAAATTATAATTATATCTATCTAGTAAGAAATATGCAATAAATTCTAATAACTTTAGATAGATAAATAGAAATTAATGAAGTTTAACCAAATAAGTAAAATTCATTTATTTCTTTAGTTATTCATTTTTTAATAAATTCTAAATCTCAATTCATCAAATAATCAGCTGATAGGTGGAAAGCCACTAATTCAAGTTTTTAATTCTCATTTAAATTTCACTGCAAAATATTCGGCATTTATAACTAATAATTTGTTAATCAGCTTTTTGTATTTTGTCAAATGTATTTTTTCGACTTTTAGCTTCAAATGTATCTTTCTTGTTAAATGAATTTATATTTAAGCTGAATAATAAATTTAATCTTAAAATGTTTTTTCAAATCATGAAATGAATAAACTACCAATGACTTTGAGGTATCGTTGTTAATAAAGTTTTCTTTAATATCAGCAACCAAACAGCTTAATCAATCTATAGTGACTAATCATTGAAACTGATTTTGAGTCAGCACTATTACATAAAGTATCAATTTTCAAATTTTAGTTTAAAATAAGTGAACTTAAAAATATCTAAGCACAATATCGGCTTTAAGACGTGAATAATTGATTTTCTTTAAACATTGATCTTTGAGTTTAAAGAACAGTGATAAGCTATACTTCAATATCAATGTACTTCTTTTGTGTTTACAGCTACAAGTTCAATTACGAGCTATTATAACCATCAACTATATATTTTATTGTTTTAAAAAAATCCTTTAGTTTACAATTATTTCGAGAGTATTTAAACTTTTGATCAATTATAATTTAATTACTTCAAAGAGAAAATTCATTCTGAATTTACGTTTGTAAAACTTCACTTTTTGTTGTTGAGTTCAAGCAATATTGAAGATGCCATTTTTAAAAGTTATTTATTTCTGCTTTTCAGAATTTCTACTAAGTAATAAAATGATAACTAATTACATCTAATAATTGATTAGTTAACTTTCTTTGATTTTTTAATTGAAGCTTAAATTTTAACAGTAGTTAAAAGCTTTAAAATTTAACTGCTTTGTAAGGTTTGGTTAACTGTCAGTTAGACAGAAAATCTTTAATCCCGCAATTTTTAAATCAAAAACAAAATGATTTGAGTTAAAAATGTAGTTTGTATGTTGTTTGGTGTGAGCCACTTTATTGCTTTATAAAAAATCTTTAAGAAATTACTTACTTTAAAAGCCTGGGGTTATATTGAGATCAATTGTTATCAAAGAAAAATATTTCAAATTTTGCATGATATCTAATACTTCACAAGATTGACTTCATAAATATAATCCAGTTGCTATATGACATCTAAAAAAACTAAATATTCTGTTTTTTGTTAAAGTTGTGTTTTTTGAGTTCATTGACAAAGTTGAGTCAATTTTCTGATGAACCAAATAAGATCTGAATAAAATATTTTTCTTAAATGAAACATCAGATCTTATTTGGAAATTTATTAATAATTTTTATTCAATTTATAGATAATGGTTAACACTTTCGAAAATAGAATTTAAAGTTTTAATAATTTCAATTTGAAGGTTTTTAGTTTAAAAACACGTTAATCAAACATGAGATCTTTTAAAGGATAAAATCTAAACTGTAAAAAAATGTGATCTTCAAATGACAATTATTTATTATAAATACTTTTTTACTAATTTATAAATTTATTTCAATTATAAAAATTCTTAAAATGTAATTTATTGTCAAGATCTTAAGTTTTCTTTGATTTGTAAAAAGTAGTTTACAAATAATTTCGAAACTAGAAGCTACAAGAGAAGTTTGTTGAATAAATTGAAAGATAACAAATGAGATAAAAAGTTCGACGAAAAGTTTATCTTAGAAATTGATTTGTTCAAGTTGCAAAATATGTTTCATCTGTTTAAACCTACTAAAGTTTTATAAAAAAGCGTTTTTCAAAGTATAGCCATTTATTGAAGTTTATCTTTTTCAATATAGCATTTATGATTTTTTTTAGTCTTTACTAATTTTCATGCAGATCAAAAATTCAATATTGTAGAAGATTTTGAAACTGAATAAAATGACTGAAGAAATAAGTAGCTCAATAAACGTCGAAGATTCTAACTCAAGGAACTTTACATCAACACACAACATTTGCACACAGTCGTCTACTGTGATCAACATCCAAGGAACGGAGCTTTCTAGTTATCAGTTACAAAGTGCTAAACGTTTAAATGAAATTGAATGGAACAAAACCAATGAATTGTATCGTTATAGAATGCAACGAGTTGGGGTAAGTTTATTTGCAAAATTAAGATGAGAAAACGACACTGACAACCTAATATCTTATTTGAATAAAACTTTTATTTTTTATAATCAACTTTATCCTTCAGTATTTAAAGCTGTAAATAGAAATCTTTCTTACCTTAATTTATAAAATCTACAAAATTATTTTCTGAAATACTTTATATATTGTTCAATATGTATATTGTTTGATATTTGTATAATGTTTTCTAACAAGAAGTATTTTATAGATTTTTTGAAAGTTGTAAAATTGACTTAATAAGTTGGTTAGCTGAAGTCAACTAAGTTTTTTCTTCTACAGTTCTTGCAAGTTATTTTGGCACTAATTTGCATCATCGTCACTTTTGTAATTACAACATTTGAGTTTAAGGAATCACCAGCAACTGGTATTTGGTGTTCTGTTTTTGTAAGTCAATCTAAATTCAATTATTTTTACAACTTTTTTTCATTTATGTTCGGATAATTCAAGTACTGATAAACATTTACAACTTAACAAAATCTTGTCAAGTAATTTGTAAGAACTCAATTATTACTTGACTTAATTCAAAGTTGACATATGTTAGTATTTTCCAAACATTTATTTTAAATGAAGCTGGACATATCAATCAACTTCAAAATGTTTTCTTAAAAACATAGTTTAAAATAATGAACACGATAACTGAAATTTGAGAGATGAATTTACTTAACTATCATAACTTTAATAAATATTTTTCTTTTCACTTGTATGATTTAATCAATAATTTGTCAGTTACTAATATGTGACTTCTTCTTATCTTCTGAGAGCTACAAACTGATTTTACATCTTCCAGTTTGCAGCAGTAGGTGGCTTGGTGCATACAGCTTCAAAAATGAATCGTTCCTTTCGTGTGAGTTTTATCTTCTTTTCATTCTTACAACAACAAATCATTTCAACCTAAAATCAAGTTTTTAGATTTTTTTAAATTAGATGCTTTTATAAAAGCAGCAAAAGAGCTCTCCTGTATAAATGACAACTTTTCCTATTAAGCTTTAAAGCCTTAAAAGCTCTTCAAATAATCATTTTTTATTTTCTCTTACTAACTAAACAAAATTGAAGCTATCATTAAATGAATAGATGAAAATGTACAATGTCTTAAACATAATTTGATTCTAACAATTTGAACAAACAATATATTTTACAAAACTAATTTTTTCTACAGATTTATTATATTCTTTATAGTCATAATTTAGGCTACAAAAGTTTACTTCTTGATGTAGTTTTTTTAGCTTAGCATCAATGAATACTTCGACTCTAAAATTTTTAAGGTGGTAGTGACATTCGGGGTGACTAATATCTATTTTGGATTTTTGATGTTTTTTGTCGAGTTTGTCGAAACTGGAATGGGAAGAAGCAGACACAAGTTTGAGCTAGTGAGATCTTATTTGCAAAATGTTAAAAAATTATTAACTTTCTTTCATCTGTAGCAGCTTACTAACTACTAAAAACTAACTAATTATTCTTAATTACGTTCTACACTTAGATTACTTTCTAATATTTTTGTCTAGTATGAAGCTTTTCTTGAAATTTAAATTATTGTAAACAAGATCAGATTAAACATTTAAATACAACAGCTGTAAAATAAAATAATTATTTTAAGCATTTAAACTCCTACGAACTTAAAAACTCTTGTCAATAATTTCATGAATTGTAAATTATAATTTATGATAAACAGTTTATAATTGCCATCAATACAAAGTTCTCTTTAAAACATTACTTTACAGATTTTATAAAAACGAGCTTTTTGAAATTGAACTGTTAAAAAGGGAAATTATTTGGGTTTCATTGAGTACAGCAACAATTAATTTTTTACTTTTTTACTTTTTAGTAAAGTTAACTAGAATTTATATTAAATGTTTGATGCAGAGGTCTCTAGAAATGGTTTATCATATAGTGATGTGCATTTTTGCACTATTTCAAGTTCTTTTAACTATCTTTGCAATTTGGATTTGTAGAAAACATGATGGCGCGCAAATCAAGCAAGTAAATTCTTGCTTTTATATGTTTTGTCATTCTCAAAGATCAAAGTGAAGATTCAACAACAAATTTTTATATTTTTTCTAACTCAGCGGAGCTTTGAACACCTTATTGCCAGTTGTAATCAGGATGACGAGACAGTTGCAATAGAAATTCGATAAATTTGGTTAAAACCGAATCAAGCTTCTTTTGATAATGTAAATTGAAGATTTATAAGAAATTAAATTTAGAAAAGATTTTCTTTTTGTTTTTTTTTATCAAAGACTTAAGTTCTTGCTGCATCTATCAAGGAGCTAAACCTCTTATCAATCTTTAAGATTAAATTACACTTTTATAAGGTTTCATTGGAAACTGGTGATATGTCATGATTGCTTCGTAAATGATCACAAAAATGTTTTTAATCTGTCCGACAAAATCAAAAGTTCAATCAAACTTTCTCTGTTTGAGTAAATAAGACTGTTTGTACTATTGCTGTGCATTTACCATACTTTTGTTTACGAAAACTATTAACTCACAAAAAGGTTAAAATGTTATGAATTTGTAGTTAATATCAAATAACATATAAGTATTGTCTTAAAAAACAATCAGGTTAATAAAAACGTTCAAAAATATATTAATATCACTTTTCTTGTGTAGCATAAAAGTTGTTTGATGTTTACTCTACAAGCATGTGAATAAAAACTGTCGACGTTTGGATAAACAATTGAACACCTTTAGTAAAAATGTATCATGTACAAATTGATGCTACAATTATCTTGTTAACATAGTTAAGATATAGTAAAAGATCGAACAAGCAAATAAATGTTGGAGCTAAGCTAGACATTTTTGTAACATTACCTAAATCTTTAACCTAAATGTGATTTTTTATATTCCAAAATAAGATCTTTTACAATAAGTATAAAAGAAGCTTTATTTGCAATCGCATTTCATTAGAGTAATAAATCAAAATGCATCTACTTGTATATTCTATTGACGAGGTAGCAAAATAAAAAGTTGTATAAATAAATAACATTTGGTAATGTTAACAACCAAAACATAGAACGCAGCAGAAAACTTTGATCTTTTTAGTGAAAGACTGGTTTTGGGTTTTTTTAAAGCTTTTTAAACCTAATTAATAAATCAATAAAAGTCATTTTTGTGGGTTAGTAAGAAGCTTCAAATAAAATGGTAAAGGGTGTATGTATGTTCGATGACAAAAAACTAAAAGCAAAAGTTGATTGGCTCTGCAGAAAAAAAATATAATTCTGTGTAATCATCGATACAGTTTAGACTGAAAGCAAATAATTTCTTTTTATAATCTACAGAACCGATAATTACAAATATTAGAATATTATAAAAAAAAAGAACAATTAGATAAAGCTTATAAAAAATACTATTCTATCTCGCAGTTGTAAAGTTTATATAAACAATATTTAAAAAATTTTGACTTCAAATACTGATAAAAAATTCTAAGAAGTTATATTTATGTATAAGTCTGAAGTATGATGTTAAATTATGTTAAAAATTTAGTTTTGTTTAACTAAATAAAATCAGTTATCAAGACTTTTGTGTATCAAAATACCTTATGTAATTTATCAAATTAAAAAAATAAACTAAGAATTTTATTATTTTTAAAATACTGAAAAAAATTCAGCTAGAAATAATCTATTAAATGACTCTTGAAAGTTTAAAACGGTTTTAATCTACTCCTAGTCAGGTCCCCAGTGGTTTTCCTCAGGGTTCCGTTCTTGGTTATCTTTTTTTTATTTTCATCGAAGACCTCATCAGAAAAATAGTAGCAATAGATGATTTTAGTGTGTTTGTGTATGCAGGTGACATCAAGCTATTATCTTGCAATCCTTTAAAACTTCAAACTGCTCTACACACTGTAGAAAACTGGTATGAGAATCGATAGTTCAGAATCCAGCCCAAAAACTTATAACTTTATCTCGTCAACTAGCTGCAATTCCTTAAACCAATATTCCACTAATGGATTATTTATTTCACGAATATCTTTGGTCCGAGACCTTTGCATTACCCTATTATCCACTTTAAATAGCACAATTATGTTTCCAAAATCTTTGCAAAATCAAACAGCCTTGTGGTAGACAAAAAATTATAAAAACTTTTTAACCGATTAATCTCTTTTACTTTGTTGTAAAGACCTTTACTTCTAAGGAGCCATACTTCTTTATCAATTTCTTCAAATTGTACACATGTCTAATTCTTATTTTTTAAATTATCCATAATTTAATTGACCTTCAGTTCGATACTTAGTTTTCTATTAGTTCTTCCCTCAAGTTATATCAACTCTGACGACACATTACACTTCAATAAGCCCATACCAACTGGTACGTTATTCAGAGCAAATTTTATCATACTGCACAATTAGTACTTGGAACCAGCTGCCATCAGAAATTGTCATGTCAGAATCACTCGTGCTGTTTAAGTCGAAGTTGAACTGGTTTAAAATTGTCAATACTGTCATTTCTAAACTGTGATTTTTTTCACCTTTTTATATTATTAACATTTTATGTTATTGTTTACTGTTATATATTTTGAGATGTACTGAAATGCCATGTGTTACATGTTTTTATTTCTATATTTCCAACTTAATTACATATAATAGGCATTATTTGCAAGAATGTGTGTTAGCAAGAGGTGCTCTTATAAGGCAGCATCTTTTGCGTTTATTGTAATAGATAAATAAAGTGCTTATTTAACGTTTAAATTTTTTCGATTCGATGATAGAACAATTAATGTTAAAAATTAAATTTCGAAAATTAACTTGGAAACCTTGTTTTGTTGCCATGCGACATTTAAAGCTAGTCCTAGGTTATTCAAGAACTGAATATTTTAGAAAAAGTTTTAAGATTAATTCTGCAAATTTTTGTTGAGTAAAGTAAGTTACTCAAAGTTGAATTATTTTTATACATTTAAGTGAATTTTTACAAATAAATTAGAATATATAATTACTGTCTTAGATTGATATTAGTTTATTTAATACTAGATCTAAATTAGTTCATTTGATCAATAGTGAATTTGAAAATGAAAATATAAATAGTTGCTATCAATTTTTTCACCCTGTCTTATAATATTAACCTTATTGTTTACACTTATTTTTTCAATTTAATTTTCACTCTTAGTTTGATTCTTTTCACAAAATTTATATATTGTCAAACAAAATCTGTTTTTAAATGGTTTAAATCCCTTAACTTACTTATAGATGGTATAAATATTTTAAAACTTCTTATGAATGCTTTAAGTTATATATTAAAATAACCTGATTTTATTTCGTATTTTAGATACCACGATTACTATGATTAAACATTTAAACCTTTAATTTTATTCAACGTTTTATTGTACTAAATATAAAATACTCTAGTATTTGAAAAATTTTAATAATATCAACTTTTATTTTACAGGCAGCCTAGGTCATATAGCCTTGAGTAGACAAAACTACTGAAAAGTTAATACCAACTGACAAAATTGTATTTACTTTTAAAAGAAACTTAACCAAAATAAGATGGTAAAATTAGCATTAGGTCCATCAACAAGTCATATGTATGCAAGCCGTGGTGGTGAGTATACCATAAATAGGTTCTATCACACTAGATACAATCATGATTATGGAAATGAATTTTTCAAACCACGAACTGGAAGTGTTTCCTCCAGTGGTTATGCTTCTAATATCAGACCACAAATGTTTTATTCAAAATCCTTAGATGAATTTGATAACCCATATATGGGGTTAGTTGTATATATTAACTTTCAATACGAATCTGTTGGATATCTTTAAATATTTTTCATAATTTCTACTACTATTCAATAATTGTATTTTTTACAGTCAACTTCTTGCTGGTAACTATCAAAGTATAACTCGTCGTCATTTCAACAAACCACATGATTCAGATGGTAAAGATCCCTTTTCAAAAAACGTATTTAAAAATGGAGTAATCAGTGGGTTTACTGAAGAAAAATATATCACAAATCCCACCAAAAGAGAAGTAATTTATTTTGATTTTGTTGATTGCTATTTATTTTGGAATTATTATTATTCAGGCTCGTTCCGTTCACTTTGATACACGTGACTACGGAGCATATTCCAGAAGCGGTCTTCACCCAAAATATCTTATCCCATTAAAAAAAATAGATCGTAAAGATATAGTTGAAAATGAAAATTTTTGCCACGTATGTTTATTTAAACTGATTTTCTTTAAAATCTTTATTTCCTTTATTTTAAAACACAGGGACCTTCATATATGAGGTCTGAAATGAAAACTCGATTCAAAGAACAACAACAAAGCCTTCCATGTGAGTTGACTTCATACTGAGTTAGTTGATGTCGTTTAAACAAAGTTCTTGAAATTTCTGTTTTAATTGCTTATTTGAAAAGCATTTTAATGTTTGCTAAATTGATTAGTTCAATCGATTATCAAAGTCTAGAACATTAACTTGTTTAAAATCATCTTGTAATAATTTAATTTATCAAGATGGTTAATAAAGGTTTGAATTAGAAATTTGCATAAATTGATTTGAAGCAAGCCCAATTAAGTAAAACAATTAGTTTAACTCTAAAATAGAAATTTCTTATATTAAAATGAAAGGATTCCATTCAAAAACTAAAACTGAAGTTGTGACATTTTCTACCATAACTAAATATTCAAAACACTAACTACTTCATTTGAACGCAGGGAAGTTAATAGGAAAAGATATTGGAAATCTAGAAGCTTCAGGCGATGTAAATAACAAAAATATTGAGCCAATAACCTTCAAAAACGATGATGCTTTTCTTAATGATTTACCAGTTAGTTTGATATTATGTATCAGTTTTAATTCTTTAAAATAATTATATAAAGTATTTATTTAATTTACTACTTTTGCAAACTCATTAGTTGCATAACGTATCAAAGTTTAAATCGATTTTATTTTGTAGAGAGAATGTACAAATCGACCAACTGGTATTTCTTTAACGAAAGAATGTTATCTAAATTCAAAAGGTCAAAATGGTCGAGAACCTTTTCCTACAATTACTAATACATCAGAGAAGTATAATGGTTTTACTCGGAAGGACAATTTAATGCCAAGTAGTCAAGCGAGGTTTGCTAGTTCAGATGTAACTAGTTTTCAGAACATAACAACTTTCAAATGTTAATCTTAGAGAAGGTTACACAAAAATAGATGAATATCCCCCAATATTCGCAAATCAAGTGATGAAGAAGGACCCTGCTGAATATTTCAATCTTATTCACACTGATAATAAAATATCAATGATGAAAGGACAATTTTTAGTGAGTTTGAATTAAGATGTTTTGTGGATAAGTTTCATTTTTACTTGTAGTAGTGACAGACATTTGGTAAATTCAGTGAATTTTTACAGGGATTAAGACAAGCTTCATGGAACGAAGCAACAGCTCTTGGTAAAGAAGAGACTGGAAACAAGGAGCTAAGTGGTGATTGTCGAAATAATATGAGATATATGGAAACGAAAAATGTTGATCGACAAAAATACCTGACAACTTCTAAATTGAAGTCTACTTTTTATATTTCATCATAATTACAATAATTTACGAAATTCAATATTTTGTTGTTACTATTTCAAATATTTAAGCTTTGATTATATCAAGACAACTTCTCATTACAACATTTGGTCATTCAGACACTTTGACATGAACCCCAGGGGGAATGAAAGGCAAGGTTGGGTATTTGGAGGAGTTCAACCAGCCAAGCTCGATGGATTCACTAAAAACAACACACTTCAAACATATGGACGAAATATCGATGAAAATAAAGTTTTATTACAACTTGATCCTTATGTTTCCAGGTATTTCTACTTACTAATGTAATCAAACATACAAGATTATCTTTTACAGATCAATTAAAAGGAATGACCGATTTTTTGGTGAAAATATTCATTTACATAAAATACCGCAGCAACCAGTCGACTTTTACAAAAAGGTCAATCCATTATCGACAGCTACTTTAGAAGCAAGATAATCATTGAAAGTGTTTTGGCAATTAGTGCCAAATCTGATGTATTTTACCTAATTTCTGCTTTTTTCTGCCTCCTAGTTAGATTGCAGCTTTTAGTACGTGGTAAAAGTCATATATTTTGTTTGTAGTTACGCAAAAAATATTTCATAAAAAACAAACTGAAATTGATGATTCATAATTCAAGAAGAAATAGAAAAGTCTGCAGTACGGCTAATATTTATTAAGAATTAAAATTGGAATAGAAAGATAATATAAAAAGAGGTAAACATTAAAAAGTATGACACTACACAAGTCCATACCATTTGTTAAATGCAAGCAAAGCGGAATTTTTCGAAGAGATAATTGAAGTTTCGATTGTTGAGGCGGCCCATTCAAACGCCGATGTGTAGTATAAGCCATTTGTATTTAAAACAAAACTACCTAGTTGTTCCGGTGGGCTGAAAAGTCGGAAGTAATTTATTTAGAGGTACTCACTGACGTAGTATGACAGATTGAGACAATACTTCAGCTAACTATTTACATATCAGATTAAAAGCTTTTTTAATTTTCAAATAAGATTTCCAAACCACTAAATTAACTTTTAGTTTCAAATCTACAAAATCTATCACAGAATAAAGTACAGATAACTTAAACATCACTAACTTGAATCTAGGATAAGCTTTCCAAACCACACTTTTTACTAAAGAGTGATTCTCAAAAAGTTCATTTAGTTGACTAGAAGTCAGTTGTTCAGTAGAAAATATCTTGTAGACGTCTGCATTGTATGTTGAGTTCTTTAAGTAGTTCACAGGCGTCTTCAGACTAATACTTCTGCAGAATAAAATTCAAATTAATATTAAAAGCTTATACTTAAAAAGATTGTATCAAGTTTCCATGAGAAACACATATAATAGTAAAAAGTTAGCATAAAATTGACCAAATTGATGATAAGAAACCAATTGTCATACCTATAGAAGATATCTTTAGTTGCAATAATTGTTTTTGAACACTCGTCACATTTGAAAGTTGTTTTATTCAATTGTCCTTTAACAAATGTTGCTACGGTTTGTCTGTTCAATGACAAGATGATCAAGATACATGAGATTTAATAGATGAAGTCCTACCTGTAACGTTTGTCTTCTCCAGTCATTGGACAGTTTCTGTCACAAGCCTCAGTGACATCAATATTAGGACCATTGAAATAAAAGGGCACACTAAGAATTACAAGATCGTAAGACCTGAAAAAAAGTAATTTTCAAAATAACAATTTAATCAACAAAATAAAAACTAACTTGTGATTATTAAAGTTGTCAAAACTTATTTGAAAAGTGGAATTTTCTTTGATGTATTTGATCTTATCAACAGCAAACTGAAGATGATTAGCAGCAGATCTGACCACTGACTTCTCGCACAACAGACGATTACCACCTCTAACAGACCACGTCCCAGAGTCCATACCAGCCATTGCTATGGAGCCTGACAGTAAAATAGAATAAGAAATTTCATTTATGAAAAAACGTCTCAATTAACCCGCTAATCCATTCGAATTACAATCCTGTCCATAATTCACTTTGATAGCTCCATTTACTAACATATTGATGGTGTAATTATCTAACCCGACTTCTTCGAACAACTGGCAAGCTGTTTTCTATTTGAAGAAATTGTTGTCACAAAAATGTT
This sequence comes from Pegea sp. RAD2-039, assembly GCA_034620365.1. Lineage (NCBI taxonomy): Eukaryota > Metazoa > Chordata > Thaliacea > Salpida > Salpidae > Pegea > Pegea sp. RAD2-039. The sequence goes on along the minus strand of JAQGEQ010000305.1, from coordinate 245,358 downwards.
GTGATACAAAACCCACTTACTTGAGTTGATTCATAAAATTTTCTTCCAAGAGATACAAGAAGATCTTCTACTGAATTATAAGCTTTTCCTTGATATTGAAAGTCATAAATTCTGTATTTGAAATAAAATTAGAAAAATACTTCTTCAAATGGTGGATATCTCACCGAGAAAATTTCTTGATTACATCAGAAGTGTAGGAAAATAACTTAAATAAATCTAAACCAAAGTGCCAGAGCATTTTGAAAAAGTTAATAAATCTGTTGGAAGAGGTTGTAAGATCATAAGACTCTCCATCAAAGAATCCGATTGTTATCGAATCTTTTTCAGCTTTTTTTAAACCTGAAAATGAAGTTGTTTCAAAAGTTGATTGACAAATTAGTAAATATTTACCAAATTCATCAATTAAATGGCTGGAATAGAAATTTTTCGGATGTAAAATCGAACCTCCGCTTTCAAAATATTCACCAGCCATCTCAGTACTTGCAACTCTACCACATAAAGATGATGATGGCTCATATAAATCGATCGCGACTTCTTCGCCAAATAAGGATCGAAGAAATAGCGAAGCGGTTGATCCAGCAATACCTCCACCAATCACAGCTGTTGAAAATGTTGTAGATGGATGTAACTAAATGAAAGTTCAAAACTCACCAATATTAGAAGGAGGTGCTTTGGATTCGACGGATGACATCACTGTCTTCATTTTCAGATAATTTTTGTTTAAAAGATCAACTTTGATGACGTCATCACTTGATGATGTAGTGTAGAGAATAGCAACAATTGCAACAATCACAGCAGTTGTAATAGTTCCCATACTTCGAAATCTTATCATTTATTAAAGCTGTAAATGATAAACAGTCAAGAAATAACTAGTAGATAAAAACTTTCAAAAATTTAATTGATAAAAACTAATTATCCATTGATTAAATTATTTAGATTTAAGATGAAGTCATTTGAAAATTGCACATTCAACAAATTTTAACGATTGTTTAATAAACTGCTACAATTGATATTTTAAGAGATTGTTAACAATTGAAAACCTAAAAATTCTTGTTGTTTTTCACAAAACTTCAATTAATTTTTCTGAACTAAATAACAAAAAGCAGATCTCTACTTAAAAGATAGATGTAACAGTATGTGCTTATCACAAGAAGCTTAATAATCTAGAAAACTATTAACTGAACCTTAAGAATATTTCTGATTTTGAATACAAAAAGCAAAATCTAACATAAAAAAACACATAATCTGTTCTGATGGCTTTCAAAGTTCACTGTGTTTCCATTTGCCTAAATAAACCTTTTATGTTTGTACTCTTTTTTTATTTGAAATAAACTTATGGTATAATATCAGAAACTACAAAATTAAAAAAACGTAATAATTACTAAATGACATTACAAAACATTATAGAGAGAAAATTATTCATTCATATTAAGAGTTTTACTGTTGGATAACTTTTTAATGAATAATAATTACATATAATACATACAATAGCTTTTCTCAACTAAAATTTGTCTACATAAACTTAAGAAATAAAATGTGTGAGAAAAAGTCTATCTAGAAAATAGCTTTCAAAAATCAAAACAAAGTGAAATAAGACTAGAAATACTCTCAGACCAGCTCTTTAAGCTTTAATAAGCATTTCAAAATACTTATAAGAAGTTGAATTTATTTCTATTGATAACTAATTTATACAAAATAGTCTAAACTATTAAACAAAAATATCAGATCTCTTTTTAAACTGATTATTAAAACTATAAATAAGAGAAACAAACAGTTCAAAGTACACTATAAAGTAGATAAAAATACTTCTACTTTTTAAAATAAAACAGAAACTAGTTCTTCAAAATTACAATTATTTTTTATTAGACATTTGTACTTTGTTTGCTATTAAAGTAAGTATGGCTGATATTATGAGATATTGTAAACATTAGTATTGCATATTTCCTATTTACTTTCTCCTTTATTCATAGGTAGTAATAAAATGTAAACAATAGTAACAAAAATATCTTTCTGTGAGTAAGTTTTTATCAACAATTTGTTTTAAACAATAATAAAATTATCTTTTTGTATACCTTGAACACAATTTAATATCATGATTTATAAAATTTCATAAAATAAAACACAAACTACTTTTCATTTGCTTTATATAAAAATAACTTTGACTGATCAAAGTCCATGTTACAAATAAGAATAGAAAGTTTTTTTTATATAAATTACAAAATATTTGAACAAGAAAAAAATGATTTTTAAAAGTTGTAAATTGAAATGTTACATAAAAATATGACATTTCATAATTTTCAATGATTTCATAATATCCACTACAAACCACCATTAAGATATTAATATGATAAACTAACCTTTTATAAATTTCAAATATAACTTCTGTAGTAGAACTTTTTGCAACAATTTTAAAATTGCTTATCAATTTATTTATAAAAGATTAATTAGTCTGAAAACAAATTTTTCAACATAATTTTATCATATACAAACAATTGATTAGTTTTTAAAAACTATATAAATGTTAATTAAAATAACATAAAAATGATTTATATAAAAATGTTAAAACTATTAATCTAATAATTCTTATTTTTAAGTTAACAAATATTAATTTGCAAAGTTATCTAAAAATATAAAACTTGAAAAGTTTATAAACAATGTTGATCTAATTTACAACTTAATGATAATATTTATATGTTTAACAACACGAGATATTCTTAAAAGAATATTTATGCAATAAAAATAATATTGACAAAGCTTTTCTCCTTAGACACAAATAAATATGTGAATGGCGATTTCAAACGAGTATTAGCAAATCAAGATTTTATGTAAGAAATATAAACAATCATTTAATAATTAATATAATATTGAATAATCAGATTTTATGTTTACTATATTATATAAGCTTAATTCATAAAATTGTAAATTGCAAAATATGAAACAAAACTATGATACATAATAATCAAAAGAATAGTATTAAGATCAAATTTTGATGCATATATAATATTTTTAAATAAAGTTAATTAATATTTATTCCTAAAATTAATGAAAATAAACAAAATTAATCAATTAAAAGCTACTTGTTATTGAATTTCTCTAAATTAAAATAACTTAATTATCTGAAAAAAATAAAATACTTAAATGCAAATGTTCAGTAATGCATTAACCGCGTGTATTTGCGAAAAAAATAATTTACAACTACTTACAGAATTAATTAATGTTTAAAAGGCATGTAACAACATTTTATTGCCACAAGAGGCGCTAAAATAACTATAATCACATGACTAATCACCTTTAAATGGATGATTAAATTTTAAGAATGCTCGTTTAAGTAGGCCAGGTAACCTTATTTACATATATTTTATAATAAATAAGATACTGTTTACCCTTTTAATTAAAACTGAAGCTTTATACTGTGAAATATTTATCAGTTACTACTTTTGCTCCCTAAGAACTGTAAACATACATACATTACTCCAAATCTTATTTAAAACTGTTTTTGTGATGTTTAGTGAGCCTTATGTAGCAAACATTTGGCCGCTTAGCTTTACCATATGACATAAAATAGTTAAATCGCTCTACTTTGAGATGATGTAATCATACGTAATCTACCGCTTATATTATATGATTATTTCTTTAAAAATAAGTAATCTGGCCAAAATACAAACTGCAAACTTTTGCTGTCAGTTCTTCAAAGATCCAAAGATACTGTAGAGGTTACTATGCAATACAAGAAATTATATAAGATACCTCAAGAAACAGGGATAGAAAGATGGTATAAAGATATAGCTTAGTTTTCTCCTGACTAGCACATTTGTGACTCAACAAGCCAAGGCACGCCTGGCCTCATTTCTCACTAATTGGTTTCGATTCGGTGGTTGTAGAAACTTTTATAACAGCGCCGGATCTGACTTGGCTCACGAAAGATGTTGACTCGCTGTTTCTCCATACAGCATGATCCGGTGTAAGTTTGAACAGCTGATAATTTTAGATATTTAGCTATCTCAACAAAAATATTACTCTATTTTCTATCTTTTTTGGTATATCTCTGTTTCTGCAGTGTGATAAGACCTCGTCAAGCAATACGGTTTTAAATAAACGATTATTCTCTAATTTGGAGAGACAACTCATCCGACGGTATTTCATAAATTTGGTTTTGATGCGAAGCAACTTAATTCTATTAAGTAAGGTAGAGTTGGGGACAAAATCTTACCATTACAAAGTAATTAAAATAAATAAGATTTGAAAAGATTACTCACAAATATTTAAAAATATGTTCTAAAATACAAAACAAATATAATTTTCATAAGGATCACTATTTTGTAAGTTCTGCTCTTTGTCAGCTATAGGTTAGTAACATCTTTATACTTTTAACTATTAAGCACAAGATTTGTTTGTGAATATTGCAATTAAATATTGTAAATAATTCACTTGGTACTAAAGTTTGCTAATCCAAAATAATTTATAGAACATGAGAAGGAATTAACTACAAAAAATTGTTGTGAAAAAGTTATTTTGAATAAGTTTTGAAGTTGTTTACAAAACACAAAGATAAAGTCAATAAGCAAATAAGTCATCTAAATTAAAAGAAAAACAAAACAACTTTCCTTGTAATTTTTGAAAACTTTTTATTAACTTTAAAACATTCTAACTATTAATAAAAACTAGCATAATACTTATCATTACTTGAATTGATAAAAACTTTGCAAGAATTTACTAACAAATCTATTTATGTAACAAGATCAGAAGAGGCGTGGTAAAACGCAGGTGTTAACAAAAATAGGTTTTTAGCATCACTGATTTGTCGATGTTATTACTCTAAATTAGATAAAAAGAATATAACAGCAAAGTAAATAGTATAAATACTTGAACTACTGAAAGTATAAACATTTTGGAAATACTTTTATATATTTACGTTATCCAATCAAATACAGATCAAATATTTCAAATTTTAAGTAATACTATTAATAATGATAAAAGACTCAGCATTCAATTTCCACCTCACACCTTAAAAAGCTTGATAAATAAAATTCATCTATTAATAAATTATTTTGAAATGAAATAATTATGATGACGATTTATTATAAAACTGAGTAATGAACATAGATAAAAGTAAAGATTACAAGACTAAGCTGCATGAATGTTTTAAATAAAATGAAAAGAGAAATGTAATTAATGAGAAAAATAATGGAATGTTACCAAATAAACATTGTCATAAATAATTTGTTTGTAAAATTGAAAACTATTTTCGCCTTGTTAAACTCAAACTTACAAACAATTCATTTTTCTTATCAAATGGTTTTCGTCAAACTTACAAACAATTCATTTTTCTTATCAAATGGTTTTCGTAAAACTTTTAGAAAAATAATCTATTAATCGGTAATATTTTAAAAACGAAAAAAAACAGTTTAAAAACTCTTAAAATATATGACAGAAATTGAAAGTAATATTTGAACTTTTAATATACTCAGCAATTCAGTGCTAACAAATTTTCAATTGATTAACGAAGTGAAACTACTGTTGGTTTGTTAAATCATGCATGTAACTAAGTGATTTCATCTAATCCTACTAGCTATATACCAGTAAAATCAACTGAATAAAAACTATTAAATGGAAAAGCAGTTATATAATCAGATAAAATTGTTCAAAAAAGTTATCAAAATCGAATATTACAAATTACTTATAATTGTTTAAATTGGTTTACAGTTTGTCAATATTTTGATATGTAAAAAAAGAAAATTCTTTATAATACTTTTCAAAGAAATTAGTGTTCTGATAATTTCCTTGTTGAGAATGATTTGAAATTTCTGTAGTTTATCTAGCAAGCTTATCATTTACAGATATGTAGTTTGCAAATTGATCAACACAAGAGCAATTTTGAAAGACAACATAAACTTTTAAGCAAATTAGCTTCTGTTGAAATGACTAGAAATTAAGAGGATCAGTAATTTGATGCTTTGAAAGGCAATTATATCAAATAATATTAACCTTAATTAAAAAACTGAAAAGTTAAAAAGTAAACTTCTTTGTTGATCATGTCCTAATAGGTCATCAATTGAAAATGGCCCAGCCTTGTTATTTCAAGCCTTATTTGTTTGCCTTCTATGTAAACTATTTCAATTGCTACTTGTTTACTTTGCCTTCTTATGATCTAGAATTTTCTGATAAATCAAATTTTAAGATCGACTTTATTTTATTCAATCGAAAATAATTTATTTCTCATTTTTTTTTAAATGTCATCACGAAGACCGCAGTGACTGGTAGAAGTTTTGATAAAACACAACCAACAATTGATGAAATTTACTTCAGTAAATTAACTAGTTATATAATTGCATGATTTGATTCATCAAATAATAGATCATCACCACCAGTCCCAAACTTCATCCAAAAAGTTAAACTACAAATAAAATAATTACTTGAAAAGATGTTGGTGGAAATTTCGATTGTATTTTGTTGATAATGAAACTGAACAGTAGATTAGTTGTTGCAGACAAAGTAGTGATTTACATAACTGTGTTTGTTTGACATTGTATTTAGATGAAACTTTAGCAGGTTGGAAAGTGAAAATGAGAAGCTGCAGCGCTTCACGCTTCACTGATTTCAGTGGTTTCCGGTTCTCAATTGAGATTTTCAACGCCGTCAGGTTTTGAAATCGGAAATGACGTAGTTAGGTAGTCGGGACTCGTCACTGGAAGAAGTAGATGTTGAATTATGGTGGTGAGCAAGACAGGGAGTGTTATGGATGGTAACAAAGACCTCTTTGATGTTGCGGGTGGGGCGACATTAGAACGGAAATTAAATTTGCTCCTTGAAATCATTAAAGCGTGACGGATGGGGGAGAATTGAGGGAAAATTTTCCGCTTATCTTTCTCGACTACGATGACGTCATCAACGCGAACTTACGACATTTGGAGAAGAGCTCGCGGATGTCGTTGAAGACAGCATCAGGTGAACGAGCAGCGTCGATCTTGTGATGAAGATTGCGCAGCGAGTAGTAATCAACGAGCGGTGACGTCATCTTGTGGTACGCGGTAAGTCGTGTTTTAAGAGCAGCTTCGTTATCATCAGATCGTCTGATCAGAGGTTCTCCTGTCACCTAAGGATAACACTCACATTATCGCTTGTAGGTCACGTGATGACGGGCAAAAGCGCGCGAACGCCTAATAAGGAGACGCCCAATGAAAACGACAAGCTTTCAATTATGGCAGACGAGAAGGAGCAAGAGGAGAAAGAAGCAGAGCGGGAGTAGACACGTCAGTAGTTGTGTTGCGAAATGAACGCCTTAGGACAGGTTGAAGAAAGGAATTTCACGCTTCAGTGACTTTGTAAGATCGATTGAAAATAGGTAGAAAATATTTGTGAAAGTTTGAAATTAATAAAAAAGATGTTTTCTTCAACTACTTGTAACTTACATCATCAGTCATATCCACTTTAGGAGGATTGAATTCAGTGTGATAAGATCTTCCGCTTGGTTTATGAATCAATCTGTAGACAATGATGAAGTGAAAGAAAAGTTTGAAAAAGTAAATATCAATTAAATAGATGATGATAGTTGTCAGCATCTGTTGTTAACACTTGTTAAGGCACCGTGATTTTACAGCCTGTTCACTTACAGGCAGTAAACAACCACTGTGACGTAACAAGGTCCATCGCATGACAAGCAATGATACCCAAAAGACCTTTCTAAAATTTCGTAGATAAGTGCTAAAAGACAATTTTCACAGTTCTGAAAGAATGTAGTGTCATTGAAAGATAAACATTCTCACAGCACTGTGCAGTCGTTCTTTTGCATTTAGCTGGCTACCTACTTTTCTAACTACCTGAACACTTTTACAAACTACAAAGTTTAAGATAGAATATAAGAGAAAGTTTCACTAGAGTGTTCAAGACATTGTGTGTTACTGAGTACAGTCTATATGCATATATACACGGAATTTTACGCGTGGATGGTTATACTGTGCTGATACTTTGGTGGTTTACTATCTTACATTTCTCTTTCTTATAAACGCGTAAGAATTTCAGGTATGTAAAAATGAAAGCTAAATTTTAGAAAAAAGACTGTAAATCACAGAAGCACAGACTAAACGCGACTCTTGAAAATATCTATGCAGTCTAATATCAACATAAAAAAAATAATAAGCAACAATAATTTCAATTTAAGAGATATTTACTACAACAAACTGTTTTTACCTTCCACAAATACGCTTCACTAGCAAAGAATCATCAATGGCAAACTCAACTACCGAATTTAATTCAGTGTTTCGCTCAGTCAGCAATTGATCCAACTAAAAAACAAAATTCCCCACTTATAACTTTTCAGTTTAATGAATATATAAGTTTAAATGTCAATTGAATAATATCAGAAATGTTGGCAGTTTCATGATTCATTTGATTCCATCATGTAAAAACTGTTCAACAAATTACTCTCTGAAATATTTAAAGTAAAAGTCGAAAGTGAGTCTGCTTTCTACTAGAATCGAGTTTGATTTTTAACTGGGGATTGTAAGTTTGATTTTTAACTGGGGATTGTAAGCTTACATTATGCAGACTTATAAAAAAGTCAGCTTTAAGATAGTGTGTTGGATACACCAAAAAGAAACAAACCTTTTCTGCTTGTACAACAGTACGAGGAAAACCATCCAACAAAAATCCTTGTCGGCATTCAGGGCGGTCAAGGTTTTGATCTATCATCTGAACTACAAGTTCATCATGAACTAGTTCACCAGCATCCATAACCTGCAGAATCATTTATCAGAAAAGATTTGTATAAATGTCATCTATCAGAAGTAATCTTCAGGAATCTATCAAAAGTCTAAGAATTTCAAAATCTGAGCCCATTGTTCACCCAAGTTGTGAAAATATTTAAAAAAGTTTTTATGAATCAATTAAAAGATTAACAAAAAGAATAAACAAATTAAATTAAAAGTTGTTCAGAAAAGTAAGAAGTTAAACTTTGTGAACGAATATAATATTTGAAATTTTGAAAATATTAAATAAAATTTTAAAAAGCTGAAAAATAATTGAAGATTAAAGCCCCGAGGGTGGACAAAGCTAAAAAATAAGATAGCTTAAACTAACAATAGTGAAAAGTTAACAAGCAGTTATATTCAATATTAAGTTGAAAATGTTCAAAAATATTCGTTTCAATCCATACTAAGAACCTCTAATAATTTGTAAATTAAAAATGTTAAAGTTTTACAAATAGAAAATTTCCTAAAATTATTTGATATAATTAACAGGGATTTTAAACTGATCAACAAGGTGTAGGACTCACTGCTTTAACTTTCTTTCCTAGCTCACTTCCACCAGATACAAGAGCTCGCAACATGTCTCCAGTAGCAAGATGACAGGCACAGAACTGCTTAGCTAACATAGGAGCCTATTTTAAGAAAATAAAATTAAAATTTGAAATTATTCTAAAATTAATTTACTTGTGTTCCTTTTCCTGCTCCGGGGGGTCCCAGAAGAATGGCACGGACACCACTCATTGGAGGTTTTTCAGAAGAAGATGAAGCATTAGGAGCCATTTTAAGTATACACTAGTTTGATCCTAAGAATAAATGACCAAGAATACATTATTAACACCAAGTAAATGATAGATGTAATCAATTAGTTAATTATGATAATGTTAAGTTTTTATAATTACTTAAACTATTAATAAATAATTTTAATGAAATAATATAAACTATTTTTATATATTTTTATAGAAATATCTAGGGTACTATTAATAAATATTAATGTTTATAAGTATTATTATAACAATAAATTTATTAATAAAAACAAAATGTAATAATATTATAGACTTCTAAAAATTTCTAAATATATATATGACATAATTTAATAAAAAATTAATAACATGTGTATTTTATATTATCTACTTTTTTATTTATACATTCAGCAAGATGTACTTCATTAACTATTTTTTATTAAAATTTCTTATTTAGAATTGCAATAGCACATCATAAATTTTACAAATCAAATAGATATAAACAAATATATAAAAAAAATTCTTTTAATATTTTATAAAAGTTCAAATCAAAACAAAAAATGAATATATTTTACTATTAGCCTAAATCAAAAACTACTTAATTTCTTTCTTATGAGAAATTATTTGTTTCAAGGTTAGAGTAAAAAATATTAAAGTAAATATAAATTATATAGCAAATATTTATTGGGAAGATTTAAAATAAATATAAAATATTTAAAATCTAATCACAAGTTGAATGATTAATCTGCATAATTGGTAAAACGTCATTTTTTCAATCAAACTTTATTTTAAAGAGTAAAATTATGTATAAAGTAAATGTGTAAAATTCATTTTGATCAAACAAAATTAAGTGAAAATGAAACAATAAATAAGATGATAATAAACTGAACTTATTGAAAAAAGACCTACTATAACTAAACAAATAGAAATATGATTGTACCAGACAATATAAAGCTATCAGTATGAAATCAATTGCAATAAATCAAATGACCTCTAACTAGGTCATTAACAGCGAGTTTTCAATGTAACACGTATTAGGAATAATTCAAGTGAAATTTGTATATTTAAAATCTAGTTAGTATATAGAAGTCATTGTTTTAAATTAAAAAATAATTGTTACAGTTTTAATGTATATGAACTAACATTTCTGTAAAAAAATAATTGAAAAATCTAGTGAGATATTATGGCCACCATTAATACTGATTTAAGATTTAAGAGCACGTGGCAAGAAATTGCTGGAGCGTAAAGATCTATTTCAAAAGCTTTGTCAAAATACAGTGTCTTTAAAATATTTCGATTTGATATACAAAAAAAAAAGAACTAGTGCTTAAATTTAAGAAAATGAAATACGATTCAGCTCTAAGCTCTATAAAACTTCAGCAAAACTTGTATGCTATATAAAATGCATATGTACTTACATACAAAATACCTTAAAACTCCATTTATATTTTCATTATTTAAAATGAATAATTAAAATTCACCCGGATTTCAGTAGCTTAAAAAAAATTGGAATTTTGAGCTGAAATAACTTTCACAAATAAAACTGAAAATAAAATGAATGATTTGTAAATGTCTTATCGTATAGAAATAAAGAGTACTTAAAGGTAACACTATATCACCATTTAGTATTTTACAAAAACCAATAATTTTGCATATGTGGTATGATAATTATACTTCATCCTTCTCAAATCTAAAAAAATCAAAATTTTGCTATATAACAGTACTTAAGAAAAAAATTATAGGCAATAAACTTAGAGAGACGTTTTATTATAGTACATTTATCTTTTTTATTTTTAAGTTTCAAAACTAAAATGATAATTTCGATTAAAAGGTCAGTTGTATTGTACAATCGAAGAAAAGTCAAAATATTTACTTAGTTTATGTTGTGGATTAAATTTTTAATATTCAATTTTATACTAAAGAATATACTTGAGAAATAAATATGTTCCAAGTAAATGCTTCAGTACTAATTACAGAAAGCTAATGAGTAAAAAGTTTCCTTGAACGGCTAGCTTAAAATCTATTTGCAAGTAGATATCTACTTATAAGAACGTTCTTGACCATTACCTTGTAAAAAAATATATAAACCAATGATACATCAACGAAAGTTATTGGCATTATTTTATCTAGCAATCAGTTAAATCAAATACTTCATTTTTGTAGAATACTTTTTTTAATTTATGCGGATTAATATGCATTCAGCTGCTGTACAACATCTCTCTTTAGATCTTCATGTTGAGATTCTAACCAATAATTTAAATATTTCTGTACGCTTTTAAAATGAATCTACCAACTTCTTTTACCTAATTGGTTTGCTAATATTGTTTTGGTAACTAAAAATAGTCAGAGTTTTATATATGGGATTACTACTAAATAGTTGTGCAAACTGATAATAGCTCAGTATCAATTTATTTTACAAATTTGAACCTGTTGTACTAAAGATTATACAAATTCTTGCTTAATAACGGCGTCTTACTTCATATAAAATATATTTATGCTTTAAATCTTATATATATAAAACGTTTATGTATCATAGAATCCAAGGAAACCATTTATTCATTTTAAATAAAATAATAATAAATAAAAAACAGTAATCGATTATACGAACCACTTTTAGACACTTTTTTTTATAGATTTATTATAAAAGATACTTGTATGGTTATCTTTACTGTTAAGCTGAAATTACTGAACATAACAAGTTGTTTCCTTGCTGGCTTGGTCTTACTGACTATTATTTTCAGAATAGTATTGGATTTATAAAAATATATTTATAATCTAATTAAATGGCAAGTATAGATTTTTATCAAATCATATAAAGCATTCTGCAGCTGCTAACATTTTTATTACATAAGTTATTTCAAAATCAGCTATTTGATCTGTAAAACCATCTTAACAAAAAATATAAAAAAACAAAATAACAAAATAATTAAAAAATGATGAAAATATAAAATAATAAGATATTAATCGATTTCAACTTTCGATTTTGATAGAAATGAATTTAAATACGTATTTGTAATCGCTTCGAACTTTCCAGACTAGAAGGAATTATTTTTATTCAAACATAAATTGAATTGAAATTAAAATATTAAAAAGATTAATTAACTTAATATAGCTTTCAAAAAAGTCATTAAAAATCAAACTAAAAATGATAGAGCTTTTACTTATTTCATAAAGAACCATAAACAATATAATATAAAAAGAACTTTATATTCTGATGCAGTTAAATAAAAGAAAGTGAGGTTGGAACTCCTTAAATTGGGAAATTACTGAAATCGATAGTAATTTGTTTTTGTTTAGGAATATACTGCTCACATTCAACACCTGCTACAGCTAGCATTTTGATGGATGCTTTACAGGAGTCTTTGTTGCGGTTTTTATTGGAATAATAAAAGACTTTCTTTATTCCTACACAAAATACCAAGAAGAGGAAAGTGAAAAAGTTGATTAAGTTGATAATAATCCTAAAGATGTAGACTTACCAGATTGAATAATTAACTTCGCACATTCATTGCATGGAAATAGAGTTGAATACAAAGAACAATTGTTTACAGATGAAGAATTTTTGTTCATAATTGCGTTCATTTCAGCATGACACACTAAAAAATAAATAATTTGAAAAATGATAGGACCCATCTGCACAATATTGGATAAGTAGATTTTAATAATAATTTAGTATATCATGTTAGTGATTAAAAAATTCATGCAGTTGCTGAATTATAAATATAATTATGATATAGAACTTTAATCATTAATTATTATATGATTAAATAAGAATATAAATTTAATGAATATGTTTTAGTTGTCAATGAATTCAATAAGTACCACAAACTATTGATGTGTAAACATCCTTAAACAGTTTAAAGTCAGTTCTTAAGCGAAAAGTAAGACACTAAACGGAGATCTAAGATTGTAATTATCAGGAGGTCAAAGCAAAACTGAAATTCGATCTATAAAAGCTGATCTGAGTAACTTGGTTAACAATGAAGTGACAAAAATGGCTTTCCACTATTTCAGCACCAATAATTAGTGATCAAGTTATGTTCTTATAAATACATATTGCTATACTGTATCCCCAAGTATATAAATAGTTATGAAGCTATTTGTAAGGAGTTATTTATATCAACTGATGAATTAAGAAGCAAATGCATAATTACTTTATAGTTTTTTAAGTTTAGCAACTTTAAAGTGGGATAAATATTTGAAAATTGTACTACTAAAAAGAAAAGAATTAGTAAAGAGCAAATCTTAATGATAATCTAACAAAATCAAAATAGAAATAATAGTAAGTAGTAAGTTAAGTAGACATTTGAGATGTTCCTTCACCTCAGCACCTTTTATGAGATAACTCTATGCACAAAATCTTATTAAATATGAATTGAGAGCAAGCTAATGGTAGAGAGGATCACTTTTTATTTAAAAATGTTAAGAATAGAAGCAATTAGCCAGAGTAGTTATAAAAAATTTCTTAGAATGCAGTTAAAGGTTTCAAGTAGTAATTACAACAAAATATTGTTCAAATATTTATTTCAATAAAACCAGTAAAAATAAATTCATGTTTTCTAAAGATAATTTTAAGAACTATTTTTTAAATTGTTAAGTTTAGAAAATAAAATGTTAGTAAATATTTGTGAGAATGTGTGTTGGCTGGAGGTGCTCCTTTGCATTTAATGAAATAAATAAATGAAATATAGACACTAACCATAAGGATATTTAGTTTCCAGCCAATTTCCTTGCTTATCCCAGGGCATTTCATCATCGCTACACCCATTAGGCATTCCATTGTAACCAATACCAACAATCTTATTTTCATCATTGATTATGCATGCTCCAACCTATAAGATATGAAGTTTAGTATGTGTATGGCATAATAGAAGTAGGTTTAAAGCTGTTATGTTGAAATAAACTAAAATAATTTCATAATAAAAGTAATTATTTATTTGGTTTAAGAAAAAGAATGAACTAAACTAAATACCAAAGTTTCAAATGAGCAAATTATATGAAGTGAGAAAAAAAGCTACTTGAGTTGATGGGTCTTTACTTCTTTGGGAAGATAAGAAAGCAACTGACATAAAATAATCTTTCCATGATAAATAGGTTGATCTTTTTTGACCCCTGAAAAAATGAAGATACTTTTATTTTCATTATTACATTAAATATATCATTATTATAAATAAGTTAATAGCATAGTTTTAATTATTTTATAAACTGTATAACTTAATGTTAGCAACAAACATTTTACTATTTTAATCCAACTATTTGGGGAAACTTATAACTTAAAAGCATTTAATTATTGCAAAAGTATTTTTTGAATGTTTGAACAAATAAGTTAGATACAAATTCAATAAATAATTTAAAGGTTGCTTGATAAAAAATAAAATGACTAATATTTATCTTAGCTCTTTTTGAAATAGATGAAAATAACAAAAATGTTTTAATTTTACATTTAATAAGAGATTCTTGATAAAAATGTGTTTAAAAATCTCAAACAAAAGGTAATAAAACAAGCAACATGGGATAACACTTTAGATGAAAATTCTAAAAACTTACTGATTTATACCGTTCTCTTTTGACATAATGTAAAAAGCTAGTAGTAAAACCCAAACAAATCTGAAAAACATTTTTGCCATTAAGACCTTTCTAGAGTTTAAGATAAAATTACATCTTTTAGAACTAAAATTAGAAAACAATATTGTCATAATAAAATTTTCTTAAAAGTTAATAAAATTTACAATTATGTAAGATATTCAAACTTTTGTATTTATTTTTATTCAAAATAAAACAAAAATAATAAACAGTAAACTTAAGTGCCGGGTATTTTGGCGCCAGTTAAATACTCACACAAGATAATTTTTCCTGAATTTTTAAAGTACCTTATTAAAAACTTAATCAAAACGCTATTATATTAATTATACAATTATTTAAGCTTAATGTGAAAAAAATATTAATAAAAAATTATAAATTTTCGAAAATAATGAAATTGAATCAAAAAAAGTTTCAGTAAAAAATTGGATGGTTTTTAATAAGTTTATAGAATTAAAACAAAAAAACAAATACTTAAAACACTATTCAATGACTCACTAGTTTTTCTTTTAATTGATTTATATTTAATTTTAGCTCGTAACATGAACCTCAATTTTTTGAAGTAGGTACAACTCTCTAGTGTTAATCTTCATCGATAAAGGTAACATTGTCATTAATTTGTTATTTTCAAAATTTGTTAGAAATAAGGCAATAAGGATCGTATAATTTTTAAAGAGATTTAAAGTAGTGGCTTTTGTTTCAACTAAAGCTGATTTTTTATGCAAACACGTTCATACCATCTTTGTACCCATCTAATAACCGTACTCATAAAAATATTTATGTGCAAAATAGCCTTAGCTACAAAGAAGTATACTTTTTATTTTAAAATGTTTTTACTCATTCAAGTTTTTAGATATATTTAAAAGCTTAACTGAGGACCCTAAAAATATAGACGACTAGTTGTTTTTAGGGAATATCAGCTCGGGCTAACTAATGACACTTTTATATTGAGAAACTACAATTATTGACTTGATAAAATGCGAAAAATGAAGTTACTAAAGTAAATAAGTTATAAAATAATGAACCAACTTAAATTAAAATAATTTAATATCTGTGATACGACTGTAAATACGGTTGCCGTGTTTTTAACTTTGGAATTTAAACACGATGAGTTTACTAAGTCAAAATTTTAATAAAAATTAAGTATAATTTTTTAGTTTAAAAAGTTTAAAAATAATAAATAAAGTTATTATGATTGAAAAGTTTTTTAAAACTTCATAAATGGTTAAATCTATCTTACAAACAATCAGAAAAGCAAAAACCTTTAAACGTGATATGAAAGAATAACTTTATCGACTTATATTTTTTTTTCCAAAATAAAAATAACATTATCTTAGCCAATTCAAACATCTGAAGGATATTTTTGGTGTTATGACAGTTATCTATCGATTATTTTTGAGAGAAAAATTTATTCGGTGTATTGAGTCAAAATTAGAAATAAAATTCGATTAAACAATGAAAATATCAACAATAATTTTTAATAGATTAAAATGCTTATGAAAATAGATTAAAAAGTAGATTTATTGTTTGAATATTATTCTTGAATAACATTGCTTGCAATATAGCTTCGGAAGAATATTAGCTAGATATTGTTCTCACTTGTGTGAGGTAGAATAATAAAATTCCAATGAAACACTTATAGTAATAATGTTTGTCTTAAGAGTATAAATTGATAATTAAAAATAATAATATTAAATTCACTATAAAATAACGATATTAAGAAATAAATGAAAGCTGATACTGGTTCAGTTAATCAGTTGAAATAACATTTACAAACCAAAGGTACCCAGGACCTTTGATAGAACCTCTAGGTTTCCTGCTGGTTTTTGCAAGACTCCAGATAACAAAATAGGTTTCCGATGATTTTTTATCCAAGGAACTTTTTTTAAGTCACATTATGCAAGGTGCGAGACATATAAAATATTTACAGTCATTGTCAGAAAATTATCAGAATAAGAGATGCAGAAGAAGATACAATAAACTTGTATCAATAAAATAAAGAAAAACTCCATAAACTAATCTGTAATTCCGTTTATTTGTTTCTCAAAAATTAAAGAGCTCGTTTGCCAGTCACTAATCAGATAGCTGAGGCTTACATAAGTTTACCAAACTAATATCAACATATACATGTTGAATTTTATATTAAAATATAACTAATTAATAAAAAATAATCTGATTATAAATATATACAATCATACATTTGTTGTTTTTCATATATTTACAAAAGTTTTCTTTATCTCCTAGTCTAGCTACAAAGCCTTCAAAATGATACTTTGCGAAAGCTGATTCAAAGCCAGTATGAAATACACAATTTAAGATAATAAATATTCGGTTTAGCTGGATACCGCGACTTGTAATTTCTTTATACAGAACAAAAGCAAACATATATATCGAAGATGTAAGCTTGAAGTAATGCTTTGTCAAAAGTGATATAAGGAGCTTAACTTTACGATAATGTAATTTCTTTAAAAGAATGTACTTGAAAGAATTGTTACTTTTACTTCATTCATCAGATTAATTCGAAATTTTTTTACAAAATTTCTATCTAGATCTGTTTTAATGTATAATTTATACTTGTTCATAATACTAAGCAAATTACAAACAATTATAGCAAAACCTTATATATCTTTACTGGTCATAAGAAGGCTATTGTTAGAGAAATAACATCTAAATAGAACATTCCAGACAAACTAAGAAATTGTTGTAAATTCCAGGATACGATTAGTCTAACCAAAACAATATTTTATTTAAGTTATTCTTTTTATATTAGCAAAAGGAATCAAACTGTGTTGTTTGTATCTACCTTAGTGAAAAAACTTCAATTTAAAGATTTCTATTTAAAATTGTTCTTATCAATTAAAGAAATAGTACAATTAAAAAATACATTTACACGTGTTTGAGATGCCATTAATCATTTATCTATAAAAAAGAGGTTTTCAGCAATAATACAAATATATTTTTAGTTAAAGTAATTAATAAACTATTACAGAATTTGAAGAAATCACAAATATTTCTAGGAAAATTATAAGTTAAACTTTGTGTGTTTTAATATATAAAATCTTTAACAATTTCTCTGTAAATTTCTCTTTTTGAAGTCTTTTTATAACAACTAATATTAATGATTTCTGTGATTATTCACACCATCTTAAAATAATTGATTGCAAAATAAATAACTGTATGTTATAAATCATTAATAAAAAAGCTTAATAATTGTTTCAATACAATAAAAAAAATCTTAAAGAGAAGTTGTTGGGACATATAAAAAGTTATCATATTTTAAAAAGATCTTATCAAAACTGTATTTTCTAATAACACGCTGCTTAAAGTTTTTAAAAAGAAATACATAATGAATTAGATAAAATTAAATATATAATATAATAATGTACCAATATAATCTGCCAAACAGTATAACATTTGAATATTTGAAAAAATAATAGATGTCTAGGTTACTTCAGAGCTTCAATTATCTTAAACTATGACTCTAAACAGATGAAAAACTAAATTATGCTTTATCTGTATATTGTTTCCGCCATGGCTTATCATCTTTAATCGATGCAAATTAAAATGGACCTAAAATAGAAAGTATTTACCTTTAAAGTTAACTTATAACTGATAATTAAAATACGATATGTAAACGTCATAAATACCCCAAGGCAAGAATACAAAAACTAAAAATATATCTTAGAAATTGAGTAAAAATTCATAAAGTCATAAAGGCAGAGGAAGTATATTTGGAAGATAGGTACTACTAAATGGAAAAAGTTTCTTTTATTTATAATCAGTGAAAAATTCAGAGTTTGCATCAAAATATTTTTTTAAGCAGATTAATTAAAACTATTATTTAGAGATATACTAAAGGATAGATTTAGATAATTGATAATTTTTGAATAATTGTTAATAATGAAAACAGTTCTTAGTCAACCGATGACAATTAAAGTTGTTTTATTCCAAGCAAAAAGTCACGATTAAGTAAAGCTTCAAGTCCTTCAACTAGTATTATATATACTGTCATTCAGAATAAAAATCTAAGTATACACACCTGACTTAGTAACTTATTTTCGTCTAAACCTATGCTCTTAAAGTAAATTTAAACTTAATTAAGTATGAGTAAAATATGAGTTTTATTCTTTTACAGTTTTTATTAAATTGTGACAGAAATATAGTAATGGTGTTACTGAATGCTTTAATTTATATCGGTTGGAGTTTTCTAAACGGATCACTGTTATACTTCGGTGTCCTAACAATAAAGAATCCCTTTACCGGCAACTACGATAGTTTTCTGTATCCAGTAAATGACTTTCTGTTTTTTAATGATGGCGAGAAAATTAATCATACAAGAATTAAACCCCCAAAAACGACTACACCGACAGTGACGTTAATTGATAATTCCCATACAGAAAACGTAACATTTACAACAGGATTCCAAACCACAGCAGGTACGACTGAAGTTCAAACCACAGCAGCTACGACTGAGTTTCAAACCACAGCAGCTACAACAGGATTCCAAACCACAGCAGCTACAACAGGATTCCAAGCCACAACAGCTACAACTGAGGTTCAAACCACAGCAGCTACAACAGGATTCCAAACCACAGCAGCTACAACTGAGTTTCAAAATTTGTCAACAACCACATCAGTACCTGAAACTACAAAAGACCCAACTAAACCTGACTACAGTTTATGTGGTATACGATCACCAGGACGAAAAAGACTTGATTCACTTAATAGTAAGTCTAACGTATCTACAAAAATTATGAGATATTGTCAATTTACTTTGCTTATAGTGGCGACTTTTAAATCGTAAACTTTTAATTTTAGATATTATCATGTAGATAGCTCTGGGTAATTATATTCTAAATTAGTATAAGTATTATAAATATTAAATAAATATAGTTTGGAAGATTAAGTACTTTGAGTTGTATAGCTCTTTAAGATATGTCTAAAAGAATATAAAACTTATTGAACTAATAAAATAAGTCTTTTTCCGATGAAAGATTATGGATTTTAAGTTTTCAACATTGTTAAAAAAATATCAGAATAAAACTGATAAAAGCAATAAGCTGTAAAGCACCAATTAAGTCACCAAGATGCGAGTTTTTAGTCATTAAAATATATTTTGAAGAATTCTTGCGTAATGCAAACAAAATTTGATCAGTTTCTAATCTAAAAACGATTTAGATAAAATATCAGCTGAACAAGATCTTGCTGAGAAGGCTTACATAAATGGAATCATCGAATTAAAGATCATTGGTAAATAATAAATCTTAAGTTGTTTACTTTTAAAAAATGAATGTTTTTCAACTTGTTTTTATTATTTTGGGGTTCAAGCAATTTGATTAAAGTTTGAAAATGGTAAAAAAAGCTGTAAAATAAATGTATTTTGGCAGAACTATTCATAATTCAATCAAAAACTGATTAGATTTAAATTAAAATCGATTCTACAGATCATTAATTTCAACTTTAATGGTTTCTTTTAAATAAAATTTCTGAAAATTAAGCTAAAATGTTAAAAAAAAAAGAATAGACAAAAATTATATTTTTAATTTAATCTCTGAACAATCTTAAAAATAGAAAAAAAAAAAAAACAAAAAGATTACAACAAAGATTTTCGATATTTTAAGTTATCTCGCTTTAAGCCTGGAAAAATTAAAGTTGTAACTCAGGAGGAGTAGATGCTGCTGATGGAGAATGGCCATGGGCTGCTCATATCTTCGAGACTGCAAATGGTCCTTTAAACGGAGGAATATGCGGAGGTTCATTAATCAGTTCAAAGTGGATACTAACAGCAGCACACTGCTTTCCTACGTTAGTACTTTTCGTGCATCCAATATTAAAGCTGCTAATATTTTGTTTTGTTGCCTAGACCAACTCCTGATCTTTACTCTGTAGCCTTAGGGGAGCATACACGATCTGAAACTTCTGGGTTTGAAGTCTTTCGAACTTTGAAAAGGATTATTCCACATCCCCTATTCAATTTACAAACTCTCAAACATGATATTGCTCTTGTTGAGGTGATCCTAACTCCTTGATTGTCAGATCAGAACTGCTCGACTTTGTTTTATTTGTTGATAATTTTTTACAAGCTAAACGTTAAATCGACTAAACTTGCTGTTTCTACTCTTTGATCTAAATACGAATCACTAAATTAACTTAAAGATCTGAATGAACTTCAATTTATACTCTAATTACATTAGAAAAACTAATTGAATCCCTATATTGACAGCTTTCTAAAGATGTTGAATTGACGGAGTTTATACGACCAGTATGTCTCGTTCCTGAAGGAACTCGAACTGATGCAAATGTCTCACCAACTTATGCTGGAACAATGTGTGTTGCTGTAGGGTGGGGAGTTCTCGGTATAGAAAGTTCTTTGTATTACTAAAACATTAAGTTTAAGTTGTGAAGTTGAACAATTGAATAAGTTCTTCAAAACTGGTAAAGCGAAGTCTTATATAGTTATACTGAAAACTGAGATAGTTTCAACTAACAATTTATGTCATTACCTTTTCATACAGCTAATAAAGGAAAACAGTCTGACATACTTCAACATATTAATCTTCGAATTATGGAACGCACCTTGTGCTTGACATTTACTGAGATTCATCAACAAGACTATTTACCAGTTCATGTTTTGGATGACACATCGAAGTTTTGTGCCGGAGGAACAGTTGGAGAAGATACATGCAATGTACTTAAATTATTAGATAAAACCATTTACATAAAACTGTGGACTAACTTCACATGAATAAATGACAACTAATCTAATAACCCGACATGTTTATGCTATGATCTAAATAACTTGGAGTTTTGATGATTTGAACCATATACAGGGCGATAGTGGCGGACCACTTGCTTGTAAACATGATGATGGACGCTTCTATCTTCACGGTGTTACCTCTTATGGGGCCAAGGTTTGCGCACAAGTCAACCATCCAGGAATTTATACTAAGGTGTTAAGTGGTTTTCTAATTACTAGAGAATCAGTTGTTGAAGTGATTTCTATTTTAAGGTTGCTGATTACGCAAAATGGATTGAAAAAAATACGAAAATAGAAATACCGTGAAGTGTTCAGATGTTTTATACTTTGTACAAAAAGTCCTACAGATCAACACGGATTCATCCTACCTAGAGACTCTTCCAAGATTCAACAACAACCTTTCTTCAACTCAATAAGTTTCATGGCAAATTTATTCAAAATATTGTATAAATCTTACAATGTCGAAAATCAATAAAAAAGTACTCATCAATTTAATCGAAATACAAAGTAGATTTAATGTTTAAGGATTTAATTAATAAAGAAAAGCAGAATGAGTTTGGACGAATATTGGTTGGAATTGACTTCAAAATTGATCCAACTGAATTTGTCACACGGTATCATCTGAAAATTGATGAAAAATTGATGATAATTGCGATGTGATTGGTTAAGAGACAAACCGTGAAACCACCAACGAGTATTACGAGGATTTCCACTGCAAGTACGGACATACATCAAATCATCGGGAGGTCGTTTCTGAAAAAGATGTAAAATTGATTTTTAGTTGCTGCTTAAGACCTAGCAGTTACCCTTGCTCAATTTAGAGTCTATTACGCCCCATATTTTCAAATGGGAACTCACATTAGAGAACTTCTCAATCATAAATTATTCTCTTTTCATTTTAAATCAACTAATTTTATGTCATTTGAAAGAAATACGAGGAGATGTCTTCAACAAACAACTCTAAGCTCGTTTATTTGCTTATATGAAAATAGTTTACCAACATCTACGAAAAATCAATTTTCAAACTTCATATTTAAAGATAATTAGAAACTCAGACCGACGTTGACAGCATCTCATTTCTGAATATTTCAATTAATCAGAAAGAAACTTTCTATTATTTGGTTTTGAGTTAGGTTTGTTGATGTGTCCCATTATTAGTTCTTGAATAAGTTCTGTTTGTTTTTTGTTTATAACATGCTTGAAACAATTAAAACTATTTATAAATAATTTTCAACACTCCTACTGCCATGACACAACACAAACGTGTTTCCTGGTTACCACTTTTATAAATTATTTAATAAAACTTTCATTTATCAAAAATGAAGCAAACCTTTTCGGTGCAGCTACTAAGCATAGAGATGATACTCAGGCACACAGACTCGATTGTCAAGGCAGGACTCCAGTCTTCGGTGAGTATAGAAAGGCAGATGTGGCCATTACTATAAATATGAGGATGAACAGGAATATGATCACCAACAAAAGTTACCTGCAACAACATTTCAACCATTCAATTGATTTTGTTGCTAAAAAAAAGTTCTCAGCGAGAAATTTAGTTTAAAAACAAAAGAGAAAAATTTCATAAAGTTCCAAAACTCTCAAAGAAAGTCCTGGTCAGCAATTGTGGTATTCTAGATACGTTTATTATATGATAGGTTTAAAAGATGCAGCTGGTCGTTGAAGAGAGGTGAATGTGATGCTTGTTGTTTAGAAACTTCCTAACTGTTGGAATGTTGTGGCTCAATAATGAAAACAACTTGTTGTATGATGAGAAGAACACCAAGCACTCCAATGACTTTTATCAATCCTTGTTAGCAGCTTACTTTGGCAACTATAAGAACAAATCTTGCTAGCTACTTTTCTCTTGTAGTAACAGCCTGATTTCTTTTAAATATCAGCTTGGAAGCTAATGATGGGAGCTCACTACCTCACTTCAACAAAAATGTGGTTTAAAAACAGCTGCGATGAATTTGAAGTAGACATCTGCAGTTGGATTCGGGTCAAGTTCTTTTCTTTTTGACAGGTGATTGATTAGTTGACTGTTTGACTTGTACCCCCCCCCCAAGGACCATCCCACGCCCCAAGCACTTGTTGCCCCCAAGGACCAACCATCATCGATGTAAACATCATTGATGCCGGCCAACTCAACCATTCAGTCCATCTAAGCAACAATTCTTCTAACTATCCAGCAGTGAACTTGAATAGTTGAATGACATTTGATCACTACTAATGATCAACCACGTGATTAGAACCACTATCATGGAAAAGCAAGTGGAAAATGGATAGAGGGTGACTTTAGTTCATAACAACTGAACATTTTTTTGAGGAAATGAATCCGGGAATTCTCAAAGAGGCTCTGAAACTTGCAGACATAAGTTGAAGCTCCAGCAAGCAAGCTTAAGAGGAAGCTACTAATATAATCAAAGTTTATGAGATAAAATTTGCCACAAAAGGACTTTTTTGCTCCGTGTCAAAAATGACCCATACTTCAGGACCACTTATAAGCAGATTTGAAACCAGCCAGCTTAGCCCCTTTTCATTGTTATACAGAAGTGCTTGAGGTGTATGTAGGCTGACATCTTGCATTCACATGAGTTTGATGATAGTGTGAGATGGGATAGTGTCTTCAAGGATTGTAGATTTCATTTCAGATCTTCCATGTCCTAATTGATCTGCCCACCAGGGCTGATGAGACACATCTAACCAGATTTTAAAGCCTCAAAGTTGTTTCTCCAATTTATAAATAATATAAAATCTAATAAAACTAAATATTTAAATTGATATATAAGCAAGAAATAAAGAATATGTAAAGAATGTGAAAATAAACAATGAAAGTGTTAAAAAATCAGTTTTAAAGAAAGAAGAGGTTTTAGATAGAAACTTTTAGAATATAGAAATAAGTGTAAATCTGGAAATGGTTATTTCTCAAAATAATTCTTTAAATTATGCAAAAGATAATAGAAGTTTAAATAATCAAAAATAGAGAATCATGCAAAAGAAGTTTGAGAAGCACTAGTTTGATGGTTACAGTATTAAGATTAAAAAGTTGTTTCCAATTGTAAACAAAAAAGCTGCTAGACCACTGGTCAAAGTTTGGAGAGAAGGATGAGTCTAAAGTAAATAGTTGACTAAAATGATGTTGATACATTAAAAAGATTAAAATAGAAAAATACGAACTGTAGGAGCTTCAAATGGATAGCGTGTCCCAAACTTAAAACGTAGTTGGAATTGTTCTCCAGTATACAAAGTTTCAGGAGCACCTTGAACCTCAATTACAAATTGGTCAAAGTCATTTTCAGAAAAGTCATCCAACAAGCGGATACCATCTGGAGGTGTGTCTCTCATCAGGCTGAGTTCTTTCATAATACGTTTCTATACAAATAGAATTCAGTTTACATAAGAAAGAAAGTTAAAAAAAAATTGTTAAGCTACATAATAAAAATCAACAATTAAAGTTGATAGGCTAATTTGAAAAATAAATTATATAAGACTTACCTGAGATAACATGATGCATAAATATACTAGAAACAAATCTTCCCTTCTGATTAAAAGAGAATTAAAAGATTACTTCAAACTTATAGATCTGAAAAAGATGAAAATTGTTAGCAGAAAAACTTTATAAAATTTTGAAACTTTTATGCCATTGCAAGTTTAAGAAAAATTAAGTTATTATGTTAAAACTTCATGAAAAAAAAGAAGTTTTTCAGTAGACAAAAATATAAATAATAAAATATGCAAAAAGGTACTCTTAAACATTACTTAAGAAACTATTCAAAGAAAAGATAATTTGAAAAAGTAGCTATAAAAATTACTTAAATAATATCTTATTTTTGTAAGTCACAAGATTATTTTGAAATAACAAGTTTTCTTAATATTTAACAGACTTTTCAACAAAAGGATAAAACTTCATCTAGCTGATATAAAAATAAACTTATAATAAGATTGATAAAATAAAGTAAATAAATGTATGAACATCTATATATTTATAGTTTAGTTTAAGCTTACAAGAAATTCAATGAAAAAAGAAGCAATATAAAATATTTTCAATTTACTTTTACAATGATGCAGTAAATATGATGCAGAAAACAATTAAAAAAGTATTCCAAATAAAATATATATTCATATTGTAAAATAACTATCAATTTATTCGATAATTTTCCATATGATATGATTAAATATAGCAAAATATATCACAGCTAAGCTTTAATAAGGTTAAGAAAAAATTATTAATATAAAAAAAGTTTGCAAGTAGATATTTTAGCAGGTTTCAAATGAAAAGTTATTCATAATATTATCATTTTCTATAAATACATTTGAAACATATTTCAAGTAGATATATTTATATAATCTCCAGTTACTATTTTTAAAAAATTTAACTTATAAACTAAAAAGAAGCCAAAAAACTTAATTGAAATTTGATAAAATCTTACTTTATAATTATTTTGCGACCACTTTTAACGCTGCATTTCATTTATTATTGGGACCATTTTGTCATGATTAATTGAGAATTTGAACTAGAATAAAGCAGATAATCATTTGTGTCTTGTGGGTTCTTTGTATAAAATAGCTGGCTATCTTTTGTATTTGTTTGTCAGTAGAATAAAAAAAGTCAAAAATAACAAATAAAAATAAATGAGAATAAATTATTGAGATTTGGTGAATCATCAATACTTTTCTCCTTATTGTTGAATGGAATCAATTTAAAGCGGAAACAAAAAAGTGGAAAATATTCAGAGTCCTTAGAAGAATTAAGAAAAAATTCCAAGTTTTAACTTACATGTCATAAGATACTGATATAAAAAAAATGTCTTAGCATTCACCATTTAACAAATGAGATATAACTTAACTAAATAATTTGATGAAACTGACTAAAAGTAATTGTAATGACTTTTTTAGAGAGCTGTTATAAGACTTTATAAGAAAATCGTTCAATTATATTTTGGTTTCAAATAAGATTCGATAAAAACTTTGTACAAGAGTAGTTGAAGATCTTTATGTGCAAAATTGAATGAAATAAAGCAATTAGTTTTATTAGTAAAATGACCAAACATGAGTTTATTAAGATGAGTAATCTAATCGAACAGTTCAATTTTTTTCCATATTTATAAAAATACTATCCCTAACTGAAATACTATTCCTAAGTAAAATACTTCACCTAACTAAAGCTTATACAAGATTAAATGGGTTTAAATTAAACAAAATAGTAAACAGTAGCCTTTATAAAAATATAACAAGAAGTTCAGTGTATCGGCTTTTTTCATGAGACAGCTGATAAGCTAAACAAATTTCCATTTACAAATTAATAAAATATACAGTTCAAGTAAACTTAATGAACGTCCAAATTTAATACAAAGATTAAAATTAAGATTGAAATAGAATTTCATTATTTCTATTGATAAGACAACTTTAACAGTTTTTTTTATCCTTTACTGTCAAAATTAGAGTAATCACCTCGTCGATGTTGATTCTCTTATAAAAACATATTTAAGTAGAAACCAAGACTCAACTTTAAACTATTAAAGTTAACTACATTTTAGTACCCCAAAAGCTAAAAAAAGATAATATTTTTTTCACATTTGTTGTACATTTTAAAATTATTTTAGTATATTTTGATTAGTTTTATTTTTATAAAAAAGTCTATGATGAACAAAATCGGTGTATTTATCTTTACTACAGCTAGATTTAAACAAATATAGGCTTGCCAATATACTGCTTTTTGAGAGTAAATTGTTAATGTTTATAAACCACTTTTTTATTTACTTCTTGTTTTAATTTAAAGTGAATGTTCTGCCGTTTAGATTATATTTAATAAATGATCATATCTAAATATATTTTAGTTAGGTTTATTATTTTGCTTCAAGTAACAAAATACTTTTGTTTAAAAATTCAATAAAAGTTGAACAATTTGAATTAAATGGCATTTTTTATGTTACTTATAATTGATTAAATTGTTTTTTTTTTATTCGTTATGTTTAATTTTGTTGATTGAATTCTAAATACTTGGTAATTACTTATACTAGTTGATTAAACTCTGTTTTTAAACAGAATATTTTCTTATTTTCTTAGCTTCATTTAGGTGCAATATTATCAAATTATGTCTGAGTCTTTAATTCCATGCAAATATTGTGGTAGAAAATTTTCACCTGAAGCAATTCAGAGACATTCTAAAATTTGTCAAAAAGTTAATACAAAAAATAGAAAAGTTTTTGATTCTAGCAAGCAAAGACAAGTTGCAGAAAACCATACTAAATTTAGTAAAACTAAGAAATCTAATGATAATGTAGCCAAATCATCTAAAAGCAATTGGAAACAAAAACATGAAAACTTTATTCAAACTGTTCGTGCAGCAAGAGGTGTTACCACTGCAATTAAAGAAGGTTTTTACATTTTCAAATTTTATTACTAGCTTAACTATCTGTTTTACTCTGTTTAAACAATTTATTATTATTATTTCATATAATTTTAATTATAGCTTTTATTTTATTTGTTGTTTTTTGAAAAGTGTTGTGTGTATTTAATTGATAAAATTGTATATTTGTTTTGTAAGTTTTATATAAGAATAATCATTTTAAGATTTCTCAAAAATGATGTATTTGAGCTTATTGTGATGGTTTAAATGAGTTTTACATTTTTCCACTTGGGTATGATATAGAGCTAATTAAAAAGAAATCTTAACAAAGTTTTTCTTATAAAATATAACTTATTCCTGAAGTATTATGTTTTATTTTATTTTAAGAGCAGAACTACAACTTAATCAAACTTAGTTTCAAGTTTTGTGTTTAAGGTATTGTATTAGTTTTTAAGATGAAATTTTATGTCTTAAGATATCAGAGATGATCTATATAAAACTATTTGAATAAATCATTCTTTTTTTTAGAAATATAAAAAATGTTTTTTTTAAAGATCACTTTTATTTTATGTTTAAAACCTACTTTTAAAAGGTTTCTTTTAATTTTTGTTTTGAATTTTAAGTCTTTTTTTAAATCTCTTATAAGTTAGGGAGAAAAATAATTGGATCTATTGTTTTTACTGCATGAGAATAATATAAAGCTTGTATTTATTGTTAACTTTTTATTATAATAGATCTATTTATACAAATGATTAAAACTAGCTTCTTATACAAAGTATTAAATAACAAAATATGTATTATGTGTTCACTATTCATTGAAAGAACCTTGAATTGAAAAAATAATACTTTTCCATACAACTTAGTTGTAGGCATTGAAGTCAATTGAGTTAGTTGGGTGTGAACAAATTACACACCTCAAAAAATCTCATTTTTGTCATTTGATTGAATTGTTCTTCTTTCAGGTAAACCACTTCCACCACCTCCTCCTGCTACAATCAATCCTGATTACATTCAGTGTCCTCATTGCTCTCGAAGGTTCAATCAAAACGCAGCTGAAAGACACATCAAGTTTTGTGCAGAGCAAAGTAAAAGGATTCAACCAAAACAGAAGATCAGTGAAGCTGTAAAAGCAAGAACTTCATATAAGCCTCCTCTACCAACCACAAAACCAAACCTGAATAAAATGAACAGAAACCCAAATCCGAAAAAACCTATCCAACCTACTGTTTCTGGAAGAAAGCCTCCTGTTATCAAGGGAGCTAATAGAAGAAGTAAGCAACCAGGTTGGAATGATACAATTGATCCTAGTAATAGCAGCTATCAGAAAAATCGGAGTAGAACTGGTTTGAAACCAGCGATAATAGCAAATAGTCGAGAGGTTAACACCAAAGAATCTAAACAAGTCAATAAACCTGCACCAGTTGTTCGTAAAGTGGCTCGACAAGTTTCTTCAAAGCAGTATAAACTGGAAAGTAATCATGTGACTTCACAACCCTATTACTCTGATGTGAAGAAACGGAACTACACAGATAGTAACGCCCCACCAATTTCTGAAATTCCAAACTATGGTAGCCGAGACGACTCTTACAATCCAACAATGTTTGCTACAAACGGAAGAACTAGAAGTTATGAAGTGACATATAAAGCTAACAATAATTCGTCTGCTGGTGCTCTTCGGCATAACAAGGAGTTTTTAGCACGGAAATACTGCCAAGAATGCGGTTGTAAATACCCAGTTGTAACTGCAAAGTTCTGTTGTGAATGTGGTTTCCGCAGGTTGTCATTTGATGAATAAAAATTGTTCTTAGCATCTAACATAAGTCTTTGAAATCTACTAATTCAACTTTTTAAATAATTTTTTAGCTGTTTCTTACATTTAACATTTATTTTGCGTTGATAGCTTAATGATAATTTTTTAGAGAAGTTTTATAAAGTTCAATCTGAAAAGTTTATTTGTTTTAAATGTTGAATTTTTTAAATCATTGATCAGTTTAACTTTATATCAATAATTCTGAGTGATAATAATTAGTTATCATAAATTGTAGTTTGTTTAAACACATCATTTTACTTCTAATAAAACTATTTTTTTCTACTGATGAAATTCTTCATGTATTTTCACTATGTCCAGTCTTGTGTATGCAATTACTGACAATCTTCCAAAAATATTATTTCATTTAATGAAAAGTGTTCTGTATTTGTAGTTCAACTTGTTACTGTGACTATAATTTCAAATATAAAACATTAAAAATATGAACAATTTGTAATCTTTATATGTTGCTACTTTCAACAATGATTATTCTAGAAGACTGTATTTTTGCCTTTAGGCTTAATGATTTTCAAAAATTTAGATCTAACTTTTTTTTTGTAGTATCAGCCTTTATATGCGCTTTCTTTATATTTATTTTCTGTGCGAGCTTTTTGTCATAGCCACACTTCCTAAGACCTTCAATGAAACTCACAACAAATGCTTCGTTTTATTTCTTGAAATTTTTGCAAAATGACTTATTAAAATTAACAAACAAAAGTTTTATTGTATCAAAAAAACCCAAGTTTGCGCTTTCTGATTTTTATTTAGCTAAAATATATTTATACCTGGTCATAGAATAAACCAAAAATAAAGTTAAAAACATTTTTAGAATGTCTCAATAAATAAAAAAAATACATTTTTAGAAATCATATTTTTTCTAATGAGTTAAAATTTACATTTTAACCTAATTCTATTACGACCCATTTTTCATAATCTTCAACACTTTCAATAAATCAAAATATTTTCTAAACAAACGGTTGCTAGTATAAGAATATGATTTAAAACATATTCTTTAAAATATCATTATGATAATAAGTTTTTAGTATAAGTAAACTATTATTTTTGTATTTACAAAAAGAAACTTTAATTGTTCAACAAATTTGTTGTGAAAGTACCTCACAGCTGTAAGACTTGCAACTGTTTGCTGGTTTAGTAGTGGCTACAACAGATTTGTTTTAGATGAAAATCACTGCTATATTACATAAGGTTTCAAATAATAATTAAAACTTTTCTTCAAATACAACAGATTAATGCACAATAACAAAAGTTTATTTTTTAATGAAAAACGGTAATATTGAAAAGATTGATTTCTCATTTAAACCACAGAAAATTACTTATCTGAGTCCAACGATATAATAAGTGTTACAACGAAGACAAATTGATCTTGTGGTTTAATATTTAAGGTTAAATAATTTATTCAGTAAAGTTTCAAACCCGCATGTTGTACTTACATACCAAAATGTTATTTATCTATAAGAGAAATTATTTGTGTTGGAATAAGATTATGGGATAACATAAACAGTAATTTACAAAGTTTTTAACTCTTGTTGTTAACAATAATAAGAAGTTATTTAAGGTACTATTATAGAAATACTAATATAAATTTTCAAATTTTTTTTTATAACAATTGCTAATTAAATATCATGTGTGATCTATTATTCTACCTAAATGACATCTATGCGATAACTTCTAAGATAACTAAAGTTAATTTTTTTGTATACATCTTGTTTTAATAATAATAGAATAAGTTTTGACAATTTTATATTCTATATTACACTCTAATTTATTCCTAATTCTTATTTAATTTATCTTGAATACATACTTGATAATACATATTTAATTCTACATCATAATTATTAATAATAAGAAAACCTAAAAAGCAATATTTGGAGGGTTTATGTAATAAAGTAATTTTAAACAATCTTATTTGATACCAAAGTTATGATTTGATTATACAAAACATACTTTAACTGTTTAATCGTATCTGTAGCTTACTAACTTAAATCGAAAACAGATTAATTGATTGTTTACATTGAAAGATGTTTTAATAGATTCTTAGAACAGTTTATGATCAAACTGCTTAAACACAGCTAAAGTTAAAACTACCAAAAGTTTAATAAGGACTTTGTGTTGCTAGAAATAAATACGAAAGTTATTTCACTCAAAGTCTCACAAAAATAAGTTATGAATGTAAATATTTTCAAGTAGTTTACCGCTTCTAACATTTCTTTGAGAAATTCAATTAATGTATTGTTTAAAATTTATATATTACAAGTGTCACCAAGTAACCAGTAATTTTTTATATTGTGTAGTAAGTAATGTTTTGTATATAAATGTTGGTTTATAAGATACACTCCCATAATAATAAAAGGAAGGGTTTACAAAGAATACCCATAAGCTGAATAATTGTTTCTTTAAACTTTGTTTGGCTGAGTATTGAATTTGTGACAAAACTCTTAAATTGATTGCAAGAAGATTTTCAAATTAATTTAAAACAGTATCAAGAGAGCCTATAAATTTGATTATCTCTTTATTTTCGTCTTTATTTAATATTTACTGTTAATATAAACTTTTTTCTAATATGTAACTTGACATACAATAAATAAAATTTCGTTATATTGGTTTTTATTCATATTTGAAATTCTTTGTAAAAACTTGATTAGTGAGTATAAAAAATCACTCTAGAACATGTTTATGGAAGCTTATCAAAAACTAAATGATTTTTTCTCAATAATCATAGAATTATTTAGTTTTAAGCTATAAATTGTTGTTTTTACTTCGATTTTCATTGAAATAGAGATATTACATTAAATAAATTTGTGCTTAATTAAATGATATGCTGAAAGCGTTTATTGAAAATAATAATATTATCCAGATATTTACAAAGTATGCGGCTTCATAACGCCCTTAATAAACGATCTCTAATGTGATTTAAATTGAAAAGATTTTTTTGAACCAAACAATATAAATTTAAATCGGAAAAAATTGATTAATTCATTAAATTTTTGTGGTTTGTTATAAAAACCAAACTTTGTAGGTACTTCCTAGCACATTAGGTAATTTTTTCCATAGATATGTAAGAGATAAATGTAAAAAGATTTATTGTAATCAATCATGGCATGAAAAAACTTTCTTTAAACATTCTAAATAACTTATATTTATTTTACAATTAAATTAAGTTAATCTACTCTGTTACTTCATTTAATTTTTCTCAAAGCTTTTTCGATAGTTTAATTATTCTAAAAAAATGAAAATAGATTTGAAATTTTAATATTGTGTTAATATTACAAAAATAAATTGTTTAATCACCAACAAAACATACGGTACAATTTTTTGAAAAAATGTTTAAACAAAAGTGGTATCAATGGATCGTTGTAATAAGTTCTTTTAAAGCAACTTTAAACAAAAAAATGTTAATAAAAACTAAGTTACCCTAAATTTAATCAAACCAAAAGGATTTGTAAATTACCAAAAGTAAATAAAAGATAAATGAACCAATCTTACAGAAAATAAGTTTAAATATTGTAAGCATAAAAGTTATTTTTATATCTCCTTATATTATTTGAGTATTTATATTAGCTTGTGGCATGCTTAAAATAGTTCAGTTGCTGTAGCGTCATCTAGCGACCTTATTTTTACTTCAAAATACAAATGTTTGAACAGGGATAAAGAAACCATCTTATGCTTTTGATGTTACTGATTGACTTAGAAATGTTTGCAGACTAATCAGATAGATTAAGGATTTTACAGATACAAGATAATTAGCTGTTTTTATAAACAAATTTTATGGTACAAAATAAAAAATAGATATATCGCAAATTTAAGAACATTTTTTGGAAACAAAGTTAGATTAATTAAAGCTTGCAGTGACAGTTGATGCTTATTCTTTCTTACTTGCACCTACTCCAGGACTAATTACCAAATGGATGAAAGAGAAAAATCTTGGTTTGTCGGCATGGTTTCATTGCATTATATGTACCATAAATTCGCGAAAAACATCAAAAGTTGCAAGCTTGTTATCAAACTAAATTAAAGCAAATGAATCATAAGAAATGTACAAAAATGGAGTTATCGTAATTCCAAAAACTTGTCTTGGCGTTGTAGATGGCGGTTATAGTGAACTATCCGTGCTAATTGCTTTAAATATTTTGTAATCTTATTCCAAAAATAACTAATTTGTCTAGGAAGAAAAGAAATATATCAGCTTGATGGGCTTGTTGGTTTGATGTTGCTCAATCGACATTTCCTCTGCAAATAAACCTTTACAAGAAATTAATAAGCCATGAGCTTTATAAGACAGTTAATACTTTCAAAACAGATTATTACCTTGGACAAACTTGGGTCGCGGATAGAACATCAGATCGTATAATCTTAACAAATCGGTTGTTAATTCTATGGTAGCAGAGGCATGTACAGTTTCTGGTTGTATTTATTTAGAATTACAGGATATACAGTGAGATTATATATACGATGCGATTACGATACGATATACGTGCGTGGAGCACCTTAAAATGTAAAAACAACTCGTGGTCGATTAAACAACGAACATCTTAAGCAGCTTTTGCAAACTATATCCTGTATAAGTGTACCTTGCATATCTGTCATTAGTAAAAATTAATATCAAAAATCATACTAAAACGACTTTGGTTAAAACTTTGGGAGTTATTATAAAGAGGAGTATAAGTATTTGGTTATCATTAAAGTAGTTGTACATTGATAACTTTTTTGACTGTAAAAAGGTTAAGCATGGCTTTTACCGGCCTAAAGTAAAGCTACATTTCATTCAAAATTTGTTTAAAGTCATCGCTAAAAATTAAATACAAAATTATTAGCAGACTCTTTATTGATAAAAAGAAAATTTAAAAGGTTTTTATTTCTATTAGCATAATTCATCATTGGTTTGAATTTTTTCTTAGTTTAGTGTTACACTCTCTATATAGAAAAACAAATTTATACATTTTTTATTTTCAATCTGAAGATACAATTTGATGAATAGCATTTCGAAATAGTAAAACTTAGAATTATCATAGTTTTATATAAATAGTTTTTAGATATATTTAGTTATAACATTCATATTTAAGGAGTTACATACTTTTTGATTTAAGCATCGATAAAATTACATTTACTTTCTTTTTCATTTAAATATTATTTTTTTTTACAAACCAATTTATTAACATTTCTATATATAGTGCAAATAGAAATCAAAACTGCAAGTCTTTTTGTAAGACTTATGAAAATACATGTAAAAAATACTTGTGTCATAAAATGTTTGTATTTTTTCAACTTTTTGTACAAACCATTAGAAAAATGCAGTTTAGATCAAATACGTAATAGTAGAGTGTTTGATGATAAAAATGTACTTGAATAAAATAATAATATATATTGATGTACTTCATGTTTTATATTTCATTTTCTATTTTTCAATTCTTAATTTCTATTTAAAAAATGATTTGATAAAATGTATTGAAGACAAGAAAGGAATAGATTATACCTTGTGCGAAAAAATTTGCAAAAATAACAAGTTTTGTAAGGTAAGAAAAGCATATAACAGTGTAATCATAAAAGAAAGTTACATGAAAGAAATGATTGAAACTTGTTGCATTTTTGTATCAAATTCAAGCATCAATTTGATTTTGAATACATTATTACTACAGTCTTTAAACATTCAAAAATTCAATGGTTAGCCAGAATAAAAATGCATCAAACATAAAGTTCAATGAACCATTTTTTCACTGTATGGAAATCTTATGAAATTTTGTTGATTGTTTATGAAACAACAATGCAGCCTTTTTGACTTCTGTTGGTAAAGTTGTTGTTACGAGTACAAACATAATGATAAGTCCCTTTTTTAAATGATGCTATAAGTCCAGCATATGAAGGTGATGCTTGATCGATGGTGGGATTCAGAGGAGATTTTTTATCGATAGAATCACCTTGACAAGTAGCTGATCGAGCACAACTGTAAAGTTGACATAATTGTAAATTTTGTAATGAAACTGATTTATAAATATTTAGCTGACCTGTAATAAGCGCTCGATGCCATTTGGATAGCAATATCTTTTTTATCAACAACTTTTTCAACACTATTCCAATGTACTGTCATTCCTTTCAAAAGTTGATAAATAAGTTTTCAAATTCTAAAAGTTTGATTGAAAATTAAGTTCACAAACCTGAGAACATCGTTTCTATTTCAAATGCTCTCGGGAAGTTTTCTGATGGATTACCCAATTCTAAGATGTTACTTCGATCAGTACCTGCTTTTCCTTCACCTGCACTTCCTGTTTGACCATCTCCTCCAGGAGCGTCTTCAAATTACATCATATTTTCATTTGATGACATTTTGATGACTTTACTGGCTTACTGTTATTATGGGTGTTAGAACCTGTCCACTGGAAGTGAACTAAATCATTAGACTTAATTGAGAGTCTTTTAGGTACGAAATCGTATTCTACAGCTGGATAAGTTTGTACAATGTTCCCTCTTTTACCACGAACATTTAAGTTGATGATACGAGCTTCATCAGCGACACCTAATCAAGTTTTAATTTAGTAATTTTTAAAATTAGTCTAACAAATTAGGATGCAAAAAATTGAAATATAAACAAGTCTGAGTTGAACACCAAGATGAAGAGTTTAATTGAAAATTAAAAAACAATTTCAACTTCAATTATACAATCAGAACAACTGATTCTAATTTCTAATTTTTTTTAATTCAGCAAACCTTTAGGACGGGGTGAGATGTGGAAAACATGGGAGCGGTCCTGAAATGTGCGTCCAAATTGGGCAGTATTGATTGCTAGTCTCAAAGGTTGGTTCCTGGCGCCAACGTTGACAAGTGGATTTTGTTCTATTGGTGACTCTTGTACAACAACGTTGTTTTCACTGTAAAAATATAAACATTTAAAGAGTTTTTTAATTTTTGAGGCTTAGTAATAACTTTGCAAGTTAAATAAAAAATATTTTTATAAATTAATAAAACCTTCTCATGACTAGTAGAAGTTTATTTTTAAAAATAAATTCTACTCTGTTTAATATCACAAAATTTAGCCTGATAAGACCTTGCAGCGAACTATCATCACCACTATTTCAAAGTTGATTATTTTTTTATAATAACTGTCATCTAATAGTATAGAAAATGAAACTATCAATCTTTACTTGAAAATAGTTGCAATAAAACTACTTAAAGCTTCACTAAAGATTATGTTAATAACAACAAACTTCCAACTTACACAATTTTATTAGAGCTGGAGTTAGTACTCCATGGTGCGTAGTCATCAGTACTAATGTTGTATCTGGTTAAAAAAAAATTTCAATTTCAATTTTTGCATAAAAATCAATGTCAATAGTTGAACGTAAATCTAATACAGCAAGGATAGTGTTGGTATAAGAGCTAGGTACCTGATTCGGAGCACACATCGTTTTTGTTCAAGACTTCGAAAATGAGGAAGCTTCCAGGTGTAGTTAAGTGGAGTAGCATCTAAACCATCACCTAAGTGATTAACTCTCGACCATTGAGAGGGCTGCAAGTTAGAAAAGGTTGATAGATTTTCGAATTAGAGACAGTTTATTGATATTTACTAAATAAGATTTCATTGAGAATATTTATCTCTTATGTTTCTTACTTTGCAATCAATTTTTCTTGGAAGTATAAAACATTGATCTTCAATACTTTTTCTGTCAACAATTTTTTTGGTATCATAAGGTTTACCCCACTTGTATACTATTCCTTGCGTTCTTAGTTGGTTGCTATTAGCTGCATTGCACTGAACGAAAATGGTTTTGTAAAATTAATAAGTGAAAATAGTTTAGATATTATTTGTGCACAGAATGTTTTATGCTTATATAAAAACAAAATAGTATTTGTTGCAAATGTTTATTTTTAAGAATACTAAAATAATTTACAAATATAAAATATTTGAAATTCTGTTCACTGATATTCACCTGACTTTCAGTTTTTTTGTCAGAAGCTAACTCCAAGAAGCTGTAGTATTCAGTCCACGTCCCTTCATTCTCTTTACAATCAAATGGGTTGTTGAATTGGGAAAAGTACTTTCGACGATTATTAGAATACTTTTCAACACATTCTCCATAAGGCTTACCATTAAAACTGTTTTCTTCGTAGTATCTGATAACAAATATTTGTTAAATCAAATCTCACCACAACTTGTCTCAGTACAAGCTAACAATTTAGTGGTTGCGAGAACTTACTTGCACCAAGTTGCGTTATGAGCAAAGACAGCGATATCAGTCCAAGGAGTTGGGTGCCAGTAAGGAAAATGGTCTCTCTCTTCTGCACATTCATATCCTGATCTTTGTTTGTTGGGATTTTGTCGAGTAGCGACGGCTGCTTGAACACCGAATTCATTTTCTTGAAGGTCTTGATCAGCAGTAAAAAGACCTGACGAAAAATGCAGATAAGAAAAAAAAAATCATTTCAATTTTGATAAAAATTCTTTGCCAAGTATCAGATACCTTTATTTCGTTCACGTCGATAACAAGCATCATACCATTCCCACGATTCATGAAGACCTCGATCGTTTCTAACATTTTGATTTCGTCGACTGATTGCTTGGTTTTCACTTTCATCTTCTTTGCCTGTAGTATGGGTTTGTGTTTTGGTGGTAGCTCCATTTCGAAATGTATATGAGTCATCAGCTGGAAATATAAAAGAGTTGAGTTAATGGTCTTATTCGTATAACTAGTGAGCGATTAAAAGAACAAGTAAGTCTGTTCAAACTATTAATTAATTTTGAAAAGTTTTGATTGATTATATGGAAAAAGCTGAAAAATTCTTTATTAGCTCTAAGACATATAACTATGATATTTATGAGCAGTAGAAGTTATGATTTAATTTCTTTTCGATATGAGAATTGTTTTTATATTATGTATCTAGCATAAAATAATTGATAATACAGTTTTTATTACTATAGTTACTCCTTCACAACTAAAAGGGAAAAGCAGTGTAAAGGCAGCAATTGAGACAGATATGTTTATAGATTATTTGGAATATGATTAAATCAAACGATTGTGTTCTTACGAGCAACATTTCTATTATCATCTTGGCACATATATTGCAGAACCATATTGCAATTCAGTTTCAATGGGTCGTTAGGGTTATCATTTCCACAACCGTGTTGATTTGTCCATTGGATGGTTACTTCAGAATCACCACTAAGTCCACTTTGAAAAAATTTCTAGAAAAATATGAGGTTGAAATCTAACGAGCTGAGAAATCGTATGGACAACTCACCATTCGATAATGATTGTTTTCATTGCTAGAAAATTTATTTGTCTTGTCACCAACATTGTAACCTCCACGAGCATTATTCTTTTTATGAAATACATTATAAATTAATTATATAAATGACATTTCTGATAAGTTACTTGAGAGTCAAAAAGTCGGTTGTTATTTTGTCTTGTAGCCGTTTTTTCATTTACACGATTATTAGAGCCACGAAGTGAGTGTAGGTATACATCTGCAGCTACCAGCTGTAAGCTTAATACTGTTATGTAACAGAAGGTAATCGCATTCATAAGTGAAACCATGACTATTTTATTGGGAAATCCCCTTCTGTTGAAAGTTGATATAATTAGAATAATCAATAAATATTTAGTATGAATGAGTAATATATATCAGTGCTTCTGATTATTAATAAAACCTAATTGTGAAAAGAAGTCACATCTGTCTCTCTAAGGAGGCCAAAAAAATAAAACTTAACACAAATTCAATAAATATTTTCTTCGATACGTATTGGTCACTAGTTTAGTTTAATAAATAGCGTAATATTGATAATAATAAATAATCAAACAAACTTATAAATAATTTTATAAATAATATAAAAAACTTTTAAGTAAAAATAAAAAATCTTTTTCTGACAAAAGTCACTCTCTAGCACAGCTTATAAACCATAAATGAAGTTGTTATTTGAAATTTAGCCATAAAATAATACTTCAAGTAGTTAACTCCTGATTGAGATTAAAGTAGTGTGCTTGTTGTCACTCAACCTTACCTATCAATAATGAACAACTACTTTGCTTTATAAAGGTTTACTATGACTCCATATGACAAAAGAGATAGATTTTAAACAACATACGCATCTGTAAACTGATTCACCTGTAAATAAAGCTATCATCTCGTATAATTCATTTCCTGGTGATTAGCTTGTTGTTTTCAACTTTGTTACTTGATTCAACTTGAACCATTCTTGGTGACAAATGTTGAAGCATTTCCTTTTTTGTCATTTTTTACTTTTTTCTTCCTCTCATGTTTTTTTTCGTCACTTCTTGCTGTCACGAGTGGTAACAATTACAAGTAAAAACATAAATAAATATCTTATCATTAGTTTACAGTTTAGAATCAAAATCTATGTATCATCAAGCATTTAATCATTAATTGACTACGCAGTTTAGCTTATAAAACTAGTTAGAAGCTTAGAACAATTCAGCTCAGTAACTTTCGCTTTTAGAGTAGTCTAAAAAATCTGAGCTCAAAAATAAGTAAAGGATATAAAATTAATCTAAAAATTGGCTACTTTTGTCAATTAGCTGAACTAACCTTTTCTTCATTACCTAATATCTGTTGAAATTTTATTAAAAAATTTTTTTTTTCTTTCAACCTTCTTTTTCTAGCGCCGTGTCTGATTTTTATAGCTTTAGGGCATATCTATAATTTCAACTTAAATATCGAATAGCTTTCTCTTCAATTATTTCTTACTTATATTAGGTAGCTATTGATGAATTTAACTTGTTTATTTCTTAAAGTATCAGATTAAACTGAGAACGTTTGAATATACTAACTTCAATTACAACTAACCCTCTTTTCAGGGCTTGTTATTAAGCTCTTTTATTTAAAACTAAAATCACTGAAGCGTTTCAATCGTTAGAAAAATAAAATTCAAATAATATGAATAAGCTTTTAAAAATCTTTATTGTCTTTTAGACTTCTTCTTTTCGAAAGTTCAGTCACTGTATAGTATTTTCAAAAAATGTTTATTTATCGCTCAGTCGGCTACTATCTAAATTTATTATTATATTAACAGATAGAAATTTGCTTATTCTTCTTACCTGTTATTTAACTAAAAATGAAGTTTGGTTGTCTTTTATTATTACTTTTTTCAATCATCAATTATTCAGTATGTGATATTTACATGCATATGCCAAGGTAAGGACATTTTTTTCTAGAAGACTTTTTTTGAAATCAGATTCATAATTTATTTGTGTTTATAGAGGCTCAAATAACCGATGGAATGAACAAGGTAGAAATAGAAATAACGCTCAGAGGTTATTTGATTCAGAAAATAATAATCGTGGAGGTTATAATGTTGGCAGTATGTATTTTATAGCTGGCTCGCAATTACAAGTTCAATGGTAAGTAAAAATAGAAACTCAAAAGTTTTAATTAAAACATTTCATCGGCTACTGACAAGTCGATTTTAAAAACTGAAGCTTTTCTCATTAACAAATGAACTTTTAAGTTTATCATGTGATTTAGAACATGTTCGAAAAAAATATTAAGTTTATATAAAGCTTCAATAAATCATTCGTCGTTAAATTTACTAACAAATAAATATTATTAATTATTTATAAATATTTTAGTGATTACCGCATAAAA
Organism: Pegea sp. RAD2-039; assembly: GCA_034620365.1. Lineage (NCBI taxonomy): Eukaryota > Metazoa > Chordata > Thaliacea > Salpida > Salpidae > Pegea > Pegea sp. RAD2-039. The sequence continues at coordinate 203,774 of JAQGEQ010000305.1, read as the reverse complement.
TTATACAAATAAATTTAAAATAGTTTCAGTAAATCCTAACTTTATAGGAATTATTAAAGAAATTACTTTTTCGAATACATCATTCATTTTATAAAAAGTTTTTAATTAAATTTTGAATGATATTGAACAGTTAACTTTATTTCTATATACGCTCAAAGAAGCAACTTTATTTTGTTTTCGATCAGGACTAATCAGCACTCATGCGGCGATGTAAACACTGATTGTGACGTCATCATCCAATATGCATGTAACGAGCTAATCAGAGATGGGACTACTACTTCTACGATCCCGAGAAATCCAGTTCAGTGCAAAGATTTGGACTGCAATACTGATGAACGCTACGGTATGCACGAGGACTTTTATAGCTACAAACACTGTCGATTGAGGGAAAGAAACCAGGGTCTTTTCACCGCTAATCAAGTGAGACTTTGCAGAATAAATGTGACTGACAGAAACACTAATTTTATTTTTATTGGATTTAGAATGTTAAAAACGGAGCAATTAGAACCCGCCAGAATCGAAATGGAAATGCTCATGGGTATGAGTGCTCAGAAGAACGAGATTATTACCCTTACTGGGCTCCGACTATGTGGAAGGTAACTTTCAGAGCATTTTTTTGCATGAATGCAAACATATAGTGTCTGTGATGACGTTTCAGATACTAGCTGAACAAAAAGTTTGAGATATTTCTTGCTATTTGACTTTTGAATTTGTAGTAAAACTTTAAATACTCTTTATTAAAGATCATTGAGAAGAAAATCTATTTATTCTTTAGCAAAATCTATTTTAGTTTTTCATATTTCCTGTAAGATCTGACTTGTAAGAAATTCATTTCTTGTTGATATTCGGATATTCGGTTGAATTACATTTTAAAAATTCCATTTTTTCGTGATAGTATTCATAGGCGTAGATTGTTTATATATCTTTACAAGTAAGGAAATGATAACTTTGGTACTCTAAATGTGCTGAAATTATTAGAATTATTTTCAAAATATGAAAAAAATCACAAAAATATTCAAATAGTTCGTAAAAATCTTTCATCAAATATCAACATCTGCTTTTTATCAACTTATTAGTCGACTAAAGTTCGAATGCAGCTGAATGCTGAGCCTTAAACTTTTCTATTTCAGGATGTTGCAGTTTTTACAAACAACATTTCCAGATGTGATTATTATCGAAAAGAAAGTCAAAATGTAAAAGAACGTTTCTATTGTGATGTTGGGAGAGACTTTCTTTATCAGGTAAAGATTCTTCATCTTCAGACAACACAAAAACTGACAAATATTTCTCAGAATAACAATAATCCTCCTCGTAATAAGTTCATCCCAATCACCAAGACTGAATGCGAAGAGTTTACTTATTTGGAAGGCGAAGAAGAAGTAATCAGCAAGATTATAACTTCATAAGATCAACTGTTATGTTGACAGAAAGTTGGAGTTTGGACTCGAGTCCCCCCTCATGGTATCGATGCTCCTGAGTGTATGAGGTCTCACTACTCACGTGATAATCATTTGGGGAACACATTTGGTGGTCTCACGCCCAATTACAATTGGACTATTCCTAATGACATAAGTGAACACTGCGTTATGCGCATAAGGTACAAATAAGTGCTGATACGCTCGCTGATACCAATTGGTACTTTGCATCAGATACAACATCACTAGCGGAGAATATAACCGAGATAGCACCAACGCTTCTTTTAATAATCGATTAAGGCGAGAAGGAAATGGACCTGATGTATGGTCACGTCAAGGTGAACCTTCTGAAAATATTTATGAAATTGGTAAATACAAGTAATTCTCAGGTTTTGAAGAAGCTGAAGATGGAATTGCTCGTGGATACAAGCTTACAAATGATCCTGATGTTGATGTATTTGATGAGAGCAAGTTCAAACTTCAAGTTGCTTTAAACACAGCTCAATTTGGCCGAACTTTTCAAGACAGGTTCTTAAAACCAATTATCATCAAATCGTTGTTTTAACTTGATCGAGTTTACAGATCTCATACATTTGAGATCAGAAAACGACCAAGCAATATTCCTACATCTGCGAAGATCAACAATCTAAATGTACGAGGCAAACGGGGCAACATTGTCCAGGTTAGAGTTCGGGAAAGTTGAAAAAGTTCTGATTAACCCACTAAATACTATTTGGGGAAATTTTTGAGAAAGTTTTTGGTCGTGTTCAAGATGAAAATTTACCTTGTTAAACGTGAAATGTTTTGTTGAAGTTTACTTCAAAATATTTGTTTATTTTTAATTTCAAGGTTTTCCCGGCTGTAGAATACGATTTTACACCAAACAAGTTGCAAGTGAGCAAGAATGATTATGTGCATGTTCAATGGACCGGATCAGACAACAACCCTAAAAATAATGCTGGTCAGGGTCGACGGGGTACAGATCGATCAAATATGCTTCTGTTGAAAGAAGAAGTAAATGAAGATGATTTTTGAGATAACTTCGTTCTAAATGTTGAGATATTCAAATTGTTTCAGCAATATGATGAAGGTCAAAGAGGAATTTCGAATATTTTTGGGCAGTTAGGAAGAAGTTATCCTGAAAATATCCGGCAAGCTGATTTTGCTGGTTTTTCTACTGCTGATCTCATCAACCTCAGCATCCATTCACCAAGTTAGATCCAATTTCATTCCTATTAAGTTACAAAAATCAAACTTTTCATCACTGACCTAATTTTTTCAGATCACATCGGAGGAGACATGGATGAGTTGGATGATGCAGGAACTTACTTCGATCTTGGACCGCGAAAGATGACTCGGACCGGAGATTATCACTACTTTTGTACTCGAAATAACAACTTTTCGAATCGAAGCCAGAAAGGTAAACTACAAGTGATGGATGCTGTAGTTGTGGGTCAACGAATGGATAGCCGAGGAGGTCGGCTCGTCTCATCAGAATCTTCGTACGTTGATTGAGTTTCCGTTAATTAAAATTAACGAGTTTTTGTTTCATAGAATAAACAGCGTGATGGTTTTGCCGACAACTTTCAATGAAAGTCAATACATTGAGATGCGAGAGGAACCTGCTGATTCACAACACTCAATCCTCAAAAGAAGTGCTCCACCAGTTCAGGATTACGCTAGCAACATCATCACAGTCGAGCCTCAAGTCAGTCATTTTAATCAAAGTTTAAGCTTTTGAATAAGTTTGATTCAAATTGAGCGAGTTTAATGAAAGAATCGTGTTAGTCAACTTTCAAAATTTTAGCATTTTGAGTATTCATCAAGCGCTAATCCTTTGACTATTTCTGATTAGTTTATCTCAAACTTAGACCTAGTTTTTCTAACAAGCAGAAAAAGAAGACTTTTATTGAAATAAAAGACAATAGTATTATTGTCATTATTTCTATTAAGCTATACAAGCCTCTAAATGTAGAGCACAATTTGGTCTACCAGTTTTATGGTTGACGACAAATAAAAATGAGTTATTTAAGCAAAGAACTCACGACCTCAAAAGAGACCACAGTATATGATTGTCTAACAACGTAATTATCAATTTCGTTTCAAGTTGATGAAAACTCAGATGTTTGTGTAGCTCGATAAATAATTTACTCGATAAGGTGTCTAATCAACTCCAATGTTTTAAGAGATCAAACAATATGTACTGAGTCTTCCCAGCTCGAAAAGCGTGTCTTGAGATTAATGATATAAGGTTACTTGTTCAAAAGATGATCTCATACATAGCATTTGGCAGATGATATAACTGATGTAGCTTTAAATATATTAGAAAAGTTGAAACATATCGAAAAAATTCTGCAAAAGATTGAAGAAGCTTTTGACAGTTTATGATTAAATCGAAATTTTGTTGCAATCGAGAAAATCAATATTGAAGAAATGGAATAATCTACCAACGTGACAAGTATTCCTTTTGTTTACAGATATTCCTATCAAATAAAAAGCCACTCCAAATTGAAATGAAACTCACAGACAAAATAGCTGCGATAAAAAACACATATGTCTACCGCAAAATGGAAGGAAGCTCTCAATGGAATCGATTAGAGATCGATGAAATTTCAGATGGACTCGTCAGATTCCAGAGTGACTCTGGCGGCACTTTCATTGTAACATCTTCTTTAAATGGAGGCTATGTAGCAGGTACAGAAAAATAATCAATTATGATAAAGTTGTGAGGAGTTCTAAGTTTAATTGCTGAGAATAAGAGTTTTGAGATTTTTCTCATCTCTACGTTTTCTTATAATTTAAAATTTTTATTTTAAAGCATTTTATTTTTTACTTAGTTATCCTTTCAAAACTTTTGAACTCTACAACTAATTTATAATTTGTTTTTATTTTTATTTCAGCTGTAGTAATTGGCTCTTTAGTCGCTCTTCTTCTTATCATACTCATTGTTTTGTTCTTAAGAAACGCTGGGAGGATACCGTATCTTAAGAATAGAATTTAATCATGTTTCCAAAATACTATACCAATAAATTATTGTAATAATATGTTTGAAAAATTTCACTAAAATGGTCATTTAATGTTTTGCTTTGAATTTAGTTACAATCCTGACTGTAATATCGTGAAAAGTTGTCTGCTGAAAAAATCAATGCATGATTTACTTTTGATTTATTTTCATTTTATTCTTCCTTCAATTTGCTAAACTAAATATAAACTTCTATTTTTTCTAGGTCTCCCAAAACTTCCAGCTAAACTTCCTCAAAGACTTGTTTAAAACATTATCAAATACTTTTTACTATAAAAATATTCATCATTAAATTGTTTTCTACATCCTCAACATTTTGATCTTATTTTTCAGCTTGTTGTACAACGAAATTTTGAAATTGTGTATAACCTTTTTTGACATTTCAGTTTTGATTCACAATCTGACTGTCTCTATTTCATTTATTCTAAAACACTGTTATTAATGTCTTGTTTAATCGTTACAAATCTTATCTTTATATTCAAGAAATCGTTATTTACTTGAAAAAAATAATTTTTTCCAGTTTAAATCAAAAAAGTGCCTTGTTGTTGTCAAATTTTATTAATAAAATTAATAAAAACAGTTTAGGTTTGTTTAAAAAACCACTAAGGTATGAGAAATGAATTTGCAAAGTTATGAATTTTATTAATGTTTTTTCGAGTAGTAAGTAATTTTATGAATACAAATGTTTTTATAATTTCATGTTAAAAAATTTATTTAATTTTTACAAAAAATAAAAATCTTAAGGCTTGAAGAAATTTTAAATTAACCGATGCAAGGATATTTTTCAAATCTGTTGAGACTTGTCAAAATAAACAATGTCATTATAGAATAAATTTGGTGGTACGTTTTTAAGAACTAAAGACTTAATGAAAATCAGGTTTTTAAATTGTTACATTTTATGCTATGTATAAATTGCTAATACTAGTTAGCATGCTGTGTAATGCATGATGCAAGATGGTAGCAACGAAATTGTTGCTATGAACTAGTTGGAGTGGATAGCCTTTTATACATCAGTTTCTATGTAATGATCAATACTTACTGGCTTAAAAACCAAGTGATTGCTATAGACTGGTTTCTGCATCATATTGGCTACATACTATGCAATTGATACTATGTGCTGGTGTTATGTAATACATCTGCACCAATCTCGTTGTAAATATTGCTTGTAAATCAGATTTAAAAGTCTGTCTTTACATTTCACAGCAATAAATTTGCATTTGACAGTTTAATTACTAGCCCAGACAGTCACCACAAAACTGACTTAAAAAAATGTAATTTCTTTAAAAAAGGAACTTTCAAAGATTTTATTGCCATCTTTAATTGGAAAATAATATTTATATAAATGATCTAACTTGAAAAACTAATCGTAACATAACTCTAAAGAATTGAAAAGAAATTAAGAGGAAATAAGAGAACACATTTATACGGTTTTTTTATGTCACTTAGAATTTACATTTATCTTTAAAAATAATTTGTTTAATCATTTTATTTATTCATTTAGAAAGTTTAATTGAATTAAAAAACAATAGCTAACTATACTCTTTAAAGCAATTTGATATCAATTAAAACTACATTAAGGAAAAGGTTTCGTTTTTATTTGTTAAAGAAAGATTAAAATGATTTTGTAGAATTATTTTATAAATAAAAGTGGTTTAAAAATGCTTAAATACTATCTGTTCAGTAATAAAACTGCTGATGAAGAATTAAACGCTCTTCTTATAATAAATAAAAGAGATGCTCTGTATTTTAGTGCCAAGCTACAAGTTTGTAAATTGACTGTAAAAATGCCCAAACTGGCAGTTGACTGAAGAGGAAATGAAACATAAAATAAGCAAGATGAAAGGTCAGGTTTATAAATTTTAAATAAGAAAACCAGTTGTAATAAACCAGATTTCTTTTTTGTCTATTAATAATTCACACAAAAAATATCTTATTTTTCCCCATGATGTAGATGACAAATGCATCAGATTCAATCCTGTAGTCTGCTCCTTTTATCCATTTGTTCCGTTTTAGAAGAGATCTGTGAAAAACCTTCTTTAATCAAAATATTGGGAAGAGATGACCAACCAAAGATTAAACCAAGTAACAATATAGTTTCAATTGTAGCTGAAAGTATTGAAAATCTAATTTTCTGTGGAAATAAACTAAAAGTTTAAATATTGTTTATATATTTTGACTAAAATTGCGGGTAAATAAATTTGTCTAAACTGAAACTTTTGAAAATACTTATAAAATTCATAATTAATTATTAGTTTTTACTTTTAAACAAAAACTCGAAACAAAGCTGTTCACTTTTTTCTCAATTTTTAATTTATGATTTTGATAATATATCTATTTTTGCTAATTTTATTCTAAGTTCTGATCAATTCTATGAGAGAAAAGTGAGAAGAAAACTTCGTTCTTGGATAGTAAGAAAACTTAAAGATATTAAAAACTTTCAGACATTGTAATAATGATTTTTCAAAAGTCCTTATTTTATAATAGTTAACTGCTCAATCGTAACATTTCACCCTAGTCATGTTGCCAACATTTTACCAAATTGTTTCTAACATACTTTCCTCGTAAGTTAACGCACTGCTAGCCCTTTAGGCGAAAGAAGAAAGTGAAGGAAGTTTTGACAACTCACAATTTGACAATCACACTTCTGTAAAAGTTGTTGCTGATTGTGCTTTTATGGTGTAAGCTTTTTTAGTCACAAACGTAATTATCAAAATGAAGATAAAATGTGATTTTATCTTTCGATTGTCTTTTTTTTTTATTTTTTATATATATAAATGCGAAGGAGGGTGCCTAAAGAGAGCATATCTCACTAACACACATTCTCAGGAGTTTTTTATGTCTCCACCTGGGGTCGAACCCGGTACTTCCTAACTAGATGTACCTTGTAGCTAGGTGTAGTAACCGCTTCGCCACCAAGCGGGATTTTTGTCAATCTTTCTTGATGTTTGCTTTTGTTGCATGGCATTCTCTGAAAAAATTTTGGAGATTTAAAAAATATATTTTATTGTACCTCAAAAACTTTTTTACCCATTGTAAGTGAGTTTGTAGTTTGTGATCTTACATTTGATTACTTTTCTGTAACTTTCTCGAAAATTTTATCAGAAAATTATGTTACCACACACAGAAATGTAATTTCAAGGCAGCCATATTTGCTACTTACTTATTTTTTAAATGGTGTACAATTGAGTTGTTCAGGGTTACTTGCGTTGTTGTGGCGTGTGTTTCACATTATTTCTGTTAAAGGGTTAACATCATCACAATTATTATTTTTTAACTTTTTTGGGGGCAAATTGCTCCCAGTTATTTTGGTCGTTATTTGGATTTTTACCAACAATAGTAGAAAAAAATGTTTGAGAGAGCATTTATTGCAAGAGAACACTTGGTCTGTTAGAATAAAAATAAATTATCCATTTTTTTTAACCCAACAGCTTCCAGTTTAATCTCATAGAAAGTGCTTTTAAGTTTTTGCTACCTCATTATTGTTTGCTTTGCTATTTTGGACCATATTTAAATTTATATATTCATTCATCTTACACTTCTTATGGATATCCAACAGCTTTAAAATAAGATGAACCAAAGGTATTATACACAAAGATGGCAAAATACCAATTAAAAAATTAAAACCATTTTCTAAAATTCGTGTCAGTAATAAGGTAAAGTATATTTTTTGTTACAAAACCTTCTGTTAATCTAAATACGAAACCGAAATATTCAGATGATGATATACAAGTAACATAGATAGCTGCAGAACCAAACTAAGAACTATCTAGTTATCGCCAGAATAACGATAGTCAAAAATTGAAGTGAAGAGCTATCAATCAACATAAAGATTGAGGATAATCATAAAGATGAAGGATAACAATTGCTTTTATTGAAGCTAAATTAGGAGACATTTTTAGTGGAAACTTCATTTGAAGAAAATTTATCAGTGCTCCAACTGCTAAAGTCTTTAAAACGGATAAGAAGTTACAAATTTCGAACACGTTCATAAAGATGTCTTCCTTATTCAGTGGAGTCTTTACTGGAATTCAATTGATACAGATTAATGAGCTGAACATTTGAAAAGTATAAACATAATATCCACAGCTGCTCTTCTTTTAGACATTCTTTTAAAGATTGTATATCTAGGTTTTCGTGAGTTGGACTCTCAGAAGCGTTTTTTAGCTGAGAAGTAAAGTTATCAGCAGAAAAGCATGGTAGCTGACGATACCCATAATATTACCAGAATATTGAATGGCATAAGAGTTTTTGGGGTTAAAGTTCTTGCATGGAAAAGAAAAGTTAAGAAAATAGAAACAAGTTGAATAAGATATGTTTGATTCATATAAGTATTTGAACAGCTGGAAAACTGTTGATGATGTAGCAAATGCTCCACTGATAAAGCATGCAACTGTCGCTCTAAGTTTTGTTGCCAAGTTACAGGTTTGTAAATTAACATTTAGAAGGTCAAACTGGCAAGTGTCTGAAGATAAAATGAAATATAAAAAAAAAGATGAAATTCTCTTCTCAGAAATTTATGTAAAGATCAGTTACAATAAAACATGAAAATAGTTCTACCAGATCAAACTCTCTTTTTGTCAGTTAGTATACAGTACACAACTGTCAATATTTTTCCACGTGATGACGATATTAAAATATCAACTTCAAAGCTTTAGTCTATTTTCTTTTGTTATTTCTTGCTTCGTACTAACAAAACTGAATAATTGTTGTTAAACTAATTTCAAATCTTTTAAACAACCAATGCTTTTATAGTTTTTTTGAAATTTTAACCACCTTTGTAAAAATTAACTTAAAATACTTTTGGCTTTTTTAAAGAAGTTTAAAATACTACAAACTTGACTAAAAACTTTTAATTTCAAGCTTTAATCACTCAAGGTTATGAAACAGTGGCCTTAAAAGTACACATTCTTGAGCACAAAAGCTTTACGAAATATTTGCATATACTATTTTTTAAAGTCAAGTAAAGGAAGTATTATTTTGATAACTAATACTTCATTATTAAAAAAATTCAATTGGTTTTACATCAAAATAAGGCTGCTTTGAATTTTGTGTTGTGAAGAACAATTTGGTTAAATTATAAAAAGTTTTGGTAAAAACATTCAGCTAGCAAAGTTGCTAAAAAAGTTCTTAAAAACAAACTTTTTTTGTAAACCCTGGTTATGTAACACAACAAATAAAATTGTGAACCTTCAAATTACTAATAATTTCAGATTAATGGTCTATATAAAGTTTGAAGATTATTAGTAGTAGTGATAAACTTTTTCATACTTTAAACCTAATTGATTTGTCATAGAGATTTACTTAAAAAGTAAACTAAGTTCCTGAGTAGATAAAAGTTTTTGATTTTCTAATTAAAATGAAAAAATAAAAACTAAGTGCTGATGGTGCAATAAATCAATTATTCTAATTCATATTTAGATATATTTCTAATTTCATTCATTTTACTTTAATGTTATTGACCCGAAATAGCAGCAGTGGATACTAGAGAAGTCCCACCAACTAAAAAAGGCTTAAAATCTTATTATTCTGGCAAAAGTTTTAGAGTAACAATGTCGTTGTAAGCGCATAATTAATTTTTAAAAACCAAATTTCAAAAAGAGCTTTTATGCATCGGTTAATTTATACTTGATAAAAATACTAAAAACCATTGGTAAAAATTAAAAAGTTCCAGCAATTGAAAGATTATTTAGCATTATTTATTGTTATGTAAAAACTGCTTTTGAAGATAAATTTTTTTAAAAGTTAATTAATGACGTTTTTGAGAAAAAAGAAATGATTAAAGAATTAGTGGGTAGGTACGTGATGTTGCAATAATTTTCGAAAAATAATTATGATAGGTAAACTGTAGAAATGTCCAAAGTTTGACGGTGGTAGCACCATCTTAGACGGAGTTATAAATCATTTGTTGGAAGTTACTAATTGGTGTATTTGAGTTTAATCAATGAATAAGAAAAATATTTGTTTGTGAGTAATAAGTAGTATAACCAAGATCACTATTGAGTTTAAAGTTTCATGCCCAGCAAACGAATCTTAGATCACATCTTATTTGCTGGCAAACATATAAACGAAAAATTTCAACAGAAAATACAAGTTACTAAGACTGATGATTTAAAATAACTTTAAAGTATTTGAAACAATGTACTGACCATTTTGATAATTTTATTACACTTACAAAACATCTAATTTTTACTTTCACCAAAGTTCACATTAAACTGATTCTATAGCAGATTAGCTAGCAAAGATTTAAACTTAATCATTTAGACAACCTAAGACCCTACCTTGATCTAAGAGGGACTTTTCTCAGAGCGCTCTTGTTTGGTTTATTGGTTGATAAACAAGGAATTTGGATTAGTAGAACTGTTTTGCTAATCCTCAGCAGTGTTTCATTTATAATGACAGCAACTTCTAAGCCTGGCTTTACATCCTGGTTTCTTTATATCTCAATTCCTCTTCAAGCAATGGCAGGTCAAAGTCTTTTATCGATAAATTTACAAACCTGTAACTTGTCAAGAAAGTATAGAGTGACGTTCGTTAACTTAATTTCTGGAGCTTTTGGTTCAGCTTCAGTTGTATTTTTGTCGATTAAATATCTTTATGAATCAAACATAACTTTCTCCGCTTGTTTCTATTTTCTTGCTGGACTGAGTTTGGTTTTTCACATACGAACTATTATGGAGCCAAAAAGATGAAAAACCAGATGAAAAGCATACAAAGAATATTTATAAGAAAGATATATATTGAAAATTTTTCTGGTTTTATAATAAGTTAGTTTTTTTTGCGTAATATCCTTCCATTATGTTACTACTGTGTCATTGACTTTGTAATTTGTGTATTATATCACTAATGTTTTTTATCAATTTTATATGGAAAATCTTTATGATAAAATTGCTTTTGGTGATTAAATGGTCTTAAGTTTACTGGCTTAAATACGGAAATTGTGTATCAATGAGGTGCTACAGAGTGCTGCTGAAATAGGGCAACCATAAACACATTTTATATTTTCAGGTCACGCATGGTAAAAATAAAGAATTTTTTGGTGCAAAGAAAAAAATATTTTTGTTTTTTTAACAAGAGTACGAAAGAAAATCTGAAATAGTGTTTAAAATTTAATTTATATATTTCATAATCAAATATTAAATAAACTTTATGTTAAAAATATTTTTGTATTTATTACCAATATCTGTAAAAATACCAAAACAAGGACTTTCAAAAAGAAATTAGTTGAATAGAATAATTTTTAAAATTGTAAATACAAACCATATAAATTATTAGATAAACTCTAATAGTTTATAGAACTTTAAGTCATAAATATAATAATTTTTTCAATTGAAGGAAATAATAGAACAGTCAACTTTTATAGTATCTTATAGCTTATATTAATATAAAAGTATTTTTAAAGTTCTAGGAGCATATTTTTTTTCTGTTTTAATACTCGTAAAAAAAGTAATAAATCTTTTTCTGAAGCTTTCATTTGAAAAAGAATTTGATTGTGTTTGGTATATTTTTTTGTTCTCTATACTGAATAAAAGTTTAAAAAAGAAGTTATTATCGAAGATAAAGACAGTGAACTTATGAGATAATTCTTACTTAAAATAAAAGCTAAATTGTTGATGAAGTTGAGATTTCAGTTATGTTGTTGCGTATATATATTTCTATTGTCATTTTGTCTTAAAACAAAAAATACCAATGAAAAAAATTTAATTTTGAAATGAATGCAAATATGTTTATTTTTATTTTTATTTTATCAACTGCAGTTTATCAGAACTCGACTAAAACGTAAAACATAAAAAATTGGATATAATTTTTTCTCAAGGATTCTCCTTAAATTTAAGAGATTAAACCAGAAAATCTTATCTTATAAATATCTTTTTGTTAAGTATTTCATCTAATAGAGATTGAGAAGCGAGTCAACAAATACTTTGATGTGTTTATTTAGCAAAAGAGCTCTAGTATAAAAAATTAACTTTTATTTTTTGATATATTTTTGAATAAACTTTTTACTTTTCTAAAAAAATATACATTTACTTAATATTTTTTCAACCTGTCTTTCTATAAAGTAGATGTAACTTGTGATAGCTGTTTATTAGTTAATTAAAAGTTTGGATAAACTTTATAAGATTTTATTTTAGGAACAACTTATTAATCTCTTTGTTACAAAAATATTGAAAGTAATTTTTGTAAATTCTTTTAAAATTCAGTTTTGTTACGTTATTTTTACAGCAATGGTATTCATTCATTTAATTTTAATAAAAATCTAAATGTACTTTTTTGCAAAGATAATATGCAAATTGAATTAGCTTTGATAACAAGTGTAGTTGAGACTGTACTGTACACTGGTTTAATCTTTGGCTGGTCATCGCTTCAACCTGTTTTGATTAAAGAAGGCTTTTTCTCAGAACTTTGTTCTAACACAACAGTTCAGTGTGATGAACAGAGCAAAGCATTGAATCTGGTCTATTCATTATCTACATCATCTGGAAAGATAATGTGTTTTTTGTGTGGATTATTAATAGATAAAAAAGGAATCTGGTTTAGTAGAACTGTTTTTCTTTTTTCAAGTAGTATTGCTTTTATTTTAACAGCGGTTTCTAAACCTGGGCTTTCATCATGGTTATTTTATATTTCATTTCCTCTTCAGTCAATTGCTGGCTTTGGTCTTCTCACTGTCAATTTACAAACTTGTAGCTTAGCAACAAAATTCAGGGCAACAATTGTATGTCTTGTTAGTGGAGCGTTTGATTCTTCGTCAGTGATGTTACTGTTCGTTAAATACTTATATGAGTTAAACGTATCTTTTTCAACTTGTTTCTTTTTTCTTGCTGGCTTAAGCTTGCTTTTTCATATTCGAACTTTTTTATTGACACCAAAAATGCAAGTATCCTTCAACACTCCAGTAAGCTTTGCTTTTGGATTTCGTGAGATGGTATGCTTTGCAGCTCAGGAAACTAATACTCAGGAAGAAGAAACTCCTAAAGTTCAAAGTGATCAAAATATAGATGAAAAATCCCTAAAAGAATGTCTCAAAGAAATATACTTATGGTCTTTTTTCTTGTACTTTTCTTTTATTCAATTTACTGTTGTGTATAGTTTCGGAGTTTTTGATAAATGGATTAAAGCAATAGCTCCAAAAAATGAATTTAAAACCTTTATAAATTTGTTTGGAATCTCCAATTTCTTGTCTATATTTTGGTCTTTAATTGTAGGAGCAACAATAAGTTTCCTTCGAAAGCAGATGTTAACGAAGCTCCCTCCTAGCTTTGCAACACTTAAGGCAATTACTATTACTCACTCACTAACAATTTTTTTGACGTTTCTTATATTAGTTTTTAAATTGATCAACAATTCCTCTCTGCAGTATTTTACTTCTGTACTTTTAACAATAAATAAATCTTTTCTTCATAGCTCTGCATCAAGCTATATTGCCTGTACTTTACCATCAAAACATTTTAGTTTCATTCACGGATTTATGCAAGCTTTGGGTGGAGTTATATTACTTTTACAATATCCGCTCACTTTATTGCTTTTGAGAGTTTTAAACAATAATTTTAATATTCTTTTCAGTATTTTACTTCTATTACCATTAGTATCCACGTTTCATCCAGTTATGAAGATTTCAGATATTAATAAGAAATCTAAGGTCAATTTAAAGCAAACTTCTGGTGTCAACGAGATAAATGACTTGTAAATTCAATTAGCAATTAGTTTCAAGTGAAATATTATGATGAAAACGCTACCTTCAAGTTTAAATGTGTGGTTTTCATCAAGCTGTAAATAATTTGTCTACTAATAACGACTAACATTAACATACTATTGATTTTATTTTATATTTTGAGTATTTATACCTGCTTAGCAAAACTAAAATCTTTTTCACATTACGTAAATCTACTGCCTGGGATTATCGTCAGAAAAATGGAAACTATTCAAATAGTTTCGAAAATAAACCGAGAAATTTCTAATGGTTTAAATTCATGAAGCAAGTTTTGAGTTTCCACTGATGTCAGTTGTAACTTTACAATAATATCCGACCATTTTTTACTCACAAGAAACTTATTCGTTTAATGTTTATAAGAAATCATTGAAACTGCTACTAATCTCAGTCTTTATACTGATTAACTAAATGTTTGTTACCAAATTACTTTTTTTAATTATCATGTTATGTAGATGACTTTGTGATCAAAAATCGCTGAAAATGTATCTGCAAAAGTTATTTCATAAACGGAATAAACAAAAATGTGACATGTATTTTGTCATAGTATGTTAGTATCACTTAAATTTGGGTGTGATAGCTTCTTAGGTTAGTATTTTTTCTCTTAACAAATTATATAAATCATTTTTTAAATCTTTTACTATAAGGGCATATAACAGATTTTTTCATTTTCACTTGTTCCCAAATAATTACTTTAATGATTTGAAATATATAGCATCTTAGATATTCAATTATTTTTGCTAAGAAAGACTCATAGCACATCTTATTGACCTACTTATTCATATCTATTTTGGTTAAATATTAGATAAAACTGTTTACAAAGTTTTTCAAGCTTATGATATTTCGTCTTTCTTATAAGGAGCAAAAACAATTTTGAAAATATTGTGTGAAAAATTGTATACATTAGATTTGCTTATAAGCACACTTTTATCATTTGTTCTATCATTTAAATAAAAAAAATGTTAATGCTTCAATAAATATTAATATTTAAGTACATTTTGTATTTAGCCAAAACTTTTTTAAGTTATAACTCATTATTAAACCTAAATTTGAAATTTTAGTGTGATTATTTTAGTAATCTAAATGAAGTAGAAATTAAAACATTTATTGTCAATATTTTGTTTTGTAATCAACGAACGTTTTATTAAAACATTCATACAAAACTATTCGAAATGCTATGTTTTCTCAGAAGTCAATTAAAATCGTTATTCAGATTTAAAAAAAGGATTCTTTTTGCTGAAGTTTGTTTGCTTATATCATTTTTTGACGGAAGTTCATGTATACTACAAAAATTTGGTTTCTATTTTTAACAATATCTAAATAATAAGTAAAGTAAGTTTCATCGCTTGAAACATTTTATCTTTTTATATTATTTGAAAGTTTACGAAATAAGCAATCGGATAATATCTTTCCAATGTTTAGAAAATAATTAAATTAAAATCTATAACATAAGATTACATCAGAAGGAAGAAAAATCAAATTACATAATATTTTAACATTCTTTTTACAAACCAAATTGTTTCTAACATACTTTCCATAAGTTAACGCACTGCTGGCTCTTTAAGCAAACGGTTAAAAGATTTTCATAAAGATCAAATGAGAAAACTAGCAAGACAACTTGGATTAAGTAAAGATCTAGTGATGAGGTTCATCTTTTGATCATCAAATATTCGTTAAAAATATTTTCTGTTTCCAGACAACCTTTCAAACGATCCCAGATTTTTAAATGACCGGAAAAAAATTTACAACAAATATTTTTAGCTTCTGAATTGATTTCTCCTCATTCTGTCAGTACAGTTATTGTATTAAGTGCCATTAGTAAAGTATTTTTGAAAGTTTATTAATGATAATAGGACTTTCTTTTGCCAAGAACGACCCTGCTGGATGTGTAATGAGTGATGATAGATTGCAGCATATTACTCTGCATTAGAAAGACTTTCAGTAGGAGTTACGGAAACAAAAATAGTTTTATTAAGATCTCTTATGTAAGCTTAAAGCACATAAAACTGAAGAAAAAGAAAAGCTCTTCGGGCCAAAAAAGAAAAAGAAAAACGAAATAAAAGTTCAGCGGAGGTTTTTTAATTTTCAAAACAAAGTTTTACTTATAAAAATCAAGGTTTGATTTGTCTTGAAAAAATATGATTTTATATAGTTTTGTTTATATATATTTCACTTAATTTAATTTTGGTTGTAGAAAATGATGGTTTAAGTATAATTTTTACAGTAACTTGTTTCAGTTCAAAATCTGATCTAATTTAAGCTCCAGTCGATTGTAGATGAAAAAGTAGTTGGAAGTTCCAGTCTGAAGCTATAAATGAGTAAATTGGAATTGTGAGGAAATAGTTTTAGTTAAATTATAACTTTAAAGAAAAACCAAATTTCTTTTTAATAGATAATATTTGCTAGTAATTTCCATCAAAACCTTTTTAACATGAAGCTACTGTTTAAATATACAAAAGTTATTTGTATTATGTGTAAACTTACAAGTCTTTAGATATAAGTTTTTTTATCCGAAAAATGCAAATTAAATTAACTTTAACAACAGCTGTACTTGAAACGTTCTTATATGCCGGTCTTCTTATTGGCTGGACATCTTTAAACTCTATCTTAATCCAAGAGGGATTTTTCTCAGAGCTCTGCTCCAACGAAACTGATCATTGTAATGAGCAGACTGAAGCATTGAGTTTGGTGTATTCAATTTCTACATCAAGTTCTAAAATAACAAATGTCTTTTTTGGTTTATTGGTTGATAAACAAGGAATTTGGATTAGTAGAACTGTTTTGCTAATCCTCAGCAGTGTTTCATTTATAATGATAGCAACTTCTAAACCTGGCTTTACATCCTGGTTTCTTTATATCTCAATTCCTCTTCAAGCAATGGCAGGTCAAAGTCTTTTATCGATAAATTTACAAACCTGTAACTTGTCAAGAAAGTATAGAGTGACGTTCGTTAACTTAATTTCTGGAGCTTTTGGTTCAGCTTCAGTTGTATTTTTGTCGATTAAATATCTTTATGAATCAAACGTAACTTTCTCCGCTTGTTTCTATTTTCTTGCTGGACTGAGTTTGGTTTTTCACATACGAACATTTACATTGACACCAAAAATGCACACGCCTTTTCATACTCAACACAAATATGTGTACGGATACCGCGAGATACAATGCTTTGCTAAGAGTTCCAGCAATTTTCAAGAAGAAAAAATTGTCAAATCACACAAAGATGAAAACCCAGATAACAAATCCCTAAAAGAGTGTTTAAAAGAACCACAGCTATGGACACTATGTTTGTACTTTACAGTTGTTCAGTTTGTTGTTGTTTATACATTAGGAATTTTCAACAAATGGATTGAAACAAAAGTTTCAGTAGCTGAAGTTGACAATTACGTAATTGTGTTTGGATTTATAAAGCTTACCTCCATATTGATTTCTTTGGATTTAGGATTAATAATGGATTTTTTTCGAAATAAATTTATGCTTCAATTACCTTTTACATTAGCATCAATAAAAGCAATAGTTATTTTTCAGCTTATAACAGTTCTAACAATTATTATAATGCTTGTTTTCATGCTGCTTGATATTAGTTCATTGCATTATGCCTCACTAGTGATGTGGATATTAAATAAATCATTACTGTCAGGATGTTTTAATTCGTATTTATCATGTACTTACTCCTCTCAACATTTTGCATTTATCAGAGGAATCATTCAAACTATATCAGGTTTGATATTGCTCCTACAATACCCTTTGACTTTATTCTTGCTACGGTACTTACATTTAAACTTTGACATTATTTATGGCGCTGCTATTGGTTTAATTGTACTAGCAACTTTTCACCCTATCTATGTTTTACAAATGCTAAATAAAAAAGGCCATAATTTAACACAACAGGCAGTAGAAATGACTAATATTGAAAATTTAAACTGATTGAAATTTTAAACTAATGAAATAACATTTAGAAATATAACTTCAAATAAATAAAAGATTTTTATGGGAAAACATCTTATTTGATATACTCTAAATATAACTAAACAATTTATTTTTGTAAAAGTTTATCATAACAATAGATTTTCTGCATTCGACTAGTTAAACTCTCATGGATCTGATTACTAATTTTTTGTTGTTATTTTATTCCTAAAAATCATCAGTTATATTCGTCTTGTTATAAATTAGATTTTAAACAATGAGATTTTATTTTAAACTCTTTGTTTTTATATACATTAAGATCATTAAATCTATCAAATAGATGATGACTGAATTTCATATTGTATTATACTTTTATTTGTAAATTTGTGTAAATTTTTAACACCATTAATTAATTTGTAGTATTGTGTATGCAGTCTAACATGTTGGTATATGAAATATATCAAGCTTTTATTAAATAAAGTTACTTTGTCATTTGTTTGATTTCGTTTGCTTTATCTTAAATTTTTACTTAGATGAGTGGAATCCTGCTGCATGGGTAACAACTGAATCTTCATGATTACTGTCTTGGCATTTATGCAAGTATATTATGCATGTCGTTCTCGAATAAAACAGACCAAAAAAGTTTTTATTCTATTTGAGACCTTTTATAATTTCATCTCATATTGGTAAATTTAACTTCAAACATATGAAACGAATTTTTTTTAAGGTTTGCAACCAGCACAGAATTTTGTGTAGAAATAACAAACAAAATATCAGAAAAGGTTATTAAAACATCAAAATGGGATTAGAGTAACTTTCATCAACATTGGCTTTCTGAAGCAGAACTGGCAGTTACGAGTTCATCATCTCCCACTAGACACAGATATGAAGTTTATTTATATAACGGTGTTAGTTTTACGTCTAGTATTTGTGGTGACATGAAATCGTAAGATTATTAAGTGAATTTTTTAAATATTATTAATTCAACGAAAATAATGAAGTGTAAAATTATTTTAAATATAAAACTTTTACTTTAATTAACTTGTCTATATTTTGTTAACCTGCTTCACTACCATTTTGCTAATTCCCAAAATAATTTAGTTACAAGTTTTAATTATACAGTGTACAAAAAACTTCTTTGAAAATAATTGAACAGCGAGTAAGTTTGTGCAACAATTCTGAATTAAAGAAAATAACAAAAGCAAGTTTATCACGATATAAACAGTGAACAGTGCTAATATCAAACGCTTTATATGAAATTGGAAACAATTAAGTATATTAACAGTATTGTCTTCTGCAGTTAATTTTTACATTTATTAGATAGAAGAGAGAGATCGTCATCATCTTTTATTTTGATGTTTTGGTGCTTAGTTGGTCTCTGAGCGATGAATTTTCTACAAACAAATATTTTAACTTGAAAAAAATATCATCAGAAATAAAAATGATTTCAAAATAATTGAAATATCAGCTTCTAATTATGAGTCCATCTACCTTGGGATAACTGAATGTTCTTTTGCTTCAATTCTTCGTTTCGAGCACTTAAGAATACAGCATCTTTGATAGCGTCATCTAGCAGCGTTCTCCAACGATTTTCTACTTCAAATTTGTACTCATCACAAGTCTAGAATAAAGATGATTGCTAATTGATTAATCTTAATAATATCTTATTTGAGCAAGGCTTTGAATTTAATATTTTCAGAATTCTACAAATGTTTAGAAACCGTTGATTAGATATTTTTTATCACAATTTATTTCATGCTTCTATTTTTTATTGGAATTTACAACTGCATGATTTAAAAAGCAAAACAAAAAGGGTTTTAAACCAGGGAGTTAATAATATTGAAGGTTCAAATGATACCATAAAAAACTACTAAACGCTTCTTACTACGGTTGTTAATCTCTTAAAATTTGTCAATAAAATGTATTAACTTTTCTGTATAAACGAAAAACTTGAAGATTTTGTAGTCGTTGTATTTCTACATCTTTAGAATGACGTTCAACGATAGTTGTAAAGTCTTCATCATACTTTTCACACTCTAATTGCATTATCTTCAACTTAAATACAAAAATTGATTATTAAAGGATACCAAAGTTAACAAGAAAGTTAATTGAAAATTGAAACTGACTTTTGTGGTCAAAAGTTGTTTCTCTGATTGTAATTTCAACAATTCGATTTTATCATTTGCAACCTCAAGGTTTGGACTTTTGAATTTCAATTCATTTGTTTCATGTTCAACATTCAACTAAAATTAAAATTGAATATTTAGTTGGTTTGAGATTACAAAAATAAATAAATATTTTGTTGTTTCAAATTTCATTTTGTAAACAATGACAATTTTATTGATAAAAATCTGAATTAATGAATAAAAAATCAATAAACCTTCATTCTGTTCATCTCCTCTTCAATTATTTGTCTATTTTCTTCACGTACTTGACTTCTTTCATCGACTAAAGCAGCTAGCACGATGTTAAAACCAGTTGCCACATCATTTAGACCTTCCTGAACAGTATAAATGATGTGAGAAGCTATCTTATATTTTCATAAAATCAAATAGTTTAGATTTATTTAAGAAGAGTTTTTTTGAAAGCAAATTTTATGTTTCTTTACCTCAACCTTCAACTTCATGTCCTGCCTACACTTTTGCATTTTTCCCCTTATATCAACCAATCTGTCATTTTCATTTTTTGCTTTCTCTTTCAGCAGTTGAACTTGAGAGGTTAATTTCGTTGGAACACTTTTACCTTATAATAAAAGCTTAAATCAAAGCAAAAATAAACTGAAAGAAAATACCTGCAGACACTATTTGGGAATAGTTTTCTATTTCAGCTTTCAGCTCCAAATTTATTCGTTCACAACCGCTTCGTTGCTCTTTAAACATCTTACTCAACTGAAATTGAAGTAATTACTTATTATTTAATTTCTTAGATAAGATCAAAAAAATTGTTGAAGAAGTAAAAACTGACTTCAGCGAGCTTCTTCTGCTGATCTTTAACAGCACCTGGGTTCACCACTACTGCTGAATCTAGAATCCATGAAAGACCTCTGTAAGGAAAACAAGAGTTCATCATCTTCATCAATATCAGGAACAAACTCTGTGATCTTGAACTTTTTAAACTTATGACGTAATAAAGAGACGATGCAAAGCTAATTTTTAAATTATAGAAAATGTTTTTGGGAGTCTGACACATATTGGTAATTGATAAGCAAATAAAAATAAGATTTGAAGTATAACATCAAGCTCACTAATAAAAACATAAATACTAGTGGAAGATAAATGCTGTTAAAGATAAAGATTTAGAAATGGGAACAACTTGTCTTGTAAATTGATTTTTCTTTCATGGTAATATTGCAGAGAGCTCAAAATGATCTGATCCCACGAACCCATCTTACATTCCTCTAAATCCTTTATTAAATGCTCCATTTTTTCAATGTCATCTAATAATGAAAAAGATTTGAGAAGAGTTGAAGAAATGTGATAACAACAAATAATTTAAATTGACCAATTGTATTTTGTGATCATAAAAATCTCCATGAAATAGTTTTGATAAATTATTTACCAATTCTAGGTGACTTTTGTGAAACTATTTTTTCACGAACTTCTTCTATCTCATTTCTCAATTCAGAAATATCCAATAAATTATTTGCTGCTTTTTTAGATAATTTTTTGCTTTTAAATCCTTTGACTGCTTCACTAATATTTAAGATGGCATCTTCAATAGAGCGATCTAAAATCAATTTCAAAGATTTTTAATATATAGGTGGAACAAATATTTACAACAACTTTTCCTTTTATTCAAACAGTTTTATATCTTTTATTTAGTTTACTGATCAACTAAATCAACAATATTCGATTACTTTCAAGTTTCACGGCACATTTTTGCTTTACGACTTTTAAATCCAAGCTCAGTAAAATAAAAGTAAAGAAAAAGAAAACAAACAAAAATTTTTTTAATGATATTATCATTCTTTTATTTATTTGATACAATAACTGAAATCAAAAACAATCAAGTAAACAGAGTCAATTTTAGTAGAATGTTTAATAAAAAAACAAAAATTTAACCTTTGCCCCGGATTTCAGGAATCATGATTACCAAGTAGTTAGAGAAAATATCATCTAATATCAAGCTAAGAGTTGTATGATGTAAAATTGACTTTTTTTGTTTTATTTGATGAAGTAAATTCTCCAAACTGTAGTGAAAAACAAAAACAAATATAAACAAGTATATAAAAGATTAATAAACTGAAAAAGTAATTTAAAAATTAATATCTTTAGAAAATTGTACAACTGAGGTGTGGAAACACAAAAATAAGAAATTAAAATTATATTTTAGTGAAAATTAAATTAGACCAAAAGTAAAAAGTTTATCAAACTTTTACACGAAGTAAATTACAATAAGAAATTATAAAGTAATAACCTCATAGCAGATTCATTTGTTAGATTTAGATGTAAAAATTTTGTAGTTGTTTCAAAAATTTTACTCTCCACAGAGTCTAGTAAAATAACAAAAGGATCAGAAAGAAAATAAATTTGAGACTGAAACTCAACAAATAAATAATATTACTCAGAAATTCAACTATTAATTTTTGAAAGAACACTAACTTTTCTGAATCATTTTTACAGACACATCAAAAAGACATCCAAGATTATTCATCTGAAGAGCAGCCACTACTTTTAAACCATCTAGGAAGAGATGTGAAAGATCAAAAGAGGTTGGAGCAACAAGTCTTGACGAATTTTCGATGACTCTAAAAATATTAAAGTCAGTTTTCAAAAAAGTATTTAAAATTTGTATAATAAAAAAGCTAGAAAAAAAATAAAATCTTTAAAGATATTGGAAAACTTCATTTACAGTCCCATCTTTGAATGTTGTTTTATAGACATCTTTCGATTATGAGGATTTAAGACATCATTCAAAGAGCCATCAATCCCAATCTAGTAAAAAAAACATTCATCAAAAAGAATTCACCAAAATAGAAAAATTATTGAACTTTGATGTTACTTACAGTTGTCATAGAACATGAAATTAGGTAATTCATTGAATCATCAATTGTTTCAAATATTTGTTCAGCCATCAGGTTAATAACTCCAACATCTCCATCCAAATTAGCAAGAAAAGTTTCATTTCCTAATAATGATATCAGAGTTAGCTTTTTAACAAACTTAAAAAATATATATAAAACTAAATTATTAGAAACCCTCAGATATCTTTGTATACATTTTTTAAAAGCTTAAACAAAATTTAAAACAAAATTTCATATAAATATATATAACAAGTATTAAAACAAGTACTAAAAATTATAATTCAATCAAAGTTCAACAGAAATTTAGATTTAATAGTTTACCTGAAGACAAAGAAAAAAAACATTTATCAGATTTAGCTTCATTTATCAAAATTGGTTTGATCAACTTATTAAAAGCTTCCTTCACATCTGACTTAATGCAAGCAGCACCATCAAATTTATACAGCTTTTCATTCTATAAAAAATAAAAGAGTTTCAAAATTCAAAAAGATAATCCCTAAAAATATCACCTTTAGATATATAATCAAAGCATAGAAATATACTTATACAAACTATAGTTTGATTATTTAAGAAAATATAATGAATTATATGAATCAAACCTTCTTTCCAATTGATAGTTTTAAATTTTTGTCTGAAATAACTTCATATTCTTTTTTATGTTCAGCTAATGCAACTACCTTAACCGTCATGATATCTAAATCTACATATTTATCAAACACAATTATGGAAAAAATATTTATGCAGTTAGAAAAGAACTCTATTAGTATAAAATATAAATAAACCAAAATAATTTATAAGTAGAGTTAGAAAAATACCATTATCAATAAATTTCATACAAAAACTAGTCTATACACTAGTTAGTCTATATTTTATAACAGAAATAAAAAATTATCCATTAAAAGCAACATTTGTATTACATTAAAATAAAATACTACAAATAGAAACCAATGTTTATAATACAATTTTATTAAATCATAATTCAAAACTTTACTAAAAAACTTTTTCAATGATTTAAATGTCAAGAAAACTTGACTTAAAATAAATAAGTAAGTTTTTATAAGAGCTTAGAAAAGTAAACAAGAAAAGTTTATTTTGTTGTAAATTTAAACTTCTCTTAAATTGTATACATTATGGGCTTTGCTCAATTTAAAAAAGAATTCAATACAAAATTTTGCGTTGTTTAATAATCTTGTTTTAAAAGCTAAAAATTGTGATCTAATTTTATATCTATTTTAAGAAGTATGTCAGTGATGAATAAATAGATGCATTAAATGCTTCTCCTGGTTTCATCTCACCTGTAGGCTTCCTCAATGCCAATAATCTATCTCAAATGGTTACTTTTCCAACCCAAGCTAGTAATAATACTTTGGATCTTCTAAGTAGGATACTTCTTAGGATACTTCTTAGAAGGATTTATCTTATAAGAAGTATCACATCAAAACCTGAGAACATTATCAACATTGATCAAAAAGAACTTTTTGCTTTGACATGCGATCGGTACATGATTAAATTCAAGCTCCATCAAACTTTTTCGATAAACGTAAAAACTTCAAGTAAAAGGAATTTTTATCGTGGAAATTATAATGGTAAAACAAGTTTCTATCAGGTGTTGACTGGATTTCAGTTTTCAAATCTTCAAAAGACACTAATACTATTTACTCAAGGTAAACTTTAACATCGATAAAGAGTCAATCGAAAACTCACAGCTTTTTTAAAGTCAACAAAAAACCATATTTTCCGAAATATTTAAGGAATTTACGACATTTAAAAAGCCTCCTATACAAACAAACTAAAGCAGACCCTTCCATCAAATCTCTGTACGAAGATCTTTGTAGAGTTTACAAGAAATCTATTTCTAATTTCTATTAAGGAAGAGAAAGTGCAGTCTTATCTTCAGCTACCAAGAAAACTTATTTTGGTTTCATAAATCGCAAGCTTAAGGCGAGATCTCAAATATCTCCCGTACTTGATAACAACAACCAGCTTGTGATGGAACCAGAAAATTGAATTGCTAAACAATCAGCTTAACAGCGTTTTTATAACCGATGATGGCAATATTCCTTCTTTTTCCTACTCCGACATTCATACAAATGTCTCTGAGGTGATAGATCTTGACATAGCAGTCGATAGGGTAGCTAAGGCTATTTCTTCCTTAAAAATTTAAGAAAAACTATTTCCTCTTTATCACCACCTTTATCGCTTTTCTTTAACATGACTCTGAGGCGAAGAAGAGTTTCACAAAAATTAGCAGCTTTATCTTAAAGTAGATTGAAGATTACTTATCAGGTAGAACCCAACAAACTCGTGTATAAAGATCTTTATACAAATCACCAGTGGTGTTCCTCAGGGTTCTGTTCTGGGACCCTTTTTTTTTTAATTCTCATCGAAGACCTCATCAGAAGATTAGTAGCAGTAGATGATGTCAGTATATTTGTGTATGCAGATGATATCAAGCTATTATCTTGCAATCCTTCAAAACTTCAAATTGCACTACACACTGTAGAAAACTGGTCTACGAACTGGCAGTTCAGAATCCAGCCCACAAATTCTGAACTTATAGCTTTTTCTCGTAAACCAGCTATGAATTCCTTGAACCAATACTCCATCAATGGATTTATTAATCAACAAACATCTTTAGTCCTAGACATTGGCATTACTCTATCATCTGATTTTAAACAGCACATGATTGATGCTTCTAAAATAAGACTTAATTCTTATTTTTTAAATTATCCACAATTTAATTAACATTCAGTTTGATGATTTCTTTTCCATTAGTCCTTCGCTCAAGTTATATTAAGTCAAACAACATACATTACATCTTAATAAGCCCATATCACCTGGTACGTTAATCAGAGCGATTTTTTGTCTCATACTGCATAATTAATACTTGGAACCAGCTTCCATCAAATATTATCATGTCAGAATCACTCGTGTTGTGCAAGCAGAAGTTGAACCGTTGCAATATTGCCAACACTGCTATTTCTATACTGTGAGATTTGCCTTTTTCTTTTTGTTTCATTAATGTTACTATAATTCTATATAATTGTTCACCGTTATATGATTTGAGGACTAACGAAATGCCATGCATTACATCTTTTGCTTTCCGTATTTTTGACTTTCATTTAAGTAAAAATCTAAATTTAAGATAAAGCAAAAGATTTCAAAATTGAACACAAACAAATGACAAAGTAACTTTATTTAATAAAAGCTTGATATATTTCATATACCAACATGTTAGACTGCATACACAATATTACAAAATAATTACTGGTGTTAAAAATTTGCACAAATTTACAAATAAAAGTATAATACAATATGAAATTCAGTCATCATCTATTTGATTGATTTAATGATCTTAATGTATATAAAAACAAAGAGTTTAAAATAAAACCTCATTGTTTAAAATCTAATTTATAACAAGACGAATGTAACTGATGATTTTTAGGTATAAAATAACAACAAAAAATTAGTAATCAGATCCATGAGAGTTTAACTAGTCGAATGCAGAAAATCTATTGTTATGATAAACTTTTACAAAAATAAATTGTTTAGTTATATTTAGAGTATATCAAATAAGATGTTTTCCCATAAAAATCTCTTACTTATTTGAAGTTATATTTCTAAATGTTATTTCATTAGTTTAAAATTTCAATCAGTTTAAATTTTCAATATTAGTCATTTCTACTACCTGTTGTGTTAAATTATGGCCTTTTTTATTTAGCATTTGTAAAACATAGATAGGGTGAAAAGTTGCTAGTACAATTAAACCAATAGCAGCGCCATAAATAATGTCAAAGTTTAAATGTAAGTACCGTAGCAAGAATAAAGTCAAAGGGTATTGTAGGAGCAATATCAAACCTGATATTGTTTGAATGATTCCTCTGATAAATGCAAAATGTTGAGAGGGGTAAGTACATGATAAATACGAATTAAAACATCCTGACAGTAATGAGTTATTTAATATCCACATCACTAGTGAGGCATAATGCAATGAACTAATATCAAGCAGCATGAAAACAAGCATTATAATAATTGTTAGAACTGTTATAAGCTGAAAAATAACTATTGCTTTTATTGATGCTAATGTAAAAG
Organism: Pegea sp. RAD2-039; assembly: GCA_034620365.1. Taxonomy (NCBI): domain Eukaryota; kingdom Metazoa; phylum Chordata; class Thaliacea; order Salpida; family Salpidae; genus Pegea; species Pegea sp. RAD2-039. The sequence continues at coordinate 176,613 of JAQGEQ010000305.1, read as the reverse complement.
GTAATTGAAGCATAAATTTATTTCGAAAAAAATCCATTATTAATCCTAAATCCAAAGAAATCAATATGGAGGTAAGCTTTATAAATCCAAACACAATTACGTAATTGTCAACTTCAGCTACTGAAACTTTTGTTTCAATCCATTTGTTGAAAATTCCTAATGTATAAACAACAACAAACTGAACAACTGTAAAGTACAAACATAGTGTCCATAACTGTGGTTCTTTTAAACACTCTTTTAGGGATTTGTTATCTGGGTTTTCATCTTTGTGTGATTTGACAATTTTTTCTTCTTGAAAATTGCTGGAACTCTTAGCAAAGCATTGTAACTCGCGGTATCCGTACACATATTTGTGTTGAGTATGAAAAGGCGTGTGCATTTTTGGTGTCAATGTAAATGTTCGTATGTGAAAAACCAAACTCAGTCCAGCAAGAAAATAGAAACAAGCGGAGAAAGTTATGTTTGATTCATAAAGATATTTAATCGACAAAAATACAACTGAAGCTGAACCAAAAGCTCCAGAAATTAAGTTAACGAACGTCACTCTATACTTTCTTGACAAGTTACAAGTTTGTAAATTTATCGATAAAAGACTTTGACCTGCCATTGCTTGAAGAGGAATTGAGATATAAAGAAACCAGGATGTAAAGCCAGGCTTAGAAATTGCTGTCACTATAAATGAAACATTGCTGAGGATTAGCAAAACAGTTCTACTAATCCAAATTCCTTGTTTATCAACCAATAAACCAAAAAAGACATTTGTTATTTTAGAACTTGATGTAGAAATTGAATACACCAAACTCAATGCTTCAGTCTGCTCATTACAATGATCAGTTTCGTTGGAGCAGAGCTCTGAGAAAAATCCCTCTTGGATTAAGGTAGAATTTAAAGATGTCCAGCCAATAAGAAGACCGGCATATAAGAACGTTTCAAGTACAGCTGTTGTTAAAGTTAATTTAATTTGCATTTTTCGGATAAAAAAACTTATATCTAAAGACTTGCAAGTTTACACATAATACAAATAACTTTTGTATATTTAAACAGTAGCTTCATGTTAAAAAGGTTTTGATGGAAATTACTAGCAAATATTATCTATTAAAAAGAAATTTGGTATTTCTTTAAAGTTATAATTTAACTAAAACTATTTTCTCACAATTCCAATTTACTCATTTATAGCTTCAGACTGGAACTTCTAACTACTTTTTCATCTACAATCGACTGGAGCTTAAATTAGATCAGATTTTAAACTAAAACAAGTTACTGTAAAAATTATACTTAAATCATCATTTTCTACAACCAAAATTAAATTAAGTGAAATATATATGAACAAAACTATAAAAATCATATTTTTTCAAGACAAATCAAACCTTGATTTTTATAAGTAAAACTTTGTTTTGAAAATTAAAAAACCTCCGCTGAACTTTTATTTCTTTTTTCTTTTTCTTTTTTGGCCCGAAGAGCTTTTCTTTTTCTTCAGTTTTATGTGCTTTAAGCTTACATAAGAGATCTTAATAAAACTATTTTTGTTTACTAAGTTGCTAGTATAATTAAACCAATAGCAGCGCCATAAATAATGTCAAAGTTTAAATGTAAGTACCGTAGCAAGAATAAAGTCAAAGGGTATTGTAGGAGCAATATCAAACCTGATATAGTTTGAATGATTCCTCTGATAAACGCAAAATGTTGAGAGGGGTAAGTACATGATAAATACGAATTAAAACATCCTGACATTAATGATTTATTTAATATCCACATCACTAGTGAGGCATAATGCAATGAACTAATATCAAGCAGCATGAAAACAAGCATTATAATAATTGTTAGAACTGTTATAAGCTGAAAAATAACTATTGCTTTTATTGATGCTAATGTAAAAGGTAATTGAAGCATAATAATCAGATAAATTGAATATAAATTAGATCAGATTTTAAACTGAAACAAGTTACTGTAAAAATTATACTTAAACCATCATTTTCTACAACCAAAATTAAATTAAGTGAAATATATATAAACAAAACTATAAAAATCATATTTTTTCAAGACAAATCAAACCTTGATTTTTATAAATAAAACTTTGTTTTGAAAATTAAAAAACCATCACCTGACTTTTATTTCTTTTTCCTTTTTTTTTTGGCCCGAAGAGCTTTTCTTTTTCTTCCGTTTTAAGTGCTTTAAGCTTACATAAGAGATCTTAATAAAACTATTTTTGTTTCCTTAACTCCTACTGAAAATCTTTCTAATGCAGAGTAATATGCTGCAATCTATCATCACTCATTACACATCCAGCAGGGTCGTTCTTGGGAAAAGGAAGTCCTATTATCATTAATAAACTTTCAAAAATACTTTACTAATGGCACTTAATACGTTAACTGTACTGACAGAATGAGAAAAAATCAATTTAGAAGGCAAAGATACTTGTTGTCAATTTTTTAGGGTCATTTAAAAAATGTTAATTTTTAAATGTGTTTAGAAATTTATTAAATTTTAACTGATTACAAACTCACTTACAATGGAATAATAAGTTTTTGAGGTACAATAAAATTTATTTTTTATTGGCAGTACTTTAAATCTCCAAAATTTTTTTCAGAGAATACCATGCAACAAAAGCAAACATCAAGAAAGATTTACAAAAAGACAATCGAAAGATAAAATCACATTTTATCTTCATTTTGATAATTACGTTTGTGACTAAAAAAGCTTACACCATAAAAGCACAATCAGCAACAACTTTTACAGAAGAGCGATTGTCAAATTGTGAGTTGTCAAAACTTCCTTCACTTTCTTCTTTCGCCTAAAGGGCTAGCAGTGCGTTAACTTACGAGGAAAGTATGTTAGAAACAATCTTATTTTTAAAAAGTACATTAAAATGTTATGTAATTTGATTTTTCTTCTTTCTGATGTAATCTTAGGTAAGAGATTTTAATTTAATTATTTTCTAAACATTGGAATGATATTATCCGATTGCTTATTTCGTAAACTTTCAAATAATATAAAAAGATAAAATTTTTTGAGCGATGAAACTTACTTTACTTCTTATTTAGATATTGTTAAAAATAGAAACCAAATTTTTTTCAGGAAAACTTAAGAAAAGTTTAATAATGAATAGAAAATAATCTTAAGATTTATCATTATAAAAAACTAATAAATTAAAAACTATGTCTAAGTAAATCAGAAATTTTAAGCAAATGTGAACATAAAAGTATGATTTTTTCTTTGAAAAAATATTATTTTTTAACTTTAATTTACAAGTTTCTGGATCTAAACCTTCACCAAATTGTTAACTAACCTTTTCCATTATTCAAGCTTATCCATTTTGAAGGTGAACATAACACCTGAAGAAAGCTTTAATTGTGTTTTCTCAAGATAATAAAAAGTTGGTATCAATAAAATATCGGTTTTCGCTATCAATATAAATGTTTGTGAGTAAAAACTCAAACCACCGTGGAGGTAGAAACAGTAAAAGATATATTTGATTTGTTCGAGTGTTTGATCAGTAATTAAACTGCTGCTGAGAAGCAAATGCTCCAATTATAACACAACCAAGTCTTCCTTTAATGTTTATTATTAAGTTCGAAGCTAAAAGTAAGAAGATATTATCTTATACAGATCTTTTTTTGGCTTTGTCTGTTATGATGAGAACTTCAGCTTATAAGCTGCTGCTAGGCAAAGCAAATTGTTTTTGATGTCCTTATCTTTCTAAATATTTTAGATTTATGCAAGAAATGGTTTTAAGTGTCATGGCCTTGAATTTATTTCTGCAATAAACACTCATTATGCTTGTAAATAAATCTTAACTTTACAACTAAAATACAATATTTTCAATTAAAAAAGTGTTTTGTAAAGTAAAAAAGTACATATAGAAAAGGTAAATGTTTTAAGTTTCAGCTAAGGGACTTTTTTTTATAACTTTACTACAGATTGTAGGTTTTAAGGATTGCAACTTAATTTTTTTATGATAGATTTTTTGTATAATGAAAACCATTGATCGAAATGGAGGTAGCAAATATTTTATCGTTGCAATATTTATCTGGTGTTCCTTTAAAGTCATTCAAATGGTCTAATGAAGTAAGTTTAAAATGAATTTTTAGCAACAATTTATTCATTAAATAGGTTTTTCTTTCAGTAGAGCTATTTTTTTAATTAACAAAGTTTTAATTAATAGGGTTTTGTAAAATAAAGTATTATTTGATGAAGAAATCATTAAGTGGCCAAATAAAACCTTAACAATTTATTTATTTTTTAAAAAGTAATGAAGATTTAAATGATTCAAATTTGGTATCAATGATTTATATCCATTGAAATTCAACTTTGTTGGAAACTTTTTTTTAAACTCTAATAATACTTTAGACAAGATTCTGGAAAAAAGTTTTATTTTATGTTGTCTTTTTGCAGAAGTTTTCTGAAGACATGAATGATTCTTCAAATGTCTGTAATAAAGAAGATTTTGATTTATCTGAAAAATCTCAACAATTGTATTTGAATCAGGTTGCATAAATATTATCAATTCAAGTTGATCAATTCAAGTTGGAACTTTTTTAATTTTTCTTGATAATTTCTTTCTTTATGTCTTCATCTTCTGCACAGATTTTATTTTGTGTTCGCTATAAGAGATATATATTTTTATCTGTAGCAATAAGTTTAATAAATAAATAAGAATAGTAGAAGAACTGTTTTTACTTTATATGCTACTATAATCATGTAGTATTTGTTTGAAAGATTATGTTTAATTTGAATTTTATTTAAAATCAAATTATACAAATTGTGAAATTTTATACTTGCATAAACTATAAGTTTAAAGGCATTTTCTGATTTACTTTTATAAATCTTTGGTGATATTGTTTGAAGTTTTTTGCTTAGCTTTTTTCTATAGTTGTTGGTTTTTATATTTATTGTTTGTGTTGAATGTTATACCAAATAAATTATAATTCTGTTGTTTTTTAGACTATCTATCACCCTAGATCAACCAAATTTCCCATCTCTATAAATTATAAGAGATCCTTTTTGAAACAGCTTATCATTAAAGTATGTATTTTTTCTTTAAAGTTTTTTTGAATATACAATAAAATTTGATTAAGTTTATATCAGCAATACTCAAATGTATTTGGATATGAAAGAATATTTTTTTTTGGTGAATAGATAGTACCTTTTATAGATTGAAAGTAATGAACTGAGTCCTTGTGAGAAGCTCTGTGAAGAATACATCCATACTATCAATGAAATTTCTGATGGAGTATCTCACAAAACTTACTATGTGGTAAGATATTAAACTCAAAAGCGATAAAGCTTTGTTGGTATTCTTTGTTTTTCTAACTATTTATTATTTTCAGAGAAATAATTTTCTTACAATACAAGAAAATGAGAACCAACTTTCAAACGGAACAACTGGATTAGTGCCTTGGTCTGTAAGTAAAATTTCAAATCTCACATTATCCCAACCAGACCCAACTTTTATATGTTGAAAGACAAAGACATAACTTTATGAATATTTATATAATTTGTTGTAATAATAATTTACATTATACTTATTTTATCAAATTTACTCAGTTGTAATAAACAGTTGTATTTGTTTTTAGGCTGCATTTTGTTTAGGAGACTGGCTATTAAAAAATGAAAAATTGGTAGAAAAGAAAAATATTATTGAGCTTGGGTGTGGGTGTGGATTTACTGGTTTAGCTCTTTGTGCAAACTTGGAATTGAATTCTTTCACTTTTACTGATTGTAATAAAGAAGTACTTAAGTATGTCAATCACAATTTAAAGATTAACGAATTAGTCAAAGGTTTGTTTGATCTTTTCATTTGTTCAGTTTGATTATTTGACACATTTAGATAATTTTCTTATTGATTAGTTCAAGAAAACTAAGTAACTGTAAACTGTTTAGTCGGAACATTAATCTAAAAGTGAATAATAAAATCTTCGCTTCTACTGAATGATTCTATTAATACTTCTTTGATAAAAAATGAATCTTTGAATTTCTATGCGAGTAATTTTCTTGCACCAATTTACATTTATCACTTCATATAGAAAATATTTTTGTGGAGTTACTTAATTGGGAAGATGAAGTAACTTATGAAAACAGAAATTGTGATGTTATACTGGGATCGGGTTAGTTATCAGTTTTTTTCAATTTTACTTCTATCAAATTTAACAACAAATTGAATTTTGTATACTGAAACATTATTGTTTACCTTCTGAAATTGGAACAATTTTGTTTATTATATTATAATAAATATAAGTATAAAAATCATTTATTTACTTTTTTGTTGAAATGGTTTTTTTTCAGATATAACTTTTGACGAAAATCTCATTAAACAATTAGTTAAAGTCTTTAACTTTTTCTTCACCCAAAAGAAAACCACAGCTGCATATATCGCTGCTACTATAAGGAATAATAAAACATTCGACATGTTTTTGAGCCAACTAAGTAAGTTTAGCATTACATGGTTTAGTTCTAACTTAAGTTATTTACACCAGTGAAGTTATTAGGCTACATTCATTGATAAAATATCTGTTTTTATGAAATCAATAATTCAAATATAACAACTTTCATGATAAATAATTTCGGGTTTGCTAAACTTTTTATTTTTGTAATAATTTGAAAATGAATTATAAGTATTGCTGATTATTGATGAGTTTATAATTTTGTTTCAGAATATCATCATTTATCAGCTGAAGAGATGTCCTCCACGACAAATATTCCTTTTACATTTAAATCCTCCTCTTTTGGAAGTATTAAGATCTTAAAAATAACTTCTTAAGTTTATTTTTGATAAACTTTTCAAAATTATTATTAAATTAAATTTAAAGGTTCAGTTTCTTTTTAACTTTTTTTTGCTTTCAGTACTTTTGTTAAATGCTCGAAACAAATTATTATTTTTTATTAGTAGTTGTAATAGTCAATTCTAGTTTATCACAAAACTTCAACCTTTTGAATAATTTTAAGCAATTTTTTAAAGTTTTGATTGTACCAACTCGATATTTTGATCTTTAGGAATTTGAGCAAGTAGTAGTTGTATACTTATAGACTTTTAGTACAGCTATAAACAGTGGTTTTCAGATATTTTTTCTAATCATTTTTGGTAATTTTTGGTACCTTAAAAGTGAAAATAAGGCAGAACCTCTGAATTTCTTATAAATTACAATTAATTAAATTAATTCTTTTCAACTTGTTGATATAAATGTTTTATTAAGTAACTGATTTATTAATTCTAGTAAATTGGGGTTACAATCTATAGTTTAAAAAACCTGATTTAAAACTTAAAAGCAGTCCAGTAGTTACTAACAAAAGCTAATCTACAATTTCGATAATAAAATAATCTTGTAAAAATGTTTAATGAAATTTTGTTTAAATTAAGAACATAAAACAATAATAAAGTTAAGATTTATTAAAGAATATAAGATACGAGTTTTCAAACACAACTTTTTTTCTATTTTCACTAAATTTATTGCTAACAAACTAGTTTAAGGGTTTGGTGGGTGCTTCCTATAACTTCAAATTTCGTCTTAATCATAATCATTAAAAAACTGTTGAATAATAAGTTGGGATAAGTTAGCATGTTGTCTAGTCAGCAGCTTCAACTATAAATTGACTCTTAAAATATCATTTAATTCTTCCTTCAGTTTAAAAATATTTTTTTCCAACAATTATTGACGTATTTCTGATGAGTATAATTTGGTAGTTTTAATCACTATTCAGTAATGGCTCACTTAATCTTCAATCTTTTTTATAGTTGATAAACCAATCGCTGATGACTTCAAGCTAACTACAAGTAATTGGTTTGACTGATAAATTAATAAATCCCTAAATTATAATCCAACATCGCCAGAGTTTCATTTAAACAGATTTTTTTTATAAACTCTTGTCATTAAAGACTTGGGTGTTTTTATTTCCCATGACATAAAGTTCTTCCATGACATCACGTCAATTAACTGTTCAAAAATTTCTTATGTTCTCAAAAGTTTATCTTTAAAAGTTAATCCAATTAAAAACTTTGATAACACCCAGTGAAGTAATAGCTCTTTCATGAGTCTTCTTCCTGACTCTCTGGCAACACCAAATTCTGTCACTTCTTTTAAAATTAAGTTTAAAATATGATTTAGATAATTTTCTTGACAAGTCGTACTCTATGCTGGTATTTTCTTCAGTTTATTTATTTATATTCTTTAATTCTTAAATGGTTGATATTTTTACAGCAATTAAGTTCTACTTTTTTTATTCTACAATTTATCTACATTAAATATATTTTTCTTTAGTATTTGCGAGTTTACATCTTATTTCTATGCAATCATATTGTTTTGTGTTCAATTTAAGTTTATAATTCGTTAATAAACAAACATTACACCCTTGATTTCTAACAGTTAGAAGGACATAACCGGCAAGTATCTGAAGATAAAATGAAATATAAAGAAACCATGATAAAATTTCAGGCTCGAATGCTGCTATTTAATCAATGCAATTAATCATGAAAATAGTTCTACTACACCAAATTCATTTTGAAAAGAAATGGATACTAGAAATACTAAATTTAATTTTTTATTCTGCTTATTATATTGGCTCGTACAATTAAATAAATCTCCGAGAAAGAATAATCTTTACTCAAAACAGATTACTATATTATAAGCCAAGTACTAAAATTGTTTACAACACGATATTAATTACAGCTTTAATCAGAACTAATTCAATTTGCATTTTACTTCTACAAAAACGTGAAAAGGGGTGTTTTGAACAAGTTCAATTCTTTTAAATCGTGTTAAAATTAATTTGGTTTATATAACTTGAAATACGTTTTAGAAATAACTTTCATGAAACTTTCAAAAACTTTTAATTTTTGTTGATTCTTTCAATTTTTATAAAGATTTAACTTGTGGTAAATATAATTGATTATTGAAGTACATTGATGTATTTGACAAACATGTTTTATGTAATAAACTTTATTTCTACTGACTGACAATATTTTCAACGATTTTCTGTATTATTCCAAATAGAGTTTGATTAGATGTTTGTGCCGAAAAACAGTTGAAGAGTCCAAAAGCTTAAATTTTTCCTTGAAACTACAGATGATCACAAGTACTATGCATTGAAAACTGCAGTGTCCTTTACTCAAAATGTTAAAATAGAAAGTTAAGCTGCAATCTGTGAATTAAGCAATTTCAAGTTTTTTATAGACACTAAATTTCTTAATATTTTCTAATAAAATTATTGAGCTGAAAGTAATTTGAAACGGAAATATTTGGTTGCGGGGAAAACAACAACTTCTCACTTTCTTCATAAATATTTCCATTATATATACTTTTATATTAAAAACTTCAGTTTTAAAAACTTATTTAACTTCATTATTTTTTTTCAGAAACATCTACCAATTATTTTTCTGTATTTGTATCTTAATTATATACAAAATTATTTGTGAAAATGTGGGTTGGCAAGAGGTGCTCTTTTCAGACACCCTCCTTCGCGTTTATTGTAACAAATATATAAAGTATATTGCATTATGCTGTGATAAGATTTCATCGTCACATTTATTAACAAAACTTATCTGTAAGTAAAACTTTGTATTGATCAAAGAGTTTTCATAAAATTCTAAATCCACTCATTTTGAACTTGTAGTAAGCTGTCCTCTATATACAATCAGTTTTACTCTAAAATAAATAAAATTGTTGGCCAAGATAAGCCAAGAAGCTTTTTAGTAAACAAAATTGAAAATATCTAAATTTTAAAATGATATATTTTAATAGCAGACAATTAATTTTATAAGAAATTAAATTGTAATAAATAACTGATAATAAATAATTGAATATTTAATGAGAGATTAAAAACTGCTTCAATTTGTTACTTTCAATAAATTTAGATTTTTTTAGACTATTTGCGATAAAAACAAGAATTTTAGCAAATTTGATTTGAATCATAAAAACTGTTATTTCATCAAACAATTAATCATCAACCATTATTTCTACTAAATAAAATCCCTTTTAATCAAAAGTAATCAAAGAGTTTAAATGTCAAAATTGAAAATCTCGTGTTAAGTAAATCTCCTACTACAAGTTTGAGAAAGTTCAAAACATGACGACAGTAAGATTGAAGTTTATTAGACGAAGCTGGGTAGCAGTAGGAAGCTGTTATGAATAATTATTTTAAATAAGCTTATTTGTTATGTAAAACATTAAATACCACATGATTTATATTAAGATTTTGATGCTTATAGAGGAAAGTGAGAAATTTGATAAAAAACAAAATAAGAAAACATTTCTCACAACTGGTTACCGTTTGGCAACCCTAAAAGTCGTTCGCCAATCCCGATGCAGTACACAGACTGAGCGATTCCAAACAGAGGAGCGATCGCGATGGCGCGCGCTTGAGCACCTCGTAAAAATGCTCTCACACCTTCTTCTTTGTAGATTTTTCTGATAAATTTGGAATTTAATCAATTAAACAAAAGATACTTACAGTTTACTAAAAAGATTAAATATCAAATAATTACTTGAAGCAATCGATGATTCCATTGTATTTGCGCGTGCCGTGGTGGATAGACTGAAGACGCGTCTTAATTACTTGAGAGAAACAAGTTAATGAGAAAGAGTAGTTAATTGATGTCTCATACCATCTGCGGGATTAACAGCTGCTGCAGCAACCGCTCCTGAAACTGTAGCAGCCAGCATCGTGTAGATGAAAGGAGATCTCATTTCATGTCCGTCTTTATCTTTATTTGCAGATAATTTGTTGAGAAGAGAAAATAATGGAAAGTAGATCATTGAAAAAGGAATATCTCTGTAAAAAGGTTTTGAATTACTAAACGATTGTTGTTATAACCTCGGGAGGTTTGTGGTTGGTTACTTGTATATAGAAGAAAGGTTACGAAATAATATTTAGCTGGTAAAAAAGCGGATATTTGATTTGCTGACGTTCAGTGAAACTGAAGTCTATAGAAAGTAGTTGAGCAAGCAGCTTATTTCAATCGTCAACAGGATTTTTAAAATACTTTACTAAAAAAACAAAAATATTTGTTCAACTAGAATTGTATACAAATTCATTAAAAGTGTTTGTTTGTTGGATAGTTCAATAACAACTTCAATTTAACACAGATGAGGAGGATCCACTAATGTCTAGTTGGGCCGATTTTGACCTTTAAAATTACTTAACATCTCACAAACCAACTTGAATTGTTTAATTTAAATGTAATTAAATTTCCTAAAATCAATAATCGTACAAACCGTAACAAAGTAGCTGCTGTTCCTTTATAAAAGCCACGAAACCCAAACCGTTGTAGAACCACTTGAACTGGAGATTTACTTTCAACAACTGAACCTACAAATTTATCAAATATCAGAAAATCTATTCCACCAATGAAAGTGAAGCATCAACTTTTCAAACTACACAAGTTATCTTTTACAAATTGAAATCTAGGAAGCTACAGACCAGTGACAGTGTGGATCCGACCAGCATCTTGTCCATAAATTTTCATTATTTCCATCGGTGAAGTGATAACGACCTAAAAAGTCAGATAAAAACAATTTGAATCAACCTGAAAATCGATAATCGCGAAACAACAAACCGAAAAACTGTTTTTTTCTGAATTATTAATGATTTGAAAGTGAATTAGATGAAGTAAAAAATAATATAACCAACTTATTAAAAGAGATTAATCAAGTTTCGACAAATTAGAAAATAATGACCATCTTGTTCAATAACTTCTTTACAGATTGAATTTAAGCAAATATTTTGTAAATTCTATTGAGTTGATATACAAAGTTTAAAACAACTTTTACAAAATGTTGTTTACTCAATCAATTTCAGAGTTAATTTCAATACTAATTGAAACGATAAAAATCACAAAAATGATATGCCACATTAGAAATATTCATAACATGCCAATATATTTATCTTTACAAGTTGAAAAATTTGTGAAGAAACTTTGATGAAATTTGAGTAATAAAAAACAAACATTAGAAACTTTTTCAAGAACGAATAATGGGACACATCGACAAACCTAACTCAAGACCAAACAATAGAAAGTTTAATCTTTCTTTTTACTTAATTGAAATATTCAGAAGAGAAATGAAATAAGCAAACAATAGAAAAGTCGATGTGAACATGAGTTCCTGGTGTTACAAGCAGTAACAACTCGTTGTAAAAGTTCAATTATTTACTTAGTAGTTTGATTGTTTTAAATCAACATTTGCTTCATATGTCTGTCTAAAAACTTTGATAAAAACAGTAAAGTACCTGACATAAGCCAGCAGTTGCTGCAGCAATTAATTGATTTCGAAGTGAAATAGTTTTACCATCTGGACTTAATTGTCGTCTCATAAAGTCGTTCACACTCAACTTGATGGTTTTCTCTGGCACAATCAGTAGAAGATTAGGTAAAGCACCTAATATGAAACAATTGTTTACATCAACTTACAAAATATCCAAATTTCTTACTACCTCTGTATAGACTGATAAATCCTTCGTTTTTAAAAACAGTTTTTAAGCAATGAAACCTGGAAAAGATAGAGAAAAATTAGTTGAATTTAATAAGGAAAGATTAAAAGCTTATGGGTGGCTGTTATAACAACATTTAGACTGAAACGAACGGTTGAAAATAAAGAAGACACGTGAATAAACGAAACATTTCGACTTTTACATACATTTCAATTAAAACTTAAGATGGAAATACCTTAATTTATCTAGCAAATTTTTTGAAAATTCAAAAATTGTTGATAAAATGGTGAAAGGTGTTAACAACTAAGCAGTAATAAACCAATCTTATTTGATTTGTTGAAATCAGTTTAATGAGTATCTATAACAGTTTTATAGAAACACAATAAAATTGATGTACATATGATGGTTTGTTTGGTACAAATTGTAGCTTGGTTTTCTCAACACAAAGCTGAAGTCCTTCAATCAGGTCGTTAGTAATAATAAGGTAGAAATGACATTGCTGATGAATAACCCCTCAATTGTTGAATGGCCTTCTTCTTATACTTTTTCTGCAAACAGAAACTTGTAAAACGGCTAAATGCTGCCGATGCAGACGAATGAAAATGAGAACATGTAGAATGTTGATGAATTGGTAAACTTAAAAGACAATTTGTGATTCCATGGAAACAACTTTTTGGGTGTTCAAAACAATAGATGGTTTGATATACTTAAAATATTTGAAAAGAAATGAAAGTTGCAAATTGAATATATGAGAACTTTTAGCATGCATTTAATACAAGATATGTAAGTTAGTTTAACTATTAGACAACAGTTAAACATATTCTTATATCTAAAATTCACAAACAATAACTATAAATTAAAAACTATTTTTATTCTTTAAATCTAAACATTTCATAACTACTTCTGATAACAGCTAATTACATAACCAAACAAAATCAAACTAATCTTATCAAAAGATAACATGAACTAGAACAGATAAAAATAAGAGATAAACTTACATTCCTCTATACATAGGTTTACCATTGACCCATTGCTGGTTCTGAAGTCTAGTCTTTGACAGATCAATAGGAAAGGTACATAATACTCCAGTCAAGCCAGCAATACCTCCATTAATTATTGCCACAACTAATCTGTATACATAAAAATATAATTTAGTTGCAAAAAACTCATATTCAATCTAAAAGTAATACTGAATAATTGTTGAGAGTATACTACAAGTTTATATAAAAATAACTACAAATAATATTTAAAAATTATATTTTTACAAAAACTCAGAAAAAAAAATTAAAATTTATACATAATTATAAATCTAATATCAATTAATAATGTATGGTAATCAATCATTAGGAAATGTAATTTAAGCTGTTTAATTTATATAAAGAATTATACAAATGACCAATTAATCAAAATCTAATCTAAAACAAAGTATAATAATAATAAGCTAAGAACAGACTTATAACCATTCCATTTGAAATAAAAAATTTCTCTAGTTAAATTAGTAATATAAATTGACTTTAAAATTACCACATCAAAATGTAAAATGCTAGTAACAATATTACAAGTAATAGCGAGCTACAATAATATTTATAATGACATCACTATATTAAAATTATCACTTAATGATCATTTAATAACAAGTATCAATCATACTATGAAAAAATAGAATAAACACTGATTTACAAATTGAATCAAAATCCAAATCAAACAAAAAATAAGATATAATGATTAGAAAGTATCAATAGTAATATAATTAAAATGAAAAAAAACAATTTAATAAAAATCAATAATTTGCAAACATATTTAAATCATATGAACTTAGTTACACAATAATTTTTGATAATAAATTATGTTTTTATAAATCAATATTTGATAAGTCATATAATTATAAAACTAAACATTAGTAAGTTACATGAAAGATTGAAACTTCAAAATTATTTTTAATTAATTATATTATTATTAATGAAGTTAATAATTTTCATACAAAAAAAAATAATTAATCAAACATAAAAAAATTAATTTGTTACAATGGTAGGAATAAGAGTATTATATCTATAAATACAAATTACAAAATTGAGATTAAATTGAGATAAAGTCAGCATCATTAATAAAATAGCATCTTTTTGCAGAAAATAAACATGCCAAAAGCAAAATAAAACATTGACAATAAGATTCTTTATTAAACTATTTTTGTTCAAAAATTCATATTACTGTAACCTATAAAAAGCACTTGCCGTTGTTGACTAGTAATAGAAGCTGAATCCATATTTTGTTTTGCTGAGATAGAAAAACTGATAAATGTAAAGCGTAACAGTTGCTAACTTGTAAAAGTTTGATAAAACTAAGCATACAATCTATTTTAAACTTGGTTCATGTGAAGCGTGACGAAAATAAAAACAGTCTGGAAAATTTGACCAATCTACAAAAGTAAAATTTTTGCCGAATAATGAACTATTCAGAAAATAACATGCTTTACTTTATTTAAAATTAATCTTTAGAATTTAACTATTCGATTATAATTATAGAATAATTATGTTTCCAAAATCCTTAGAAAATCAATCAACCTTGTCTTCCTTATTATAAAGACCTTTAATTCTTAGGACCAATGCTTTTTTATCAATCTTTTCAAATTGTTCGTACGTCCAATTCTTGAATACAATGTTAGTGCATGAATGCCATATCAATTTGGTTAAAACAAAAAAATCGAGTCTGTTCAGGCAACATTTACGAGATTAGTATGTAGGAAACTTAATATTAACTATGATAGTTATAAACATCGTCTCACCTTCTTCAATTTAGATACTTTGGAAATTCGACGAATTAAATACGACTTAATTCTTATTTTTAAAACTATTCTCAATTTAATTGACCTTCAGTTTGATGATTTCTTTTCCAGTAGTCCTTCCCTAAAGTTATACCAACTCACACGACACAGATTACATCACAGAACTCATATCACCTGGTACATTAATCAGAGCGAATTTTTGTCATACTGCACGATTAGTACATGAAACCAGCTGCCATCAGACATTGTGATGTCAGAATCACTCGTGTTGTTCAAGCAGAAGTTGAACCCGTTATAACATTGCCAACACTGCCATTTCTAAGCTGTGAATTTTTCCTTTTTTTAAATATTGTTATAACTCTATGTAATTGTTCACTGTTATATGCTTTGAGTGCTATTTGAAATACCATGTGTTACATCTTTTGCTTTCTATATCTTTGACTTAATAGATATTATTTGCGAGAATGTGTGTTAGCGGGAGGTGCTCTCTTCAGGCACCCTCCTTTTCACAAATAAATAAATAAAAAATATTATCTATAAAATAGGTTAATAAGAAGTTTAGATGAATTTAATTTAGCGTTACAACCTCACTAGTTCCTATATATATATTTATATGCTCCTCAACAATTTATAGAACCAACCAGCCAAATGTGAAAATAAAGTTTTTGAATAAAATTCTATATTTACATCCTTTTTCTTTGAAGTATTTATAGTTTTACTGATTTATCTATTTCATATTTCAGAACAAGTTGCAGCAAAGTTATTGAAAAGTGATTTTAATCTAATATATCTCTAATATTTTCAAAAACATAATTTTGAATATCATTTTTACGTTAAAGTAAAGTTTTATCTTATAATCAAATCTACAATTATATCAAGTGGTTGTAGAGTTGTTAAAATATTGCAAAATATTTGATAAAGTGGCTATTGCAAAGTTAGAAAAAAATTATTTAAAAAACTTGCTTATGTCTGATCACATACATTTAAATAAATAGGCAATTTTTTTTCTATAAACTATACAAAAGTCACTTTTTTATTTTGCACATTTGTATAATAACTTTTTTAAGTTAATTGAGTTAGACATAAATAAGATAAACATTACTTAATCTCTTATCATCTAAAAGAAACCAGACAAGACTTAGATTACATAAATTATATAATTAAATCTTAAATAGATTAAAGCTAAAGATTTCAAAATTGATTTTTCATTTTCTTCTGTCTCCTAGAACACACTCTGAAAACAAAGTGAAGAAATTTTATGACAAAATAAAAATCAACAACTTTTGAACAACAGCGAAATATAAGAATAATATAAACTTAATTTCTGTTCTTTTTGCAAACTTATTTCAAAAAAGAAAATATGATAAATGTCGCAATTTGCATTTTATTGAATGAAATTTTCACTCACAGCACTAGTAGTAATCCAACCACTAATATTACAAGTCCAGTTATAACCAAGTTTGTGTTCATTTTATTTATATCTGCAAGAAATAAGAAATTTGTAACCGTTTTTTAACTTAATGATTTAACAAAACTTTACCATTATTCATTTTAGTAAGTATTTTGTTGTAAAAAATATTGACCAATTGTTCTGATTGTTCTAGAGTTTCTGGTGTTGTCATGTTGATAAATTAAAAGTTATTTTTTGGCAATATTTACCCTTATAAATGAATAGAAAATCTATAATTAACATTTTCAATTTTAGCAATAATAAATAAACAACTACAAAATAAACACTTCTTATCTTTCTTACCAAATTATATTCAAAAAGTATTTTTTGTAGCTGAAAAATTGTTATATATACAATTGAATTTTAAAAAATAGTTTGGAAACATTTATTTAGACGTTCGACCACAAATTTCATCAAATTATCATGAAAACATAGAGATACTTTACATCCTATTACTAATTTCAGATTAATTAATAAAAAAACATTTTAAAGTGCTGATAAAACATCTGATAATCTTAATAAAGTAAAGAACTTACGATTTAAAAAATTGAGCTACTATACTTATAGGCTGTAAAAGTACTACTTTCAAACTTGCTTATATATGCGTGCAATATGACCACTACATTAAAGAATTTATAAGTATGCAATGTAATAAAAATTAATTGATATCTAAGAGAAGTAAATGTCCTTACAAACTAACAAAAGCTTCTTTGCTGACTTCGTTTAGTTATATGGCTCAAACTTGAGAAACACTGACAAAATGACTCTGTCTATAAACTTAACAAAACGGGATACAAAATGCCAACTTTTATGTGCTTTATTTTAAAAAGCTAAAAAAATAAATGATTTAATTTCAAATCTTTTGAACTTTTTTTATTTAATGAGCAAAGCAAACAAATTAGCTGTAAAAATTGGTGGCCCAAACAAAGGAACAAAATAGTAGCAAATGTTTTTGTATAAGTAAGTTCGTTCAACCTTAACTTAAAAAAAAGATAAAAGCCTGAGAAGTTTATACAATTTGTAATTAAAATCGTATTGATTTTTTAAAGAATTTTTATCGTTTTTAAATTTCTTATAAATTTTATGACTGATTGTAAAAGAGGTATTCAAGTTTTTGATAGAAAATTAAAATTAACTTAATGCAACTAATCATAACATATTAAATTCTTTATATAATACGTGACTGTTGTTATGATAGCATCTACTTTAGTAGTAGGTGCTCCTCAACAATTTTTACATACACAGTATCATACCAAATTATTTGCCTAAGTTCTACTAGAATGACTATAAATCTAAAGAAATTATTATTTGTTTAAATTATTATTTATTTACCTTTTTAAAAATGATTAATAAAATTATTAATCTATCAATTTAAAGCTTTATTATGCAATTCGGTGAATAAGGTTTTAAGAAGTTTTTATTTCTAAACTGAAGAACAATTTTGTGATTAGACTGACTTCATAAATTTTGCTGATAGAATTAGTAGCCTTAGTAACCATCGTTGTGTCAGGTGACAAGTAATTTAGTATCGCTAGTATTCTTAAAATTGTTTTATTCGCTTATATAAAAAATCTTAGAAATGTCTGAGTAATATTTAAAAGAATTAAATCAGTTTCATGATTTGCTGACTTGCAATCTAAACATAAAAAGTTTCATTTAACCAGTCGCATAAAAAACTTCTTTTTTTGTTTGCAAGATATCATCAACAGAAATAAAAAGATCGGTTGTAGTAAAAGAACAAACAAATTAGTTGAACATCAAAAAAGCACGACAAAAAACGTTTATATTAAAATAAGTTTATAATAAAAACAACATACAAAAGATTGACTTTATTGATGAAAAGAAAAGTGATTTACCAGAAGACATATTTCTCAGCCTCACTTCTAGGACCAGTCTCAAACAAATCTGTTTCACCATCAAAACATTCCCGAAATTTGGAGTTGCGGGGCGGAAAATTTGCTTTCTTAACTCGTTTGTTGCTCCTCATTAGATAAATATAACCCTGAACTTCATCAAGAAGTCCTTCAAGCTCCAATTTGCGTTTCTTTTTTCCCAATGTATCCACAGTCACTGGAAGACATTGATATTTGTTTGTAAGGTCTTTGAAGTACTCTTCAAGAAAGTCAGCAATTTGAGATTTTTCATATTCGGTAAACCAAACTTTATTTGAATTTCTTTCCCAGTCAGAGAATTTTACAGTCTCAAAACTCATCTTTACAATTAACTTGAAAAACAAATGTATCTTAAATCTGTCTACAAAAGAAAATCAGGATTAAAAATGAAAACAAACTTATTGTGATTTAACGATTAACACAGATGTTATTCTGACAACCTTTATTTAGTTCTCGACAAAATAAATGTTTACTTTCGTTTTGTTCATAATGAAAGTTGACGTTTTGTCTTTTTGTTACTAATCAAGTGTTTAAATATTTACAATATATCTTTATAATTAGTGAACAAAAGAAAAAAAAACTTTATTTCAGTTTCAAACAAAGAAAAGAAGTGAATATTCTACTTATTA
The DNA here is from genome assembly GCA_034620365.1 of Pegea sp. RAD2-039. Taxonomy (NCBI): domain Eukaryota; kingdom Metazoa; phylum Chordata; class Thaliacea; order Salpida; family Salpidae; genus Pegea; species Pegea sp. RAD2-039. The sequence continues at coordinate 157,443 of JAQGEQ010000305.1, read as the reverse complement.
TATGGAGTTGGCTCTTTTCAAAGCTTCAACTGTTCTTATTATTTTGTCAACGAAAATAATTTCACAGAATAAGTTTGCAGAACGTAACAACTAATTTCAAAATTGAATCCAAGATATTATAAAATCATGAAATGTGAAAAAAAAAACATCTTTGAAGTAACATGAGATGGCTTATAAACATACAAAATCGAAAAACAGTTTTATATTGCTTTACTAATTTCAACAAAGTATATACGAACAATGAAAAATGAATACAATATTTTACTGATAGATTATTGCTACTGAAAAGCTTGATCAAACCTTAAAAATGCATAATAATTTGTCTCTACTTTAAAATTTAAACAGACTTTCTAACTAAAAACCTACCTTTCATATGCTGCATTGGCATGTTTTAAGATAACAACTAAAGAAAGCTCTTAAGTGAGACAAACCACATGAAACTATTAAGTAGCAACTTGAAAAAAGGTAACAACTTGACAATGAAGTCTGATAATGTTTTATGTACTTAATTATTGGAGTAATGACTATGCTATTCAAGAAGTATTTTTAAACAAATATTATCTTTAGTTAAAGAACTTTTTGGGCAAAGAAAATTTGGAACCAAGATTAATTTTAAATGTTAAAAAATATTGAACTGTTTTAAGATTGTAATTTAAATCAACAATATTTTTGGATAAAAGATTAATATAATAGAAATCTAAAAAAATCTGAAAGTTATAGCTATTTCAGTTAAAAAAATTTATATAAAGAAACTACTATTTTTTTACAGAAAGACATAAATGTGCAGAAAAAGCAAAAAGAGAATCAAATTTAAATAGAAAATTTATCAAACAGCTTTTTGATTTCAAAATTACTACCCTGTCTCTACAGTGTCACCAAACGTCTGAAATATTGATGGATTGCTTATATTCTTCACTGTTCATTTCATTAAAATAATTTCGTACATTAGAGTTAGGAGGAGGAAACTCCGACTTGTTGATCACTTCATTGTTTTTCATGAATAGAATGCTTCTTTGAACTTCATCCATTAATGACTCTAGCTCATTTTTTCTTTGCTGCTTACCAATCGTATCCATGGCTAGTGGCAGTGTTTGATACTTTTTGTTTAGTTCTTTCAAGTAATCTTCTAGGAAGAACACGACTTGATCTTTCTCGTCTTCACTGTACTGCAGCTTCTCTCCAATCTCAACAATTTCTTCCACTTTTTCTTCACAGTCCTTACTAATTTGTACTTTTTCCTGTTTGACGCGACGTAAATACTTGGGTAGTTTGCCATAATCCGACTTTTGGAGATAATTGGGCTCCATTCCTGATTCTTTCAAAGGAACTCGAGTCCCATGAGGGGAATCAACCCTTTTAAGAGCTGGGTACCTAGGTCGTGATGCAATCGCTCGCTCTGTATTCATTTTGATAAAGTTCTTAGAAGTGGAAACAGAAGATTTTGTGCTCCCAATCCAAGAAGAGCGATCATAACTGATCCTACCGTTTGGGAATTTATTGTAGCGTGTAAGATTAAGGAAGGGAAGTTGACCAGTAGTCTTCATGTAAGATTGAGAGACTTTATTTCGAGGTCTTGGATGACTCATCTTCACAATGAAACGAGTTTTAATAATCTTTTAATAAAAATTGAATAGTGAACTACTTGAAAGTAACAAAAATACTTTTAATTTAAATAAAAGCAAAAAAACGAAACTTTTGTTCAAACTTTTACTGAATATAAATACTGAATTGTATAAATTTTACTGAAAGACTTTTACTGAATAAACTAACACTTTTTTGTATTCTTTAGTAACAAATTAATGATTTAAGTTCAGATCTTTGCAAAAAAAGTCAATTTTTCTGGAATAAAACATAAAAATTTACAAAGACTAATTAAAAAAATATTATATGAGATTTTAATAAAACTTCATCTATAACTATTAAACCTGCAAAAGTATAACATTTTTCTTCTTTTTATATTTTCTCTAAATTGTCAACTTTATATCTTCAGTTAAGTATCAACAAACATCAGCAAATAGCAAACTATAGTTTTTAATCATTGAAAATATCGTAACTTTCTTTTAAACTTAACTGCTCAAAAATAGTTTACTTAAAAACCTTGATTTGATAAAAACAGTATCTAACAATGAACTTTTAAACCAATCTTAAAAACAAACTACAGTTTGAACATCAGTTTCTCCTTGTAAAGTTTAAACAAAATAAAAGCAACTTTCCTATATAAAGAAATGAAGGTGTGTTTGTAGGATAAATAGCTAAAGAAATTAAATCTACTGATTATTTGACATTTGGTATGGGTGTGCTTATAAAAGCAATAAACAATAGAAATAATTTGGAAGAAGATTTAACTTCTTTTTGATTTTATACATCCATCTTTTCTTAATGATTCATCCAAATGTAAAACCTTTAAATGTAAGATGTATTGATATTTTTTTTGGTAAGTCCTAAACAAGTTTTGATTGAGATGTTTTTAATGTATTGAATTAGCAATACAAATGTAGTTGAAGAAAAGGTATAACCATTGAAATATCAGCAATTACACAGTATAAATATTATTTAAACTATGAATCTACTTATATGTATTAAACATTTTTCTGTAGATTTGTAATTTTAAAAGTTTAATAATTGGGAAGTTCTTAATTTCTGGTTCTAAAAACCACTCAACAAATACAAGTTGTATTCATAAAAACTAGAATTTTAATCAAAAGGTAACTTTAAAATTTTTTTTTAACAAATTTAATTTTTTAGAATGTCCTAAAAGATCTTTAGATGTCATTTTTGCCGGATAGTAAAATGATAATAACTCCTTAAGATGACTTTTTTGCCTTATAAGTTGCGCATAACATAAACTGCTACTAAATCTCAACAACACAATTACTTACTGTACAAAAAGACTACAATAAACTAGGTGCGTGGTATACCCATTTTGAGCTTAAAGTTATGTATGAAACAGACTATTCTTTTGTTATCCCATTAAAATTTATCACATACTTTGTTACAAAAAAAATCCAGATGTTTTGTTCGAATGGTGAGTTTACACAAGCTTACCATTTTGTTTACTTTTAAATATATTTTTGTATATATAATAATATTTAGTTACAATACAAAACATAAATTTGACCTACAGATTTGACCTAATTTCAAGAAACAAGAATAAGTGAAAGACACATTCTGAGAAATAGTTAAAGAAGTGTAAAAATTATGCACAGACCATCCATCTGCTAATAAAGTTCTTTTATAGACTGTAACAAGAAAAACAACCTTCAATTATCGCTATCTTATCATCCACAACTAAACACAAATATTTCGACCAATCTAAAAATCTTTTTGAATTTCTCAAATCGCTGACAATCACAATATTTGCAGCTCGAGTCGACTCCAATCAAACCTTATATTTATGTTATAGACTAACACAAGTAGATACAAGTAGAATATTTTAACGTTATTTCCCTGGGTAACATTCTTTTTAAACTGGGACAAAAAATAAAGTTGATGACTGTTGAAGGTGGAGCGTTTAAATGTGATTATATCTACAACTTATAAGCATTATCAAAGGTGAAAGATTTCGATGGCAAATCTTTAATTTTTGTAGTTTCTAGTAGGAACAATCAACCTGCTCGGTAAATTCTGGAATTATTTTCTGTAGAAAAAAAACAACAGATAAGAAAGAAGAACCCTTTTTGAAACTGAATTTGCTTAATAAGAATCTCATAAATAACTTTGGAAGTAGATAAGCATTTGATAAAAAAGTAAGATAGAACCTATACATATATATAACCTTCCATCATATCTCTGTACAAAGTTCTTTGTATATTTTACAAGAAATCTATTTTTAATTTCTACTTAAAAAGAGAAAGTACAAGCCAGCAAGCAAAAAATTTTTGGCTTCATAAATCACAAGCTTAAGGCAAGATCTTGAATACTTACTTGATAACAGCGACCAGCTTGTGATGAAACTAGAGAATGCAGCTGAATTGCTTAACAATCAATTTATTGCGTTTTTATAACCGATGATGGCAATACCACTTCTCCTCCACACTCTGAATTTCTTGCAAATCTATTTGAGATGATAGATTTTAACATAACGATCGATAATGTAGCTAAAACTATTTCTTCTTTAAAATCATCAGTTTCCAACACTCCTGATCAAATACTTGCGTTGCCAGTTATACCTTGGAAAACCACTTATTTATATCCATACCTTGTAAATTCGACAGATCAATACAACTTAACTCGTATTTTTTGAATTCTTCGCAGCCGAACCAACCCAAAAAGTAGCAAGAGCTTCACAAGAGACTAGTAAAAGAACTACATGAAAAACTAGAAGTTGCTCAGGGGAGTAAGAACGGTTAGATTTACCATCATCAACTAATCTATTCTAAAACTTCAGTCTTTTTTCAACACTTGACTTCTTTTGGGATGATACTATCAACCAACCTACCTGCCTTACATAATTTGTCAATCATCTTGACTCCTAACCAAATCAACCTATTGTTCTTAACCGAGTCTTGGCTATCTAATAAAATTTCGAACCCAATGATGTGCTCTCTTGACTACTATATCATTCAATACGATCGTATTGACACTAGAGGAGCTGGCGTTTGCTCACTTAATAGAAGTTACTTAAAAGTTAAAAAATTAGATTTTTACCCATTTTATAACAATTTTTTGAAACTATTCGTGTCGACCTGATTAACTTAAATAATTCTTTACTGAATAGTATTCAAACTTTTGGCCACGTCAGCAAAAAGCGTTAAATTTTCAGAATCACTTAGTGATGAAAAACAATCTGCAAAATCATTGATATAAATATTGAAGAGAAGAGAGCCAATAATGCTGCTTTGGTGAGCACTAGAATACCCCAAGAAAACTTGAAGCAGAGTAGTTGATGCTAACTCGTTGTTATCTTTAAGAAATTGTTCAATCCAAGAGGTAAGGGTTGAGTTAATGTTAAACTGTATGAGAGTGTTTACAAATATAGGATGTGAAACTGAGTCAAAAACTGCTCTAATGTCTGTTTAAATTAGTAGTCAGATTATTTGCTGAAGAATATATTTGCTTGTGGAAATTAGGTAGGATAATCACTGTAAGATCTTTGTGGAAAATCCCAAACTGAAAATTAGGAAGTAAGTTGTTGTTGTTGAGAAGATTTTCAGAAATTTTTTGTGAAACAATCAATTTGAAGATTTGGTGGAAATTACTATAATTAATTTTGCTCAATTTTTATAAATAAAACCATTTCCGAAAAGTAAACATCCTCAAAAGATATAAGTAAAGGAACAACTAGAAAGTTTGTATACCCAAATAACTTCTTGGATTATAGTTAGCGAATAACTTTTATATAAATATTGAAGACTGCAATTGAGCTCAACCTTTTTAACTATCATTCGAAAACACTACATATAAAAAACTAATCAGTTGAATATCAAATAGTTTTATTAAGAGCATAAGTATTTTACTTCTAGTATTACCTCAGTATAACAACGCTGCAGATTAAAACTATTATAATATAGTCAAAGCTTACAAATGGATTTCAGGTATCAGCAGTTCAGTAAGCTTCAATTGGTTTAAGATAAGAATTTGGGATTCATAGAATTGAAATTTTGCTGAAATGTCAAAAGTGGACATCCATTTCATCAGAAGATTTGTTGTCGCAATCTTCTTGGTGAGTTATCTCAAAATAATTTTTACCGCTTAGCCCAGCGTTGGTTGCTTGTGGAATCGTATTAATTTGATTTCTTCCAAAAGGATGATGACTTACAAATTGTTGGTTTGCTTGCTTTTGTGAAGACAAAAGTAGTTGATTATACAAAGCCCCAATTTGATATTTAAGGTGATAATTTTCCAACTGCAAAGCAATTGTGTTCTGAACATTTGAATATGTATTAAGCGTAGAAAAGGGAGCAGAAAGTTTTGGAGCTGAGAGGTGATTGAAAGCAGCAAACTGCGGAAGCGATTGATGTTGATAGTTAAAGATCATTTGATTAGAACAAGTGGTTCTTCTATTGATGGTTTCTGGAACAACTAGTTCACTTTCTTCAACTGATGGATTAACAAGACTGGTACATGAACCGATATTAGAAGCTCCTAAACTAATTCCACAAGAATTATACTTTACACCTTGATGTTGTAAAGGAACATTTTTAACAGACTTGTCTCCTTGCAACTGAGAATACCTATTTCCAAAGCTGTGTTTGATATAGGTTTGATGATTAGTTGGTAAGTATGTGGTTGACTTCTCAGCAGTTATAGATGAAGTTGCAGCTTTTCCATGTAAAGTAGCAAAATTTTTTTGGTCTGTTGAGATTAAAGAACTTTTATTTGATTCAACTGACGTCAAAAACAAATTTTCATCAGCAGTCGTCTCATTACTTCTATTTCCATCTATTGGTTGCTTAAACGTTTTTTCTAAATACCCAAATTGATCAACAAGATAGCTTGCTTTTTTATTATCATTTTTCAAGCTTGAAGTTTTTACTTTTGCCATCTTTGATATATTTGTTAACTTTTTTCGGCTGAAGTTGTAGTTTCGTTTTCCAAGTTCTCTTGATTGCTTCACTTCTTTAAGGTTATTCTTCTCCAGTAAAAATTCATGAAATATGCCAACATAATTGTTTGTTTTCTTCAACTGAATAGCTGTAAACTTTACCATTTTAATCTGAAACAAAATAAAAGTGAAAATTGATAGAAAAGCTGCGAGAAACGAAGTTACTTTTTCAGCTGTACTTTTAAATACTTCGTTCAAGGTTCTTGAAGGTCGTAGTTTCTTCCCATTATGGTATAAGTTAACCTAAAATATTTTGTTAGTAAATTCATTTTACAAAATATTCTCATGATCTGTTGCGAATGATTTCCTTGTTCAAATAATATCAGATGATTATAAGAGCTAAACCTTCTAGAAATTACTTTAAATCTGAGAAAAAGTTATAACGAATTTGTACAGCAAATGTGACACCTTCTTAACAAGACCATACAGCAAACAGTTCTTTTTTATATATATTGATTTTAAGATTTATAAGTCAGCGTAATTTTATTTTCAGGTTTTAAATAGTTTGAATATTCTATTATATGCTGGAAAAACGCTTTACAATTGTGATGCAAAGCGATGAGGTAGTACTGTAGTCACTTTCCATAAAAACATCACCTTATTTATCCAAGTAAATTAAATCGTATTATTTAAATGAAAATATGATGATGAAGAAATGTTTTATGGAGTATTCAAAGAGGCTTCCCATCTCATTTGCTAAACCAACTCAAACTTTTTCAAAAAATTAAACTTTGAAAAAAGCACGTGGAGTAACACAGATAACAATGAATATTTTAGTCATTTTTCAAGTTAAATGAAACTACACACAAAAAGTTGTTTTAACTTACTTGCAGACAATTTTCTTTGTTGCGATTTCTACTATATTTCAGCTTGATCAAGCTCTCAAGAGATTGAATTGAAGCATTCACATTAACTGTGATGAAAAACGGCTGGAATTTTGCTGTTACTTCTTCATACATTTCTCCTTTGATAAAGTGTTCAGCACTGGAAAATGAAATAAGTGAATTGTATCACTGTGAACAACTAAATCTTGTTTAATCAGAAATTAAAATTATTTTAGAAGAAAATTTCTTAGAACTAAACTTTAATAATAAATAAATGAAATTACTTTTCACAAGGCTTAATAAACAATCGGTAAGTTTCAAATCTTTCATATTCATCAGAAAACTCCGAATCTAAAAAAAAGCATAAAATGTTAACTTTGTAAGCATTTGTTACAATTGAAAACCTTCAGCTGTAGTAGATAGCTTCTTTTGAGGCAATATGTTATGAATAATATTTTGCAAAAATTTGTCTCTTTTCAAAACACCCCCTGAATAAGAAATATTGGCTGCCATGTTGCAAATTGGACATTGATCTTTTAACTGAAGATAAGCTTTGATGCATTTTTCACAAACTAAAAATAGAGTATAAGTAAACAATTTTAACAATCATATTGATGAGCGATTTTGAAATAACATTTTTAATTGACATAAACATCATTCTTTGAAAATTTAAAATAAAATGGTGAAATGAAACTTACAAGAACTGGAACAACAGATTAGAGTTGTGGCTTTTTCAATTACTTCCCTGCAGATTTGGCAGGTTACAAAAGACAAAATCTGTTCATCAATTACATCAGAAGACATTCTAGGCTATCTATACAAATCACGATATGATCATCAAAAACTCAATACTGATATTATTACAATAAAATGAGGCTTATTGTAGCAAATACCGATTATGAAAACTCTAACTACAAAAAAATCAATTATCAATAAATATATTTTACTAATAGCTAATCACAAATTTCATCAACATTTTTTTCACATAATAAGTTTCCTAATTTGATATTATTTTGCTGATAAAAATTTTGTAAACATTATGAACAGTTAATGTTATTAGCTTTTATTACAAAACTATCTGATTTAAAAAAAAAACATTCATTTCTCTAATAAATAAATATCTTCAAAAATCACAAAAAAAAAGCTACTTGATCATGTTTTTACTAATATTATTACCATACAATTAAGAAATTATAAAAATAAATATTAGAACATAGCAATTCTTTGTTTAATATATTTCGGTAAGCCACAAACATATTTAATAGAGAAGAACTGACTAGAAATGGGAAATAAATATAAGCGTTCAACTCTAAAATTCAATTGAAACCTGTTTACTTTAGGTATAATCTTTAAGTTTTAAACTACTGTACCTCTAAGCTTTTTTAATGATGAAAACAACACCAAAAAATATGTTTTTATAAAACTTATTGTTTTTAAGAGATTAGTTGTTTTGATACTTTTTTAAACCTTAATTAACATAAACTATTGCACTTTTAAATCAATTTTTAATGAAGAAGTTTTTCTAATTCTTGTATTTTTTTTCATCGTAAATATAAATAAGAAAAAATATAGCATCAAACAAGAATCATGTGTTAATAAAGCTCATTAATGTTTAAAGTAAATATGTTTTTTAATGTGAAGATATTTCTTGTAAAAGGTTCTTTAATTTAAAAAAAAACTTGATTCACTTTTTTATATGTTATTGAAGCCAAATAGATAATCAGCATGAAAACAACTTACTTCAAATTTTAACTTGAATTGAACTTGTAACCTTCAATAATAATATTGTTGTTTTTATATAAGTTATTTAGTAATATAAAATGCTTATGGGCATAATCAAAAATATTTTTTATAAGAATTATGGTAATATTGTTGGGTAAACAGTGTCATGGAAGATCTAAATTTTTTTCAAACTTAATATATCAACAAACACTGAGAGATAAATTCAAGCAAACATTTAATGTAGTGAGATTTTACAATAATAAACGAAGTTTATATAAACAATAATGCTACGTGTCAATCAATGATAAACACTATGAGGGTTTTCACTAATGAATCATTTTTATGCAATAGTGACCTTAGGGTTTATATGGTCTAAAGTTTTGCAGTTGATGGTTGAAGGTGTTAAGGGCTTGCTAGCTTCAAACAGTGCAAAGAAACTGCAACAGAATAGCTTAAATATTCTTACGCATACGTAAATGTAATTTTAAGGTGGATCTAGAATTATCTTTTAATGTAGAATTTTGCACATCATACTTGTTAGTTTGAATTTTACGCAGCTCATAGTACAATAAAGCTTTATTAGGAGCTTTATTATTAATAAAAGTTATTTTTATTAGAGAAACAGTAGTAGAGTGTACGCTCCTTAGTAAAGTCAGTTTCATAATTTCTTTAGAACAAAAATAAAAATTTCAATAAAATTTATTAAAATAAGATTCTACTGAAAATAAAATTTATTGACTTTGAAACTAAAGAATTGCTACCAAAAATACTTTTGGAGCTATCTGTTTTATTAAAGAGCACAAGAAAAAAGAGACTGTTAATGATGAACGATTTGAACTCAATAATTATGCTAAAAATCTTTATCTATGCTTCTGTGAAAGCAAGCAAAAGTAGTAAAAGAAACTTATGATAAACTATTAAGAATAGTTCTATTGAGTTACTTTAAACACTTTTTGTTTTAAAGCTACACATCTAATAAAGCTTGAAAATATGAATAAAAAAATATTAAAGTATTTATTGACGTTAAAAACAAAAATATTTATTTTATTTGTTTATTTATTACAATAAACGCAAAGGAAAGTCCCTGAAGAGAGCATCTCTCGCTAACACACGTTCTCACAAGTAACCATTTATAGTGCGTTTATGAATTAAAACGGCAAGACATTCAATCAAATGGTAAATAAAACGACAGATTAAATTCCTCAGAGTAAAAATTAAGCTAATAACTAAATATAATCGTAAAAAACTTATTATATATTTATTAAATAAAACGTATATACTCGTTAGATACATTGGCTTGAAATATCTTTTTAAGTTAGAAACCATTTTTTAAACTAAAAAAATCTTTAGAAAAAACCGATGTAATTTATTTTATTTCATCATTAGTTTAATATAAATCTAACAGTTTTTAAGGATTGGTTGAATTAACTTTTAATATTTACAATATCTACTAAGTTCAATATTTTGATTTCTTTATAAATTTGTTTTAATTACTGAAAAGAATATTTTAGTTCTAATAGTTTATAGGAAATAGTTATGTTAATTAGTCTTCTTCGCAATTGGATAATCATCAACTTAGAACGAGCTCAATTGCGCCATTTGTGGAAGATTTATTAAGATAATTGTACTTTAGTGACATCATTAATCAAGATTCTAATCTGTGTGCCTTTATTCGTTTTCGCGAAATTATTTCTATTCTTCATTACTGATTAATGGGTATAATAAATTTTAGATTTAATTTTTTAAATCATTATTATGTTTGTGATACTATTTATCCATAATATAGCTTTATTTTTACTTATTAAGTTTTTATATTGACCAATTTTCTGCAATAAAATTTCGTCATTAAAGCTTGGGTTGTTCTGATTTTAATTGATTTCTATTTTCATCTATATCTGATTATCTTTCCATTATTCTTGAAAGCTTCATTAATTTTTTTTAACTATTTCTATAACTTTTTTTTTCTTAATTTTGATTTTTTGACAATATATTTTTTTTCTCATGTTCGCTTTCACTAAAAACTTATGTTTTAAGATTTTAAACTTAAAACTACCAAAGTTATATTATATGTGGTTCATTTTTGTGTCAATCTTCATTCTTTTAATGCTTTTATCGAAATTTATTTATTTTTGACTATTTTTTAAATAACTTTAATCAAAAAATTTGTTAAATATTAAAATTATATATAATATATTGTTAAACTGTTTTTAATGTTTGTTTGCTTAATTACATACCTAAAGGTTTTTTAAAGTTGGTTTCAATTACTTAAACTTTACTTAGCTTTTTTAATGGATTTTTTATGACATTTTTCTTTCAATTTGAATATTCTTGTTTTTCTAATTTGTTGTAAATTAAAATTAGTTTATCAATAATAAAAAAATCTTCAATTTTTCAAGGTACTCAATAATTATTTGAAACATCAAATAAATAAAATGCCAGCAACCCCAAAAAACAAAAATGAAGCAAGCTCTAAGAAAAAATTATACAGATGTACCCGATGTAAGAAAGATTTTGCTTCAAAATCTTATCTTAAAAACCACATTCGAATTCATACTGGTGAAAAACCATATCAGTGTGATATTTGCCAACGAAGTTTTAATGAAAGCGGAACTTTGAAAAGTCATATACGTGTCCATTTCAGCGTTTATCCTTACAAATGTAATATCTGTGCCAGAAGCTTTAAGTTTATTAGTTCTTTAAAGTGTCACCGTAAAGCTCATTCGGTAGATCGGCCATATCAATGTTTGTACTGCGATAAGTTTTATAAAACATTGAAAACTAGAAGAGCTCATATGTTGAAATTCCATTATAATGAATATTCAACATTTGAAAAATTGTTAATTAAATTAAAAATTCGGAATAGTTTTACTTCAGATTAAAGAAGAAGCAATTGACATTGTTTTCATTATGTAATATTTTTTGTTGGTGTTAGTATTTAAAACTTTTCTTTGTTTTGCTTTTGTTTATTTTTTTGAAAGGTGTGGACTAACCTATGATAGTAAATGAGTTTGGTAATTCTTTTTAAATAATTTTGCACTGTTATCACAAATAAAATCGATGATGAACACAAAATTGTACTTTTGTTGTCAATGTTGTTTTGATCATGTTCAGTTTTTAACCAAACATTTTAGGTGAGGCGATTTTTCTATAGACAATTACAAATTATCATCTTATATCTCTTCAAGAATTTCAATAACCTAGAAGTAAAGATGTTACCAACTTATGATATTCCTGTATTTTTCTGTCACTAGTAAAGAACAAAATTTCAATAGCTTGTTTGTATTTTGTTTAAGTCAGGGTGATCTTCAAGATTATTTGTAGATATATGGAAGAAATATAAATCTTTTTAGAATACTGTGTCAATATGGAAGTAGGTGACCCTATATGACTTGATATCAACAATTTAAAAAACTTATGAGAACTTTATTACTGAAAGAAGCCATGTACTCTTGTACTTATTGCTGAATCCATCTATATAATGTAATAGTCTCCTAATCTTTATAAACATTTTATTCTTAAAAAGTGATCTGCATATATTTGTCATAACTGAAATTTTATCATGAAAAAAAGTTTATTGATTAATAAAACTTCTTTTTTCATGTTTAAAATCCTAATAATTCGTATTTAATAATATATTTTACATTGAAGTTTATTTTATGAAGTTAGTTACACATTGAGTTGTGTAAACTTCTTCATCAACCAAAGATGTTTAAATATTCTATTTGAATAAGTTATAGGTTATATTCTATTTGAATAAGTGCTTCTAAGTTGTGATAAAGTTATTTCTAGGAAGTGATTTGTATTTTATTTATATACTATATATTGTGGTTGGTGACAGTAAAAATCGTTTTTAAAAACTATGATGGATACACATAAAAATACCTAGACCTTACGATCAAACGTAAAGAAAAATCCTGACAAACCGACTTCATCAAAACAAGCTTGCAATGGCAATTGCCAATCTTGCAATGAAATTTGCTCTGGTGAAGATCCGGCAATAGAATGCATTAAATGTCTCTCCTGGTTTCATCTTACCTGTAGTGATGTGAGCAAAAAATGTACTATATATTTGATAACAACCAGACGAAGCAAATGGGATTTAAATGGTTCTGCATTAAATATAGAACCATGGACACAACAGCTCCCTAATCTAATTATAATCAAAATCAATCATCCGACATCAGCCAATCTGTATCTGCTGAACTAGCCAAATTTAAATCGGAAAGTGTCAAAGATGTTGCAAAGATTGATGAGAAAGTTTCTAGTTTGTCTAAATCAATGGACGAACTGAATGCCTCTACAAAGAAACAAGTCACATGAGCCTCGGTGGTCGGTGATCCCAGTTCCGACAAAAATGTTAACATGGTGCAGCTTCTTGCCAAGAAGGTCACCAACACGCACAAAAAACTCACTGTAGACTGTGAGGATAGAGAAAACAGTGTCATCATCTTTAATATCTCTGAGACTGATAAAGATGATGACAGTAAGTTTTTTAATCAAATGTGCTCTCAAAGCCTTGATTTTGTGGACGTTCCAAAGGCATCAATGACTAGACTTGGAGCAAAAAGCTCAAATCATCAAAGACCGTTGAAAGTGTCCTTTCAGGAAAATTGGAATAAGCGCAAGTTTCTTGCCAAGTTGTATAAGCTAAAGCTTGACGAAAAATTCGAGCGCATTAGAGTAGCAAATGATATGTGTGGAGATCATCGCTTAGAAAATAAGTGTCTTCTAAAAGAAGCGTATAACTGAAATCAGAAGGAACAACCAACTGATTTCAAATAAAAAGTTCGAGGTCCACCATGGGCCTTGATAATTGTCAAGGTTTTTTTCAAAAAACGGAAGTGGAAAATAACCACTGGACCCACATGCTCTTTTTTCAAACTCTCTTCAGACACAATTGTTAATACCCAAGATATCAATTTACAGAAGCCCATCATCAAATCTCACAAGCATCAAAAAGACAATTCTTCTATCACATTTGGTATGTTCTTCAACGCACGGTCGATTATTAACAAAATTTTTCAATTGAAAGCTCTTTTGCATTCCCAAGATTTCACATTTGCTTTTATTACTGAAACTTGGTTGAAACCGTTTTATCCTGATTCTTTTCTGGTTGACGGTAATCATTTTTGTGTTTTGCGTTGTGATAGACTGTATGATAGAGGCGGTGGTGTTTGCGTAATTTACAAAATATCGCTTGCACCCAAGATTTCTAGAGTTCAGATCGATCCCATTAATTTTTCAGGGTTTGAGATTATCGCTTTTGATTTTCATTACTCAAAGTCCAAATGTTCTCGTTTTATATATACCTACCTTCCACCCTCTAAAACTAATGATGAGGTTACTGTTAAGGTCTTATTGAAGGTTCTGAATAGTGTTGTGTGTCCTGAGTTATATATTTTGGGGGATTTTAATTTTAGTAAAATTGATTGGAATAACCCGAATTTAGCATTTATTGGAAAATCGTTTAACTTGGATAGCGATAATACTAATTCAGCTTTTCTATGTCATGCCTTTGTAAGCTTCCTCAATGCCAATAATCTATCTCAGATGGTTACTTTTCCGACCCAAGTTAGTGGTAATACTTTGGATCTTCTTATCACATCAAAACCCAAGAACATTATCTACGTTGATCAAAAAGAACCTTTTGCTTTGATATACGATCACAATATGATTGAATTCAAACTCCATCAAACTTTTTTATGAAAGTTAAAACTTCAAGCAAACGAAATTTTTACAAAAAATTATAATGGCATTAACAAATTTCTATCAGATGTTGACTGGATTTCTGTTTTCAACTCTTCCGAAGACATCAATACTATTTACTCAAGGTTTACTAACATGGTTAAAGAGTCAATCGAAAAATTCATACCTTATTATAGTGCCAACAAAAAACCACATTTGCCTAAAAATTTAAAGAATTTACTACACTTAAAAAACCTCCTATACAACCAAACTAAAACAGATTCTTCCATCAAATCTCTGTATATTGTATGTATGTGTATATCTAACAAAGATCTTTGTATAGTTTACAAGAAATATGTTTCTAATTTCTATTTAGGAAGAGAAAGTGCAGTTTTATCTTCACCTTGCAAGAAAACGTTTTTTGGTTTCATAAATCTCAAGTTTAAGGCGAGATCTCAAATACCTCCCTTAATGGATAACAGCGACCAGCTTGTGATGGAACCAGAAAATAAAGCTGAGTTGCTAAACAATCAATTCAATAGCGTTTTTATAACCGATGATGGCAATACTCCTCTCTCCTGCTCCGACATTCTTACAAATGTCTCTGAGATTAGTATAGAGGAAACTTAATATTAAATATGATAAACATCGTCTCAGTTTCTTCAATTTAGATACTTTGGAAATTTGACGGATTAAATACGATTTAATTCTTATTTTTAAAATTATCCACAATTTAATTGACATTCAGTTTGATGATTTCTTTTCCATTAGTCCTTCCCTCAAGTTATATCAGCTCAAACGACACACATTAAATCTTAATAAGCCCATATCACCTGGTACATTGGTCAGAGCAAATGTTTTCTCATACCGCACAATTAGTACATGGAACCAGCTGCCATCAGACATTGTCATCTCGGAGTCGCTCGTGTTGTTCAAAAAGAAGTTGAACCATTATAATATTTTTAACATTGTCATTTCTAAACTGTGATTTTTTTTTCTTTCTTATATTATTAACATTCCATTGTAATTGTTCACTGTTATATGCTTTGAGTGCTATTCGAAATACCATGTGTTACATCTTTTACTTTCTATATTTTTAACTAAATAGATGTTATTTGTGAGAATGCGTGTTAGCGAGAGGTACTCTCATCAGGTACCCTACTTTGCATTTATTGTAATAAATAAATAAAAATAACTTGCAGATTCTGAGACACCAAAAAGTATCATTACAAATCAATATGATATAAAATGGTAATCTAGTATGAGAATGTTAAGTCATTATACTGGTACCAGGTGTCAATAGCGTTTATCAAGTAGCTTCTGACAACATTCAGAAGCTTTAAACTACTTTCTTTTGTACTACCATGAATGCCAATAAATATTACTTTTTACCACAGCATTAATTTAGACCTCAAAAAATATTAATAATCGTGAAACCAACCATAAAGAAAACTCACTTAAAGCTTTTTACAACTTCTTACAGTTTTGTAACTATTTTTACAACAATTTATAATTCATGATCTCTTAAACAAATCATTTACAACAAGTGATAAAGCTAGATGCCATTTCCAAAATGTTAAAATGACAGATAATAATAAGTAATCTAGTTATCATAATATATTATATTAATGATAAAAACAATTATCTTCATTTTTTTATTTAGGACTACTAAGTTAGGAAATCTATTTAAAGGAGAATGAATCAAATACAATAAGTTTCACAAAATAGTTGAAATGAATATATGCCAAAAGCGTAAAAAATCATAATTTTATGATAAAAAATTTAAGTCATATACAGACTTGTGTAGTTGATTCAGATATGATAAATTAAATAAAAATATCTGATATTATCAGTTTTTATTCAGATGAATTTTAAAAACGAAGAAATTATAAACATATTTAATGAGGCTCGATTAAAAAATCAGCTAAAATAAAGCATCAAAACCAAAACAGAACATTTTTAATATAAAATATATTATTGATGTAATAAAAGCGTAAAGATAGATTTAAAGATGTTTTGTTGAAGATTGGAAAGCCTTCTACATCTTCATCGAAATTCTCAGCTCTAAGCTTCATGTCTCTAAGCTCGAGTGTCTTTACATGTTTATAATCTAATTTTTATTTGATACTTTTTAATATTTTATAAATACAGAACAATTAGTAGTTTCTGAGTAGTTAAGCCAGAATTTAAGATCTGTGAGAAATTCCTAACGTTAGGTTTTTTATGGTACAAAATGGAACAGATAAGTTTTGTAGATTTCATCATGTTAAAAACAACAGTCTCAACCTTTATTGTAGTTACTTTTAGCTATAAAACCAAAAATTTCAGTTTCAGCCAAATATTTATTATAACCACCAAATCATCTGTCTGTCTTTCAAGCAATGCTAATATAGAGATGTTCATTGCAAACTAAAACTTTTTAACACAATAATAAATCTGAAAGTTATTGCAGCTTAAGTCCCTAACAATTAAGTCTGAAAGTTTCTTAAAATTATTTTCTTTAAATTGCTTATATTTCAATTATATTTAAAGATATTTACAAAAATGTATTTCTCAGACATCATCTAGAGATTTCACTTGCATTTATTAAATTATTTCTTCTAAAACTCCCAGTTTTTATCTGTAATTTGTTTAAAGGTTTTTTTTCAACATCATAAGTTTCAAAACAATTTTAGTAATAATGGAATCCAACTATTTTGAAAATCTGATTTTTTATTGCAATCTGTTAGTGATGGAAACCAAAAAGAATAAATAAAAGCTTCTCAATAGGTAGATAAGAAAAACAAAATATATTTTGTGTAAATAATAAGAATAAAGTAAATTTAATTGCTAGATATTAGTAATCACTTATAATCACTCTGAAACAATCATCATCATGAGTTTGGTCTCGAATATTTCTAATAAAACAGCAACAAACTGAAAAAACTTTTTTTCCAACTGTAGTAGTAATTTAATAAGAAACTTTCATTTAACTTTCTAATCAACTTAACTGAATTTTCTCTGTTTAAGATCTTTCTTAATTTTGCATTTTAATAAAAGTTTCTGTCTGTTTTGTCAATTTGCAAATATAAGCTGGAAAAATTATTCTACAAATAATCCCCAAAACAATAAAATATATCAAAAGTTTAACCAGACTTAGATTTGAAGTAACTTATAAAACTAAAAAGCTTCGATTTCAACTTGATCAAGATTTATAGTCAAATTATAGTAAAGAACAAACTAAACAAAAGCTCAGATGTATTTTTCTCATAGCTTATTTGGAATTTCTAATTTACTTGGCCAATATTTTAAAAATATCTTAGCGTCTTAGAGTTATAAGATTTCATCTGTACCATTTGCAGAAAAAGCCAACATTGATGGCCATTTAAAAATAACTTAAAGCTAATGATGATGACGTAGTTAGAAGTAATTAATCATTTTATATCATCATAAAATAAGGTTGAATCAAATTTCAGTTTGAGCGTGTTGGCAGGTCATAAGACTAAAGTTAATTTGTATTAGTTTATCATTAACTTTCATCGCAACAAACTGATGATTTATTCCTCTAAAACAAAGTTCAATGTAAGATAATGTTTGATAAGATACACCTACAAAACAAATCTAAAAATTTTCACTCGGTTACTAAGCGTCATTCACTATAAGTTAATTATTAACTAGTTTTATTTTCAGTCTGTCATTTTCAACTTTTACTGAAAGTTTTTTTCAAAGCAATTTGTTAAAAGGCTTTCAAATTTGTTATTCATAAAACTGAGTGGTTCTAGTTCTTGGTCGATTCTAAAACCATTTTATAAATTATTATGTTTGCATTATTAGTGTAACTCAGGTTTCTAATAATTATTCACTGTATATTTTATCATTGAACCTTTATTTCAATAAAATTCAGTTTAGCTTTTATCACGAGTAATGGTCAGTTAAAGAAACTAGAAAAACGGAAAGCTAACTTGAGAACAAATCAATGGTAGATAAAAATACCAGGGAAAAATTTTATTTTCTACAGTTTTCAGTCAAAAGGTTTTATTTTTAGATAACTAATCTATTATAAGTACAAATTTGTGTTGCAGAAAAAACTAAATGGGTCAAAAATGGCTGTAAATGATGGAATTGTGAAACTTTCTGTGTTGTTAGGTTTTATTTCTTTTTTGATGATAATAGCTTGTACTGCATTACCATATTGGAGGGTTAGTGATGCAGTTGCTTCTGAAGCTTTTCTGCAAGAAGTCAAATTAAATGAAGGACTATGGACAAGATGTACATCAACATTACAACAATACTATACATGTGATTGGTATGATATGGCCCTAATTGGTTTACCAGGTAAGTTTTAAAGTTTATCAAACAATAAATGTTTTCTCTATCTTTACAACAAGACTACAAAAATATTGAATTTTTTTTAGCATACATCAACGGGTTTCGAGCGTTAATGATACTTGCTGTGATCTTTTCTGTGATTGGATTTGTCTTGTCGATCCCAGGGATGAGCTGTGTTCATGCAATAGATGATGAAAGTCCGACAAAACGCTACATCGTCCTTGTATCTGGATGCCTGTACTTAATTGCAGGTGAGTTTTAATCTAACTTTTCAAAAAGTAAAAGTATTTTCCAACAAATTTGCTTTATAAAACAATTAGCTTGTCGTTATTCTGTAAAACCTGGTTATAGACCTTGGCTCAAAGCTCGTAGAACACAATATTTATTATGAAGCCCACTAAGCCGATTGGTTCTATAAAATAATAACACAAAGATAAATATATTTCTAAAAACAAAACTCGATGACTTAAAGCACTGAATATTTTTCTGCTTCCAGTAGACGCAACAACAATTATATCTCTTTAGTAGCTTCTCTATATATGCTTCTAAAAAATGAAGCTAAAGTTGACTAAGGAATGAGTCTACTTTTAAACTATTTATCTCTAGGAGTGTTAACTGGATTATGTGTCTCTTGGTATGCAGCAGAAGTGATACGAGAGTTTCATGATCCTATCAAAAATGAACTAAACCCGATTAAATATACATTTGGAGTTTGTCTATATCTTGGATGGATTGCTGCTGGAGTTAGTCTAGCAACTGGAAGCTTGCTATTTTGCTGTCATATAGCAGCCAATGATGATGATGACCGAGGCACTTATCACTATAAGCCTCCGGTAGCTGCAAACTTACAAATGAATCGTTCGCATCCGCAACAATTCTCAAACGCACGTAAGTCTGATATATGAACTGAGTAATTGTTTGGAGTTTTTTGAACTTTTTTATTGTTTGATATTTGTACAGCTTTCTAATTTGTACAAAGAAAATCATTTTATAGTTTAAGCAAGAAATTGACACTTGATATAATGATTCTATGAATACTTTCATTTTTTAATTGTTTTTTGCTTTGAGTTTTTTACTTCATAAATAAAATGTACACAATTTTTTATTGTGATTTTATACCACTTAATAATTTGCTTGTTGAAGTTTTAACACATTAATTAGTAAACTTAGTAACTAATCAAAATGTAGAGACTTTTTAGGATTTTGATACAAATTTTAAGCGCTGCTTTTGATAATTTTCGTAGTTTATACACAATTTAAACTGCTTTAGTTAATAATTAACATTACATAAATATATAAGAACTTAAAACTAAGAAAAACTAGTTGTAAATATATAAACTATTATCTTAAAGTAAATTAAATTACAACCCAGTTATTAATACTTTGTATAGCATTTTCTAAGTATAACTTTTTAAATTTATTTGAGTTTCTTACATAAGAAATTCTTGAATAAAATTTGCAAATTGAAAAAGAATAAAATGTTTATTTAAATTAGACTGATTTAAATCTACTATACTTGGTATGATCAATTTTAACAATATTACGAATTAAACAAATAAAAAACGAATTAATTTTTAATCTAAATTTTAAAAGATTTACTAGTAAACCAATAAACAATTTTCTGTTATTTGAATTTTATAAATCATTTGATTTTGAAAAATACGTTTAAATACCGCATCATTTCTTTCAGTAAAAAGATAATAATATAAATTAAGTTAGTTAAAGCCACTCTTTAAGTTTTGACGTTAAAAATGTATTACAGCAATCTACAAATCAAGAAACTCTTCCAGAATACAATCTTTTAACACGAGAAACTATGACGATGATTTTAATCATACCACTGCAAGAACAACTGACGGATATGTCTGAATAACTTGTTCAAGTTGATAATAATTGCAATCATATTTTTACAAAAATGTAAAAAATAATTACTTATTAATTATAAACATTCAATCTAATGTAGTGATCAACTTTTAAGTAATTATCTAAAATTAGAACTGTGAATACATTTTTAAATTTCAAAGAACTTTTTCTAAAACTCAGGAAATAAATTTATTATTAAAAATCTTGATATTGTTTGTTAATTAAAGTTGGATAATATTCTTGATCATAATCAAATATAAGAATCATTTTTTGAATTTATTTTCTCTTTCTTTATCCTGTTATAGTAGCAAATAATTACCTGCTAGCTATCAAAATAAACTATTTTTATAATAAAAATACTGTCTGTAGAATTTAAATGGAGTTTATATTCATTCTATAAGACAAAGATTTAATTTCAATCAGCTGTTCAACATTTTCAAATCAAGTTTTCACAATTTAGGTTAAGAATAGAAAAACAGTACAAAAATACACACATCTAATTGTGTTAGTTTGATGTTTATAGCTTCTCAATAAAAAGTAGTCCATGACAATAACCAATCGAAAAACGTTTAGTTTTATTTCACTAATAATTAAATAATATTAAATAACAAAAAAAACCTTGGAGTTTTAAAAATAAAACATTACTATATAGAACATTATTTTATAATTTAAGATTAATGTTAAAGGTCGTCATTTCTGAAAACAAAATTTTTATATAAAATTTTGATACTAAAAAAGATAATCAACTGCCTAAATAAGAAAAATTTATTAAGTTACATAACGTCTTGTATTAGTACTTCCCATGACTTTTTGAGAGAAAAAAGCTTACTTTAAATTATGTAAATATTCAATCAACTTTCATTGACATAGTATATTAGATTTAGCTTAAATCTTTGACTTGAATCGCTAATTAACTTTGATCAGCCGATCCTGAAATATTTGTTAACCTAGGAAAAACGCAAAATAACATCTACATAGAAAATATATTTTATAACGGATTAAATATATGTAAGATATCAAATTTGAATTATTCAAAAAAATTATTTATCAAACAAAATTGAAATAATATTAGGTACATCAAAATTAATCTATAATTTCATTATAAAAATTAGATTCATTTTTAACTTTAAAAATATTTTGCTTTTTGTTAAAAAGTAATTTTCACCTTAACTATAACATAAATTATTTGAATGTTTACAATAACTTTTAATGACGTTTATTTTTATTGTAAATTTTCAAAAGTAACAAATATGGGTAACATAAAATGTAAACAAACTTGAAAATTTATTTATGAATTATTGTAAAAAATTTTCAGCTATTTTCCGTGAAATATCAAATATTTGCTTTCTTAAATGATCTTAAAAACTTTTATTTGGTTTCTACTTTACATTTTTTATTAATCAAAATATAAATCTAAGCAGATTTATAATATTTCTTGTGATATCTGAAAATACTACTTTAATTTCAACTGGTTCTTACATTCAAGGCTTTTTTTAATACCAACAGATTATGTTCAACTTAAAGTTTACAAATAATTAATTTTAGAAGTTAATTTTCTTAAAGCGAATTGAGAAAATTATTTACTGAAATTTCATTGTAACTATTATTTACTTAAATTTTAACAATATTCATATTTAAAATGTTATACATATATTATTAAGTATAATTATAAAATGATAAACTTACTTAGTCAACTTTTTTCTAAAAATTAGAAACTAATTACTTCAAGCGTTTTATAGAAATTACATTTAATTATTTATGATGAATAGATTTTAAGTGTTTTTTTTAAGATAAAATTAACATAGTTTTTTTAATCTCTTTAGCAATAGTTTAGCATGAACCAAAACACAGAAAATATTCAAAGTTCCATTAGAAAATCAAGAGGAAATGCTTATTTTAAATCAGAAAAGATATTAGAAGCCATTGATGAATATACAAAGGGTATTGAATCAAACCCAACTGATCCGGTATTTTATTGTAACCGTTCACTAGCATATCTTAAAATAAATCAAGTAAGTAATGCTAAAAAAGACGCTGAAACAGTTATACGGCTATTACCGACATGGCCAAAAGGTTATTATCGTAAAGGTCAAGCAGAAGAGTCTGTTGAAGCTTATGATGAAGCAATCAGGTCATATTCTGATGGGTTAAAGATGTGTAAGGAAGATGCAGTTTTGTTTAGAGCTCTAGAAAACTCAAAATTAAATGCAAACTTATTAAGAGAGCGTAGAAAATCGATTACCAAGTTTTTGTGTATATTATCTGTTCTTATAACTTTTTGTTGTACTTCAATTGATATGACACCTTTAAAATTTATTGATCAAATTTGGCAACGTTGGTTATTACTGCTGTTTTCTGTTTTTATCACATACTTTGGTACAACTTCATATTTTTCACGAAAACAAAAAAGAATACTGAAAATTTTAAAGAACTCTTACAATTCTGGTAAGTTATACAAAACAACAGAAATTGATTAGTAGTCTTCTTGTTGTTGGTTAAAACTTGCTGCATAAATATTCAGTTTTATTAACAATCAAAATCAAAAAAATCGCCAAATTATTGTGAAAAGTACAACAAAAAATACAATTTTAAGCTCTATTTTGTAATTCTTTATAAAACTATTAGATGCTGAAAATGTCTATAAATCAAAGTGTAGCTTCAAGCGGTAGCTAATTGTAGATGCAAAGCTAACTAACATGAATGAAAATGTGATTTAGTTTAGTGTAATATCTAAATACTTTTATAGTTTAACGCCAACTCATTGTAAACAAGTAAATCATTCAGAAAAAAACAAAACTGTTTTTAAATAAGCTTAAAGTGTTAAATTTTTTACAAATTAAAATAAAAACAAGTACTTGATTAACGTACAAAAAGTAAATAGAAGCAATATTTTGTAATCAAAAAATTATTGTATACATCAATTAAAATTTAGTCTGTATCAGCTTAAAAATAAGAAAGAAATCAATTTGACAAAACAGGTTCTTTACAGCTCAGTTAGTATTTGTTCAAGTTTTGAAATATTATAGGAGAAAGAAAATAACATTTTTGATCAAGTAACTTAAATTGATAAACATAACGATTATTCATACTATAAAAATGTATCACTAATAAATAAGATTTACAAATACTTTGGTTTCCTAACTTTAAAAAGAATAATCTTTAGTGAAAACCATCCGTTTATAAAAGTTTGAATAAACCATTTGAACAACGCTGGCATGCTAGTTATTCCTTTTGTTATTGCAACTATAATACAAATTATAGCCTCTACAAAGTGGACTCCAATCAAAACAGAATAAGCATTTCGGGTAAAAGTTGGGTTTTCGTATGCAAAATACTTGTAAGCCTTGGAAAAAATCGGCATCTTTTCATAAGGTATTATATCTGGCGAAAAGCACTGAATATGTAAAATCACAAGAAGAAGTATGCTTCCGACGTAGTTAGCGATTGGAAGCATAACAAAATAGTTTGACCGATTAGTTTTTTTAACCATTCTGCCTAATACAACTAATTTCAAATAAAAATGGTCTGGAAAAGTATAATAATTCTTGTTGAATAATGCTATCAATATATCTTCTAGAACTCAAATTTATAACTAAATACTCTAACATTTTATTGAATGCTAAACAATCAAAGCACAAAATAATTAATTATTAATCATAGAATAAACAATAATTTTAATCTTCAATTATTGCTGAATAATATGTGCTTTTAACGTTTCAAATTAGAAGATCATTAATTAACAATAACGTAAATTAAAAACATATTTCAGTGAACTTTAACTTAATTTTAAGGTAAAGATCAAGATCTATAAAAAATAAAAACTATCAGTAGATAAACAATAAAGAAATGTAAAAATCATTTGATAAAAACAGCAAAATAAAAACATTTCAAAGTTTAAACAAAACCAAAAAAATATAAACTAAACTTTTCTATCTAAACTAACAAATTGAACAAATTTTTTCTGGGAAGCTCGATAAAAACACTTTAAACTTTCATATTAATAACTTATTTTACGTCTCTAAATACTTATACTTCCTTAACTGGCTAATTTGGCTCGGCTTATACTGTGTTTCAAGTTAATGAAAACTTCACTGCTCTTGAAAAACAAAAAATGAGTGGGATATTGATACTATACAAAATGCTGCACAAACAACTAGCAGTTTTTTTATAATTAAAGTTTATAATTAAGAAAAGTATAAACCTTTTATTAAAATCTAAAGATAATGAGAAAAGATTACTCAGAAAAAATTCTAAATTAAATCCTAAAAATAAGCCTACACAATTTATACATTTTAAACTCCTGTGCAAAAACATATAACAAAGCCTAAACTTAATCTATTTTTTCTTTTTATTCTGAAAACATATGTTAAACTATCTAATAGGTTTTTTTATATATTGGTTTAATTCAAGATTTATTTATTTAAGTCAATAAGTGTAGTGGGAAATATTGTATTAATTTATTCATCAAACAGCAACTTATAAAAGTATACAACATGTGTAAGATTTTTTAATGTAATATAATTATTTTATTTTAAGTACGTTATAATACTATTCCATAGAAAATAAAGGTTTTATTTATCTAAGAAAAACACTTAGTGTTAGTGCTTTTACCAATTTACAAAGATATTTTTGTGACCAGCTCAAGTTTTTTTATTGGGGATAAAATTACAATTGAACAAAACGTTTTTTTTAAATCCTTGATTGAAATACAATCCATGCTTTGTAGAGAAGACAAATTAGTCAAATTAGTTTCCTTAGTGATGTCATAACTTACAATCTATATAAAGTAAGTATAAGGTTAAACCTATAATTGTAATGTAAACAAACTCTAGGAATAATTTAAAATATATTTGTCTAATAAGTTACACATGCACCAGATATTATCTTTTCTGGAAGAAAATAAGAAACACTATGACTAGCTTCAGTATTAATGAAAGCTCAGGTATTGTAGCTGCTTTATAAAACTCAATTTGATAAAAGTATCAAAAGCTAATATGTCCATTATTCGATGATTTATGAAAGTATAAAGATATCAGAATAACCTTAGTTTTCCATAAGTTAAAATCTTTTTGGGCAAAAACTCGAATAAAAAGTTTTTAATTATTGTTCAATAATCAAAATTTAATTTGCTCATTCAGAAATATTTCATCAGCAAATTTAAACAAAGTTATTCTGAAGTTATTACTTTTTATTCAGAAATTTCAATGACAAATTGTTCTTAAATCAAGATTAATGATAATAAGTGTTCCTAAGTTGAAGAGATATAAATTACATTAATGAGTGAAATAAATGTGTAAAAACTAATTTTATTATCGCAAAAATCTAAAATAATTTTTGAATTATTTTATTCTATTTGTTGACATTTTGTTTAATTGAATATCGCTTGCTATTTTAAAGACGTTTTGAATTTAAATTATTCCGTCAGATTATAATTTAATAATAGTTATAAGTAATTACTTCAACTTTTTTTAATAATTTAAAATTTTGAATATTCAGCGCTTTTTACTGATGACGAAGATGATGATGAAGAATTCAAACCCATCAAAAGTTCAAAAAACAAAACCAATGATACACCGCGTCATACACAACGCGTAGTTCAACGACGAACAAGATCTCCTAAACCGTGTAAATTGGAGCCAACTTCTGGGACACATCACGGATTCATGAAGAGATTTATGAATAATCATATATCACAGCCAAAACCTTGTTCGGATTACAGCAGATTAGACAGTAAAAGTTACGATCGTTCAACCAACGTCACGCAAGGTAATATCAACTAACTATTCACTTTACTTAACTTTCCCTGAAACAGCGAAAAGTGCAGAGGTGATTACGTCACGAATCGAGCGATGTTTGACAGACGGTGAACCCACTAATGATCTGAACAGCTTCCAAGATTCAATTCAGATCGCTGATTTTTCCCAGGTTACCTAATTCTTTGTTTATCTTCATCTAACTTCATCTAGTTCAG
Source organism: Pegea sp. RAD2-039 (assembly GCA_034620365.1). NCBI lineage: Eukaryota > Metazoa > Chordata > Thaliacea > Salpida > Salpidae > Pegea > Pegea sp. RAD2-039. The sequence continues at coordinate 130,526 of JAQGEQ010000305.1, read as the reverse complement.
ATTGATCAAGCAGGCTTGATTCGAGCCATGCATGAAAGGTTTATCGTCAAAGCAGCAATGTGGGAAGCCTTTGCATCTATGTACTCAAAACTTTCCTTTTTTATGCACTTTACTGTACTTTTGATTCAAGTTTTTCATATTTTATCTCAACAACTGGCTGAAATGTACCGTTTACCTCCAAATCAAATTCAGGTGTGTATTTGAAAGCCACAAAAACTGTTAGTGATGTAACTTGTTAAACAGACTATTCAATATGTGTTAGCTGCATCTACAGCGATCATTGCTGGCTTGCAGATGAAATTAAAGATGTATGAAAAGTGTGAAAAGTATCGTAGAGGTGCGAAAGTTTATGCGCGGTTAAAACGCGCGACTACCTACTGTTTGCTGTTAATTGATCATGGGGGAAAAATTGAAGATGTTTCTATTCTATGGAAACAAGCAATGAGCAAAGAAGCAAGCTCTATTCCGATGGCTGATACTTTTATGTCTGCGTAAAAATTCTGTTGTTTTCAATAAATATAAAACTTGAAATTTTGAAAATTATTTATTTATATAATATTTAAACAGCTTCGTTTCAACATTAACTTCAGTTTAAAATCATTTCATTAATTTATCTAATCACGAATTTTAACTAATTAATCTTTTCCAATTAAAACTTCACAAGTTTTTAAAGATTATAGTTTGACTAGCACTAATTCAGTAATTACTGACTTCAAAAGTAGAAAATAGATGGAAGCTTCAATTAAAATAATCTAAAATCTTACAAAAGTCAGCAAAGCAGAAATATTTCTTCAGATACTAACTCTAGTTGTTGGAATTATCTACAAGACTCAAAGATATAAGATTTGAATCAAATTACAAATTATTTCGAAGTTTTATTATTATAAATGAACTAAAAATCAATGTACACTGGTGTTAATGTTTTTAGTAGCAAAATACAATCAATTTAATGGTTGCTTTTATAGATGTTTAAAAAATACAGAAATTGCTGAAAACTTCCAAAGCAGCTCTTTAATAGACATACAATTGAAGGTAGACATACAAAATATCATCATTATAAAACTAATCAATGGTTTTTTCATGAATGTATCAATAAAATATGAAGTTTCGTAAAAAACATTATAAAAAATTGAGGTGATATTTGTACAATTATTGAAAAGTCGAATATTTTTCATTTATTGATTCTTCTCAGAGTAATATTGATTCCTTAAAGTTTAAACTTAACTCAAAATCTTAATTCTTTTATTATTTGTCGAAAGTTTGATGTAGTTTTATTTCCTTAATACGAATTAATCAGATATCAACGATATTTTCACCGAAGTCTTTCTAGAGTTTGGTGGGATTAGGAGTTCTTTTAGTGGAATTAAATTATTTTTTACAAAATTGTTGGATAAATTTCGATTATTTTCGAAATAATTTAAGTATTCAGATGAAAGTTGACATCAAAGAACCAGATCAACTGATATGCAAAAATCTTTGATCTTTTACATTTATTAACAAACAAAAAATTAAATGAAAATTTTCATGAGAAAATCCATTAAAAATTTAACTTCAAATAATTTATTGGCAAAAATTTTGCAAAATTTGCCAATAAATCAACCAACCAACTACGAATAAAGCTATAAACAAAATAAACTAAGATGTCACCAACTGCTGATTACATACATGACAAACAAGCTCACTGCCAAGATGTATAAACATTGATACAAAGAATTTATCATGATGAAAACCAAACAGATCTTCGACAAAGACATCAGCATTCTTTCCGTTTCTTTTTCGCTTCCTCATCAGCAGTCAACTTCCTTTTATTTGGTTGGATGGGAGTCAGGGTTGCAGTTTTGGTCACCTTCTTCTTATTCGGACCTTTTTCACGATCTTCCAGCTCCTGATTTTCACGTTCAATCAATGTGATGAGAGTGTTACATCTTCGTTGTAGCTCCTATAATCAACCAATCACAACCAGTTGCTACTAGCAACCAGCAATTACCAACCATTGATGTTCGCGATTTGATGAACCAATCAAATCGAAATTGTGAAGCTTTTCGAACCGCGTTTCGAAGTTCGTCATACGCCGATTCACGTTCCAAGCCGAGACGATGCAACATACAGATGAGGAAGCGATCTTCTTCTTCTGTGTAGTTCTTTCCCTTATTGGTTCCGTACTGGATGCGGAGTTGATGGAACGGAGCTCTATATCGAGCGATCTGAAAGATGAAAAGTTGAAGATCAGAATAAGAGGAAGATCTCGACAGACTTTAGCGTCGAGCGCTTTCTTGATGCTGATCTTTCTTTGAATCCGAGTTTCTCCTCTTTCAATCTGAGACATGATCCTTTCAATGTCTTGTAGCTCATTACACCGCTCCCAGAAAACAGCCGAGTACTCAATCACTTCAGCAGGAGTCTTCCCTTCCACCTAGATCAACATCAACTAACCAATCACATCGAACATCACGTGACTTACCTCTTTCGAGATACTTTCGATGTCATCGCGTCCATACTTCTCATTTGCTTTAACAAATTGATTAAAGTCTCTCTTGCTCCACCCAGTGAATCCGTGAGTCAGAAGCTTTTCCTTCTCAGCCAGCTCTTCATCCGTCAACTGCTCCGCTTCATCAATCCTCTTCTGCTCCTCCTCTACATTCTCCTCCGGATTTTCACCGGAAACTTTATATTGAACCGACTTCCGGAAGTACATGATCTCTTTATCGAGAAGTTCAAAGAGTCGTGGAGGGAAGAACTGGAAGTCTTGGACATTCGGTTGTTTTGGGGGTCTGGGAGCCTTTTAACAAATCAATAATTACTCCCGACTCACCACCGCCACCTAGCGACCAACCTTTGGAGTTTTCGGCTCACTGACGCGTAGCGCTTCTCGAAAGTATTGATCAACCGCGTAATTAGCCTTCCTTTCACGCTTCGGTGGTTCGATCCATGGTAGGAAGCCGCTCTATAACCACATGATCAACACGCGAGAAGGTTGACGTCATCGGCGCTTACGTCAGTCTGCTTCTCTTTCCAATCTTGACCTTCAAAATTGTAGACGGAATAGGCTTCGGTGTCTTCTAGCGCGAACTTCTTCAGACCGCCTTCGCCTAATTTACCCAATCGCTGATTCATCTCAGCGGTCTGCGACAACAGCGACACTAAGCGGTGATGACGTCATCAGCAGTGACTTACCCGTTTCTCTCCTTGTGCAATAATAGCGTCGATGTCGTCATCAGTGATCTCACTTTCTTTGGATGCAAACACGTGATTGGCTCCGTGTCGGATCATACTCAACATCTCATCTTTGCCCAGCTTCTGACCCTGATCCACCAGTCGTCCTGCCAAGAGTCGATTGATACCACTAGAGGGCGTTGAGGTGGTGAGTACCTTGTTGGATGACGATGTTGTCGAGTTGGAGCTTCATTTCTGCTCTTTCTATAATCCGCTCTTCTACTGTATTCTCTGTGATCAAACGGAAGATCTTCACTTGCTTCTTTTGTCCGATTCGATGAGCTCGATCCTAAAATGTAAAGATCACTTGTGAGATTTTGAAGCAAAAATCATTTAAAAGATCAGATGTGAAACTGGAAGATTGTTTCCATCCACCAACAGATCGCTAAGCTTTTTTGGTTTGACTTTAAAGGGCGAGATGCTTAATTTTAAATATTAATTTGGAAAAATCATCTTCAAAATAACTTCTAGGAGCAAGCGAGTCCTCAGCACTCTCGACCACAAAGCGCAAGGTTTGTTGGTTGAGTATTGATAGTCGAGAAGTGTGGATCAAAACCACTAGAAGTTTGTATCCAACTACTAGACTTCTACAGCAGATAATTAAACATCGAGGTATCAGTAGGATTCATTTTCAGATCTTTTATCATCAGATTTACTTTTGAATAAATAAAGAAGTTAAATTGATTCGATTAGTTTTTGTGGGATCTCAACCAGGATCAGTGGTTAATAATTCAAATTCTTATCATCTTAAAATGAAAGTTGAAGATTCAAGGTGAGATTCAAAATCATTTTGAAACAAATCTCAATTTAATTAAAGTCTTTTGATCTAATGCAGAGAATGGAGGCAAGTGATGACACTCACCATGGCTTGCATGTCTACTTGTGGATTCCAATCACTATCGTACAATATAACTACATTAGCTGTCATCAGGTTGATACCGAGTCCGCCAGCTCTAGTTGAGAGCAGGAAGAGAAACTTTTCGCTCCCTGCAAAAGATCAGATGAAGATTATATAAAAGATCACATATGGATCAAAAAATTTAATTTGAAGACAATTTGAAAGATCAGATGAAGATTTTTTGAAAGATCAGATAAAGATGAGGAAGCCTTACCTGGCTGATTATATTCATTAATTTGTCGCTGGCGATCTTCATGTTTAGTTTTCCCGTCTAATCGACAATATTGATACCCTCTATACATCGAGAAGTCCTCCAAGATATCGAGAAGTCGAGTCATCTGACTGAAGATCAAAACTCTATCCCCTAGAAGTTAAGATTATAAGATTGAGAAATCAACAGATGAACACCAACCAACCTTGCTTTTGAAATTTGGGTAAAAGCTTGTCGAGGACAGTTAGTTTGCCGGAATTGACAATCAAATGTTCGCTGGTGGTGTAAGGTGGACCAGGTTCTGCACCATCAAAGAGGTACGGATGGTTGCAACATTTGCGAAGCTGCATAATGATGTTAAGGAGACGGACTCGATCAGTTTTACCAGCTGCATTAATAATGTCGATGTCTTTAACCAGGATCTTCGTGTACCTGAAGAGAAATGGGATGAGAGAAAGATTTGATCTTGGAAAGTCTTCACCATTCTCTTTGCATCTTGCTTAATCCTGTGTAGATTTTTGTTTCTTTTTTTGGTAGTAATGATTTTTCTACATCATTTTTCAATCTTCTAAGTAAAAAAGGACGTAAAACCTAAAAAAGTTGAAATGAATTTGATATAATTGAAAGATTTGTGAGTAAGTGAGCTTACGCTGTGCAAACGGTGAACTAGTTCTTTGTCTTCAAGGTTGTTAGCATTAAACCAAGAATCAAAATCCTAAGAATAAAAAAAAAATTAAAACAAGCAGAAAACCGCTGATTACTAACTGATGCCAGCTAACTAAATTTGAAGAAAAAAACTATAAATAATGATTAAAAAATTATTGTTGGGGACACACACCATACCAATGAAGTAGGTGCTAGAAGCAAGTGAGTCTTCAGCATCTTCAACCACCAAGCACAAGATTTGTTTGTAAGACAAGTTATTATTGACTTGGTGTTGGTGGTCGAGGAGTTTTTACAAGTCAAGGTGCTAGAAGCAATTAAGTCATCAGCACCTTCAATCACCAAACACAAGATTTGCTTGTAAGATAAGTTATTATTGACTTGGTGTTGGTGGTCGAGGAGTTTTTACAAGTTAAGGTGCTAGAAGCAAGTGAGTCTTCAGCACCTTCAACCACCAAACACAAGATTTGTTTGTAAGACAAGTTATTATTGACTTGGTGTTGGTGGTCGAGGAGTTTTTACAAGTTAAGGTGCTAGAAGCAATTGAGTCTTCAGCACCTTCAACCACCAAGCACAAGATTTGCTTGGCGCTAGTAGCCGAGGAGTTTATAAGGTTTAAGGTTTTTAACCAAGGAGATTGTCAGAAGAATAAAGAAAAACTAAAAGTGTCTTACGTCGGAAGAGTTGAAGACATCCGGTAGTAGAAAATTGAGTAGAGCCCACAACTCATGAAGATTGTTTTGAAGAGGGGTCCCTGTCAGTAAAAGCCGATTTGTGGATCTAAATTGTCTCACAATCATCGATAACTGAAAACAGAAAAGATGTGAGAAGTGATTTAGGACACAAATGAGATGATCTACCCGAGATTTTTCATTCTTGATTCGATGAGCTTCATCAATAACAACAAATTTCCAATCGAACTTTTTGAAGGTGGCTTTCTCGATGATAACCACCTCAAACGAAGTGATGCATACATCCCAATCTCCTGGCATCATTGTGTTTGAGATGATGTCTGACTGAAAACAGAAGACAAAGTTTTTGTAAATATACTTGGAGTCTTTAATATCGTGTGTTGAAATTTAGGAGTTTAAAATGAGAATCAAACATTAAGTTCGAGAGCTTCTTTAGTTCAGAACCCCATCAAAAGATGAGTTTGGACACTAGAGGGCACTCAAGATTGCATCTTACTATGAACTTGGAACTAAACAATTAATTTTTGAAATATTTTAGGAAAAACCAAAAAACTATCCGAGTAAGAGACCTAGGCAAGGGATTCCCCAGCACTTTTGGGCACCAAGCGCAAATTCTGTATCTTAAAAAAACTTTGGTCTTAATATTGTCCGTGGAAATGCTACAATTTAAGAAGTTCAAATCAACTTAAGTGGCTTTTATCAAATGTTTTTTGTCAAAATAAGATTTGAAGCAAAGTTGAAATTAAATCATGAGAACTGTTTAAATGAAACTAACTCTTTGGTCTTTAGTTCCAATCAAACAAACTGTCCTAATAGAAGGGCACCAACGTTCAAACTCCATCCTCCAATTAGAGATGGTTGATTTGGGCACAATCACCATATGTGGTCCGGGCTTGTTACGAAAATGTTTCAAAAATCCCAACAACGAGATGGTTTGAAGAGTTTTACCGAGACCCTTTTGAAAAAGAGAAGATTGAAAAGAATGATATTTTAAAGATGAGCATCAGACCATCTCATCGGCAAGGATTCCACTGATCCCATTTTCATAGAGAGAGATCATCCAGTTCAATCCTCGAATCTAAAGAAGATATTTTCATGAAGTAGTCACATCATTTTCCAAAAACACCAACTTGATAATCTCTCATTTCTCCGTTCTTGATGTAATTGGGCGACTTCTCGAATCTTGTGATTGCTCCTTGTGTCTTTCTTGCATCTGACATCAATTCTTCATCTTCTTCTTGTTCAGTCCGTCGATGACGAAGACTAAAACAAGAATCAGTTGATGATCTTTATGACTGTTCTCTTCTTCACTTACTCTTTTAGAGATGAATCTTTGCTTGTTTCACCTGCATCCACCTTACGAGGTCTTCCTCTCATCTTCAAAGGACTCGAAGGAGTTTTTCCTTTCACGCTAGGGTTCATGAAATGAGCAAAAATCTCCGTTTGTTTGAGAAGGAACTCGAAGCGCTTTACTTGTTCCTAGATGTAGAGTTTTTAAAATAAACACTTTTTACAAACAACTTAATTGCTTATTTACTGGAGGTTCATTCGTTTTTTCTGATATCATAACACCATTTTCATTTTCTTCTTCTTCTCCACCCTATATAAAAATTTGCATAAAACAAAGTCTAATAAAAAGTGGAACTTACAGAAGCAGTTGGTTCTTCTTGAATACTTTCTGCATCAGACATATTGATTTGCTTTTTATAAAATGTCTGTTAAAAACACAAAATTTAGTATAAAAAGTAAGATCTTATAATTAAAATTATTAAAAAATGGGCATTAAATTAAAGATAATTTTATGTAAATAATAAAACCCATAAATAATGTGTCAAATATATATAAAAAATTATAATATATATATTTATACATGCTTTATATATTTGTATACTGTGAGAACTTGAGCTACAATTTAAATTAATATAAATTTTGACAAAATATTCAATGTACAATCAACTTAATAAAAATAATAAATTACTTTTTAGTTTCATTATTTAAATAGCTATACATTATGAGTAATTAATTATGAGTAAGCCATGAAATTCAATGTTTTAAATTTAAAAGATTTATAGAAATATAATTATAAAAACTAAGTTATTATAATAAAAATCAATAATATCAAATAAATTACAAAGTATAAAAAGAAAGAATTTATATTTAAAGACAACTTCATATAAAAGCAAATGAAATAATAAATAATAAAACAACATAAGAAATAGATACTACCTAACATGTAGTTATAAAAGGAAAAACATTTTGAAATAACATTTTCAAAGAAATAAACAACAATAATTTAACTAGTAAGAAATAAAATGATAATTAATCAAAACAAACTTATAAAGATATAAACTATACATATAAGTACAAAGTTTATAGTATAGGTTTATTATCTGAAGTAAATGAATTATTACTATAAAAAAATAGTATATAGATAGATGTATATGAAAGTGAGACAAAAAAATTTTAATTTAACAAACCATACATTAATGAATCACTTAAAAATTAAAATTTAACAATTTTAAAATCTCATTAAAATTGTCTTATGAGCTTATAAGATAAATTAAAAAGAATAAAATAACTAAATAATTAGCAAAATGAAACATTTAGGTAAGAATTGAAAAATAAAATATAAGATAAAAAATATATTTCATAAAACTGCTTTGAACCTCTAAATTGATAAGTAGATCTTATAAATGACCATAATATTAATTTAACTAGTTGTAAAACAATAAATCATTTGTATAATAGCATATAAAAGAATACTAAACACAACCTGTAGAAAGTAGTAAACAAAACATGGAAAAAATACTAAACAAAATAAGAAATAGAAAAAGGAGAACATAACTATTTAGTTTTAGTTAAACTTTTTCTATATTATTTGTAATTGACTATATATATATTGACTATATATTCTTCTTAAAACTTTAATATTCTTAATTTCAAAATCCATTATCTATGATGAACTTGTAATTCAAATTCATAAAAATAAAGTTTCCATAAAAATAATGATATAAAAGTAATTTTATTTAAAGAAATATAAATTTTTAGAGATAAAAGAATAACTATATATGAACAAATAAATGGAATAAAAAACTCAATCAGTAAAAAATACTGGAAAAAAATCATTTTAATATTTATTAAATAATATATTCTGGTTTCAAAAAATTCTGATAGATATAAATCCAACCTTTAACATAATACCAAGCTAAAACTTTTGATAAAAATCTAATTCATTTACTGATTACCTAGTTGATGACATATCAGAGAAACAAATAAGTTGACCTTAATTATAAAAAAAATAATTTATATTAATTATTAATATAGAATTAAACTTCTCAAAAATAATCTTCCAAAGTTGAGCTTGCTAAACTAAATTCTAATTCAAAGGAAAATAAAATAATTGTTTGAAAGTTTTTCAATTATTATTTTTTTACCAAATCAATTAAAAATAATTCAAAAAAATAATGGTATTCGTAAAATAAATTTTTTAAAACTGATAGATCTTATAATGAAAAATAATAGGCAAAAATGGATATTAATTCTGACCCTACCCAATAAACATGTTAAAACATTAAAAATGGAAATGAAGCAAAGAGAAAAGGCATAAATACAGAGAATAACTACACGATATTAAAATAAATTGCATGGATTATAATGAAAAAGTAGAATCGCACAGAAGCGCGAAAAACTAAAAATAATTTTAACAATACTAAAATGGCGTTTTTTTATAAATAACCATCATCAAAAGAAAAATACCTAAATTACAAATCTTCTGCTGAGAGAAAAGCCACTATACCATTATCACTTAATGTATTCTACCCTTATCAATAAATATTACAAAAAATTACTCAAAGAAAGTTTACATCTTTGTTAGTAATCGTGAATGAAAGATCTAATAATTGAAATTACCAAAACTTTTTTTACTTGATACAACTTTTTGATTCTAAAATACCATTAGATTATCTTAAAGTTTGTTGACAGTACCCAAATTCTAAAATTCTACGTAAAATATTGCTCTAGTATTTCGAAGTAAGCCTTTTACTCGACTAAATTTTTAAGCATTAACCTCAATTTCAAATCATTAATTAGATTTTTAACTAAAATAATATTGAAAAAGATCTTCAAATTACAAATATCGATTTTTTAGCATTTCTAATTATATAAAACTTCTGCGTTAATTGTTAAACTAAACTTAATATGAATTACTATTAACTTCACTATGCTCAATCAACAAATATAATTTTATAAGCAAATCTGTCCTTAGAATATCTACTAACAATTTTATTTGATATTTATTCATAATTTTAAAATTATTCATCAAAACAGTTAAAGGGGTCGAAATAATAAATCAAATATACTTTTATCTTAAGTTTTATCAAAATAGCTACTTAAAGCTAATATTTTGCTATCCATGCATAAGTTTAAATTAAGAAAATAATAAACTAATAAAATGAAAACTGAATAGTAAGTTAAAAAAGTATGCATTCGAATAAATATGCATTTGTTTAAAATTGTTCACCTCTAAATTCTAATTATATCTTACAATCTCCATTTATAAAAGTTCATCATCACTAAAAAATGTATAAAGTAGTTTTCATGATAATTCTGAAGTAATAAGATAATTTGATTAAATATAACAATAGAATGAAAGACAGCTTGATTTGTGATTTTAAACAAATTCATCAACTTCTATTTAGTTTTGTATTCAGGTATACACAGCTTAAAATTACCGAACAGAGCCCGTTCTGTTTGATATCCAGTTAAAATACATCGTAAAAATTAATAACAAACATCTCAGTTAACAATTTAATCTTTATAATTTTACTTTGATGGGCTAAATGTTATTTTTATTAGTACTAACTGTTTTTCCCTTATAAATCTTTAATAACAATATTTTATAAACATATATTTCATAATAATATTATCTGTAATAGAGAAGAAACTAAAATCAATAAAGTATACGAAATATATATATATAACAAAATTAAGATCAAGTTTGAATGTTTTAATCTCAAATTAAAAGTTTTGTCAGTTTTTAATCATATTAGTTTATTCTATTATTTGAATCAATTGCAATTTGATGATATCAACTAGTTACTTACTTTTGATTCTAGTTTTTGATTTACTGGTTTTTGTGTTGAATAAAGTAAAAAGCTATTCTTAAAACTGCTAAAATATGAGTTATTGCCTTCGTTTTAACTATCCACAACTATTAACTTAGAAATAATTATCTGTAAATATAATTATTCCAGCTCATTTCATTTTATTTGAGCGTTGAACTCATAAAATAACTTTAAAAAATTTTTATTCAAGCGCAAAGTAGTTATCAAAGTTAATAGTAATTTTAAAAAGTATATCAAAATATTACTAATTAAAAGATGTATGAAATTAAGATAAGTAGTAGCCTTCAGTGATTGGAGTTTTATAATATTTAGCTTAAAGTGATAATTTAATAATTTATTTAGAGCTTTCTTTTTCAAACAAAAAAACCTGTCCGTTTAATCAGTAAAATAATTAAGTGATTATTAATCGAGTTTTTGTAAAAATATCAAGTTATTTGAATCTTACAGTCGCCTTTAATAATTTCTATTTTAGATAAGATGATTTTTCAATAAAGTCTCAAGTTATAAAATGCAGTTAAAAATTTTTAGTTGATAAGTTTAGTTTTTAAGGTTTATTCAACTAATAGAAAAAATAAAAATGTTATTTATATTGCAAAAGTCATCAACAGTAATCACTTTTTAATGCATTTTAAAATACTGTAGCTGATTTCTAGATAATCACGCTAATTTTATTAAAAAATTTCTTTTAGTCAAAATTTGTAATCAAGTATCTTAGATTCTGGATTTTAAAAAATTATGTGATCAATTAGAGCTCTAAAAATCAATTTTTGTGATTTCTTGAATTTTGTAAAAATTCGGAGCTATAAAAACAAATTAATTGTTTATTCGTTTGTAGTTTTTGAAAATTGTTTACAAAAGTATTTTTTTCATGTTAGAATTTTTGAGTTTTGTGTTGAAATAAGATTTAATTGGTTTTCAACCATTAGATATTTCTACAAATGATAATTATAATGTGATTCTATCAAAAAATGATAAAACAAGGTTTAAAAATCCGAATGTTACCTAATCATAAATTTAATTGTATCAATTTAAGAGGACATCACAATTATCAGAAAATTCCAGAGAATTATAATCAATGTACTTTTTCACATAATTGAACAACTAAAATTTGCAAATTTTTTTAAACATAAAATTACTCTAATAAAAAAGTAAAATATTAAAGATAAGTTAATATAACTATATAGTATATCTTAATATACTGAAAAAGTTCCCTATGCAGAAATAGTATGGTTGCGTTTTTATTTATTTTGTCTTTTTAACTCTAACACTAAATTTAAACTGTTTTTGTTTAGTTAAAATTAATCATAACAAAACTATTATGAAATTTTTACCGTAGGTATTAATCAAGCTACGTTTTAACTCTTTTAATTTAAAAAATATTTTAAAATTACGATAAAAATTCGACTTATACTGAAAATAATCTAAATACTAAAATAATAAATTAAATATTATAGAAGTATGAGTCATAGACGTTTAAATTTTGTTTTTGCCATAAAATCTATTTTGAATTAATGTCAAGTTTTTAGATCAACTTTTAAGTTTTTAGGGCGAAATGGTTTTAGCATCTTAATTTTTTTAAATCAATAACAAAAATAAAGTTGTTGTTATTCGTACAAAACAAACAGGTAATAGCTATACAAAGTTTGTTGCTATTGATGAATAACTTAAAAAACAAAACTTAAGGTTTATAGAACAAAACTTATCATATTTTCTATATTATTGAACTACAAGCTTGTGAAACAAATTATTTTGCTTTAAGACATACAAAAGCGTGAACCAAGCAATATCGTGGTGGCGTGGCTGTAAACTGTGTTACAAGCAAAATTAGTAAAGTATGAAAAATTATTTAACAAAATTACAACAAAAATTGATAAGAAAAAATGTTTTAACGTCTGCCTTTTGACTTATGATAAAGTTATTTTAGAAATTTTCACTTTGGTCACGCTTGAATGAGCATTTTAAATTGATCATTCTACTCAGTCTAAACATTTTCTAAGTCATTTTCGCTAATATTGAAAAAAGTCATGACACTCTCTGTTTGAACATATTTTTCACAATTATCTTTTATTTTAGAAAATAAAAACTAAACTAACTTATAAGCTTGAAAATTTGATGTGAAAAATATTTGATAATATCTCCTGCTTTAAAACATTATTCTTCATTAATTTCGTTTGAAAAATTAGAACAACTTTAAAAAAATAAGCAGTTTGAAATTTTAAGATTTAAATATAGTTTTTTTTTTGTAATTTGAAAAGGCTAATTACTCAGCATCAAAAATTACTTTTCATAATTTAAGGAATTTTTAAAATGTTATTTTAGTAAATTTTGATTATGAATATGTCACTAGATAATTAGTCTCACTGTAACACCTGTTGTTGCTATTCTTGTTTAAAGTTGTTTTTTACATGTTAGACAAGCAATTGATTTTTTCATCAAAACTATTTAGTTTATAAATCAATTCTTTCAATTTTCTTTCTCTGAAGACATTTGATTTATCAAGGTCACTGATATTCTTGTTTCTTCACAATCATTTTATTTGAAATTTATAGCATGAAAACGGTTCAGCAAATATGTCCCGATTTTTATTTTAGATTTTAATATATCGAGCTCATAAGATGATGAACGTTCTTTTAACTACAACTGTTTTTTTTTATATTTTGCAGAATTATTTAATAGATCAATTTTAATATTTTTGTTGTCGAATTTAATCTGTGATTCGTCTCTTTGCTAAAGAAAAAGTTTTCAAGCTGGGTTTCAATTAGAATAAAGTCTAATTACCAAAAAAGTCATTTCTGTAAACTTGTTACTACTAGTGATTTATGTCTAGTTCAATTTGGGGAAAATATATTAAAAGCCAAATTTAACTTGTAATCAATTGTTTCCCTTTTATCACCATCTATATATTTACAATAAACGTTTAGATACACAATTTATCAAAATATCTTTAATAAAACATTTTTCCAAAGACCTACTTGAAATAATTTTGTAGATAAAAAAATACATTTGATTCTTTAAGTTTTGTCACAAAAATTTTTGACATTTAGTAAAATATCAAATCTCAAACTACTTTGTAGTACTTGAAACAAAAGGAAAGTTTGAAACTTAAAACAGATTAAGATGTTTTTCAGTAAGATTTTCTATAATCTTAATCTAATATATAATTTAATCTTCTTTGAATTGATCAATTGTTTTTATCTAACTAATTAATTGACTTAATTTATATATAAAAATGCTTAATAATAAACATTATTTATTAGATATCCTAGAAAGTAAATAAATATCTTAAACTTTTGAGGGAAAAAAATTAGTAAAAATAGCTGAAAAACATTGCCAACAAATTTATAAAATTAATTGGTTAAGTTACTAAAAGATAAAATAATTATTTATCTTGCTATTTATAAAAATATAGTTTGTAAATTGTGTATAGAATTTGTACTTGACAAATATCGTTAGATCATATCGTTTTAGGTGAAATTTTTTCAACAAAGAGCCTAAGAAGAAAAGTTACTGAATAATTGATGAAGAAGTCATCGGTAAAAGCTTAGTTGTTTTTGTAAGGAAAGCTAAAAACATTTTTTAAGTTATTTCATTTTTTATTCGCACATACAACATCTCATTTAAGTAGAACCGTTGAAAATTCTATGATAGATTTTATTTTAATTAATTTTCTGCAAATTGCAACTTCTTTTATGAAATTAAAAATGATTGTTTGAATTTGAAAAATTGAGATTCAATTTAAAACAGGAAAAGTTGTTGCTAGTTACATCATGCTTTTTCTTTTATAAAAAATTTATAGAGATAAGTAGAAAAGATAAAAGATGGTAGACTTTTTTGAAACTTATGAAATTTATTGTGAAAAAGATAATATTTTCTTGTTTTTTAGTTCAAACAGTTTTAGAAAAATTAATGTTGTTTTCAATCTTTTGATTAGCTGAGCAGAATCTGTAAAATGTTTAATTTGCAAATGTCTGCAAAATCTGACTTTTAAATTGTTTGTTTGCAAACTTAAGGTTAAGAGAGAAACAACCTGAGAACTGACCTTAAGGTTTAAAAATCTAGAAAATTTGATTAATTGCTCTTTCAAAATTCAGCTGTAATCAGAAAGTTGAATAAAACAGTATAGCTTGTTGAATTTTATAGGTAAATAAAATCTGTTAAAAACAACTTAATTTTTTGAGCATACATAACATGGAATTGGCATCACTTTATAAAGTCTTGTTGAAATCGATATCTTCTTTGGATTTACGTCACAATTTATGTTCTTCATATTTCATGTGCTTCCTCTTACAAATGCATTTCCTTAATGACGTCATGCTATTAGTATATCTATGAAGAAGATTATGACAAGCACCTTACAAAAATTATGGATCAAAAACAAAATAGTTTTAAAATTAAAAAGATACTACTTATAAGATATTATTTAATCTTTTTAAATTAATTTTAAAAGTTTTACAAAATTTTTGAAGACTGATAGTTTTAAAACAATCATACAAATTCTGTATTAATGTGAACTATTTTATGATTCTTTCAAAATACTTTTTAAATTCTTTTCTTTGATTAAAAACCATTTGATTCATTTTTTCTAAAACTGAAAAACACTTTTTCAAAGTCATTTTGTAAAAAGCTGTAATTAGTCAATAGCCTTCTTAAATTATTGATGGTTTGTTTGTACGATTGCTAATTTAATTACTCGGCTCAGCAAATACTTGCACAATTTTAGTTGATTACAACAATAACTGCAAAACTATCAAGATTTATCACAAAAACTCTTTTTCTAATCTCAAAATAAAATAGGCAATGACGTGTTCTTCAAGTGCTTTTGTAGTGTTTGAATTAAATCGTCCACCAAACCCACCCTTCTAAGCTCTTCAACTTGCTGTAATTGCAAAACTGCTTGTAATATTCCGATTTTTTAAATTTAATAAATCATTTATTACAAATTGGGTTATATAAAATTATTTTAAAATATTTTCTACACTATTAACTATTTTTTCACCTCAAGCTTTGTTTATTAATGTTAATATAAGTCTTGGAACAAAAACTAACTTTTTTCAAACTTATTTATTTTTGTAAAAAGAATTTTCAATAAATGTTTTCTTATGTAGCTGTTTTTTAGTTAACTAGATTCAATTATCATTGAAATTACTGTTGAGAAGGTTGTTTAAAGTTTAAAATAAAGTTTTACTGAAGTCAAAACCGTTTAAAAGTTTTCTATATAAGCTTTTTAAACTACCCTTATATTAATTATTCAAATATACTTCACAAGTTTAAATTTATTGCCACTTTTATCTTTCATTACACAGTACAATTGCACAACTAGTTTTTCTTTATTGTTACTTTTTTATTTACTTTTTTAAGTTTTAATATTAATCTAAAACTCGATTTCGAAAATTCACTTTTCTAAACAGTAGTTTTGGAATATATTTAGTTTTTCAAACTATAAAAAGATATGTAAAAGCTGCATAAAATTTTAATCTCCAAAATATTCATTAATAATTTAACTAAATTGCTAATAAATTTCGAAATTAGTTAATAACTTAAAACGACTTTTTTTAGAAATCTGAAAATTTATAAAAACTTGATTATTATTTGAGTATATTTATTTGATTGTACTTGAGAGTAATTTTAGTAGATTTAAAATTAACTTATCATAATCAGTTAGTGGTCAGATTACAGCAATTGATGTTCATTCAAAGTAAAAGAAGCGGGAACAGTCGTCTGTTAGTAAGTAATTAAACCAAAATCTTTTCAAACAGAAAAAATATCTTTGGGTCAAGTTTACTAGATAAATCAAAGAATTTGATTGATTTGTTATTAAGTTGTTAACGATTCTGATAAAATTAGTTGAGTCAAACTCCGATGTTTTTTTAAGACAAAAAAAAAAGATAATTTCTATTTACTGGCTGCCATCAAAAGGCTTTTTTAGACGTCAAGCATATCAACTGTTTGCTGCTTGAGTGTGCTGCGCGCACCAATGAGGTAATGTAAAGTCTCTTTTCTTCAAACCGTTGCTCATGTGAGCTAACAAATGAGAAGAGCTTTCTTCTTTTTTTGCTCTTCATTGCATTTGTTCAAGTTGTCCTCTTCGGTACTTGCTGTATTCTTTTGAGTCGATGTATTCTGAAAAAAATATCTTCTTAACTCTTTTTAGTAATTTTGTTTATGTTATCAGTTTTTAAGCTGCAGAAAGATTGATATATGAGGCTTTGTTTGGGACTACTTTGAGATGAGTAATTAGTTTTTATTGATGCGATGAATTTTCAATTTGAAAAAAAAAGTAGAAAATTGATTAAATCGATTTTGATGTTAGATTTTTGCCCAATTTTCTTGGTCTTTTTTTAGCTAAAAATTATTTTACAAGAAACAATAAAATGCACAACAAATATTTTAGCAGAAAAGTTTTCTTTTATTTTACACGTATTTATTTTTTTACATATTTTCTGTATTAATGATAAGGGGATTTTTTTACATATTTTTAAAGTTAATTAAATATTTTTTATCAAAACTCTAATCTAAATGTTTAACTTTCGTTGACTATTTTTTCTTAAGTTTTTTTGATATCTGACACAGAAAGTTTATAAAAGTTAAAAAACATTTTTTTTTTTTGAAAAACTGTAATGTTTGCAAGAATATAAGGATTTATTTCTTATTTGTTTAAAGATTGTAAAATTTGTTTCAGAATTACATTTTCTTAATCTTTCCTTGTTTACATCTACTTTGCTTTTTCTTAATTATTAACTTTTTTAGGTGAAAAGTAAAATCAAAATCAGTAGATATATTCTCAGAAATCAGTTGAAGTTCTAAAATTCTTTTTTTATCAGTTTGTTTGAAACCACATCTGCAAACAACTTCCAAACCCATATTTTTTCTCTACTTAACATGATGTAATAATCTTTTATCAGTTCAAATTATCAAGTTCAGTAACGTCACTAACAGATCCAAAATGAAATGGTCGGGTAAAAAAAATATAACAAATTCTTAATCGTTCTGATTTCATAATTCTCTAACATTATGACACATGTATGTGCAGTCGAGCATAACAGACATGGTATTAGTGTTTGTACAGCCTACATAGTTCGATTTCCGCAAAAAATAAGCTTAAAGTAAAAGAGAAACGAAATGCGAAGTACTTAAGATGCTATCATTTGTTATATGAGAAGAAAGTTTGCAAAAATTGTTGTGTAACAAACTTTTTTAAATTCAATGCATTTGTTCCAGCAACTTTATAATTTATTAATTTGCTATTGTCTACAATTAAAAGTTAGATTAAGTAATCACAAAGTTGAAGTTAAAAAAATAACTTGACAGTTTTTATTCTTAAATACATGTTTTTATCCACTAATATAGACAAAAAATTTATTCTAATTTTTTGTTTATTTTTTTATTTAATATTTTTTTGATATCTATGTTTTTGGCGGAAAATCTTTTCAAAACTTAGTAATAAGATACATTAAATCAGTTTTGGGTAATCATTTACTTTAGTTGATTGCTTGTCTTGTCAGATTATCTATTTTTAACATATTATTAACTTAAGTTTGCATTTTTATATTTATGCAAAATAACTTAAAGTTTAATATCAAACTTTATAGTTTAGCATTTTTTATTATAAGTAGTTGCTCATAAAAGCATAAAAGTATATAAATCTGTTTTTAAGCTATTAGCAATCGAACAAAGTTTTTAATTTTGTAAATAGTAAAACGAATGTAATCATCATAGATATTATATTTATAATCTATATCTTTATTCAATTATTTCCCATTCTTTAGCAATGTTTAAAGATTCATAAACTTTATATTAGTGCAAGGTTAGTTTTGTATGCGGTCAAATTTTTAGAAAATATATTTTCAATGTGTCTACGTATATATACTAATAAAGTGTTGTAATCTCATTTTTCTATTGTTTTATATAACACAACAAATTTAGACCCTTAGGGAGAATATTTAGTCTTTAGGAACAGTTAGATTAAATGAATATTTAGCTTAACATGAAGATATGTCTAAGTTAAGTAAAGACTTTGTATATGATATACAAATATATACTTTGTATAACATATTTCAGGATAGCTTGCAGTGTCAGTTTACTTTATTGAAATTAGATAATTCTAAAGGTCTTATAAACATGATTCACTAATTGTCTTGCTTTTTAATTAAGCTTACAATACTACTTTTTCAAGCAAGAGACATAATGGTCATATTCTAAACATTTCGCGCTTATTTAAAAACGGTTTGTCATTGTATTATGTGCGTTGTTTGCTAATTGATTAAATTCTTTTCTACTTTTGTTTTACTGTGTCTGTATCAAAAAAGACTCTTCCTGATATTTTCTGCCAAGTTGTGTGTTAAAAACTGTGTATTAAGACTTTTAATGTAAACACATGTACTTGATTTGTTGTATTTCCTTGAATTTGATAGCAGCATAAAACATTAAAAATGTTTTTTCATCTTATGGTTTTTAAAATTTTTGTGATTTAATTAAAAATGTCACCTAAAATCAAACTATCATATTAAAAAATTCTATTTTTTACTTTTTTATTAAGAAGTTTCTTAAATTCAAAATATTTCTGTAAAAGAATTTGAAGTATTGAAAAATCTCCAGCTTTTTAAGATTTGCTTTTTTATATTGATTTTTCCATACAAGGTTTTTATAGAAAATGTTGTTGTCATTTTATTGAATTGTTTTTTAATTGTTGTTATAAAAAATGTCTACTTTTTATTTCTGAAATCTCTTATAGACAATTATAAAAAATTATATTTCTTCTATAACCATTAAACTAATCATTTTATTTCTTTTTTGAGTTTAAACAAACTTTCATAAAATTTTCATTTGTTTATACTTTAAATGTTTTACTTTATTATACATTAAGCTGCCAGAGATTGGAAACATTTATGTTTAAACCTAATATTCAAATTATTATTTTCTTTATAAATTTTAATCTTCATTTTTTGAGTTTTATATCTTAAATGTATTCAAGTAATGTATTAACAGATTATTTTACAATATCTGTTTACTTTAAAATCAATCATTTTGTATAAAACTAGGGATTCAATTTTAGAATTATTTTTACAAATTGACTATTTTTTCACTAAAATTTTAAATTAGTTTTAAGCAAATTTTTTTATTGATTTTTTTTCACTGTAGATAATAATTTCAATTTTTTGTTTGCTCAAACTTGCAATTATGGGACAATTGTTCTCAAGGGATAAGAAGTTCAAACCTGATGGTTCTGGTGAGTTAATTGAATTTTTAGTTGATATAATTTGTGAATTTAAACTATCAAATGTTATTTTAGAAAAGTCTGCTATTTTTCATGTTCAAATTTTCAAATGTTAAATATCTATTTGAAATAACTTTTTGGTTTATATCTTTGAAATTTTAATGTTTATTATCTAATTTTTAACTTAAAGCTTTAAAAACTAACTTTTTAACATATGCTACTAGTAGCAATATTACTATCATTAAATTAATTTGATTGGACAATTAAATACTTCAAATTAAATACTTAAATCATCAGTAATATATAAAATATCTAGTCTATAATATAATTTTAGTCTTACATCAGTTGAACTTTTATTATAAATAATTTATAAGCTTCTATTTCAATTCCATCACTAACTACAAGTTTCATATGATCAATACTTCCATTAAACTTGCTGAAGTCACCCTCTATGCCATGTAATTATAGATTTTCTGTTAATGATATAACTAAATTTTCAATTGCTTTGTTCATTTAAATTCTTTTTGAAAACTATTAGAAGATTATTAAACTTGTGACTTTTTAAAGCTTATAATGTAATCAATATTATAATTATCAGTTTACAATATGAAATGGTCTCATTGTTTGTCTTATTGAAAATTATGGGTTTTGGTATAAAGTATTTATTCTTGTTCATTGATGTAATATTTTGTTATCCTAGTCATGAATTAACCACCAGATTTTTCTTTACATATATTTTTTGTTGTGTTTAAATATAACATGTTTATCTTAAGTTGGCATTTTTATTAAAACCTCTGAAGCAATTATCTGGTTATGCTTTTACTAGTTTTGCTGCTGAGACCTTGTTATTCAATAATTTCATCTTTTTCAAACTTATATTTTATCAACTTACTTGTGGTCTGAAACCTTTTAGTTTTATATTATGCTAAATTACATATATTTATTTTGAAAACAAACTTGCTTCTATCAAATCTTCCATACCTTAAAAGGTTAGTTTAAAGTGTTTGCTGTGATTTTCTACTAGATATACAACGACACCTAGCTTATAAATTGTTTGTTTTATCAATCGCTAGATGTCAGTGATAATAATGAAACAAATTTCACTAAGTTCATCAATTTTCTTTACTTTTCTGCATAATTTTGGTTCTCTAAAAGTACTAAGTTCTAATTAGATTGTTTGTGTTGTAATTTTCTAGCAGCTCAAGCAATTTACATCAAAGTTTATATCTGACAACATTTCAATACTTTTAATTTCATTTGCTAAAAAAGTGATTAAATATGTGATGACTGTGTAATCTCACTTTATCCCGAATAACTTTTTAAAAATTTGTTTACAGTTTCAATTAGATTTAATTTCTAATATATTTTTTTTTAAATTTTAATTAAGTTTTTTACTGTTTTCATTTTTTATTAAACCTAAGATTACACATCTGTATATAATAACGTGTTGTTTATATAAAGCAATCTTCATCTTTGCCATTTAGCTAGATTGATTTGGTTTCTTACAATTCCATTTTAGGTGAACAAATTCAAGTTAAATGTAGAACTTCATAAATCTAATAACATTAGCATTTGTTATCTAATAAATCATTTCTTTTCTCATTTAACATGGTTTTTTTATCAAATATGGAGATCGCTCGACATAGCTTTTTTATGCTTCAATGACTTTTACATTATCACTAAATTCTCTTTTTTTAAACTTTTTCGTTCATTTTATAATCAACATGAAATATGAACTAAGCAACCTCCTTATAAGGAAATGTCGTCTGTCTTTAACTTTTGTAACTTGTTAAAAAGTATGATAGATTACTTAATCTAAAAATGTAAACTCTAAAGATTATTCAAATCAAGTTTTTCAACTTTTAAACATTTAATTGTTACAATTTTTTAATATTAACGTTTTTGGATGGATAAGTTTTCAACAAACTTTTTATTCTTACTTTTAGGCTATTTAATGGTTAGATCTAAACGAAATTGTCATTTGTTTTCATTTCTACTTTTTCACTTTAAAATCTAATCCTTGAATATTTCTGATGGCGTGTTTATGACATGAATCATTCGAAGTAGTTTTTGCTCTAAACCTGAAATTCGCAGCCGCCTAGTGGATGTAGTGATGCGAAGAAAGCGTAAACTCGAAGCGATAAATAGTTTGGGTTACGCCCGTATTTGCATCAATTGAAGATGCTGTAGCAAAGTGAAGCTCAATCTAATGCAATCTCAAAATGTTAATTATTAGAGCGTTACAAAGCTGTTGATAAATGTAGTTTTATTCACAGAGTGATATGTATCTAAATTATCTGAATTATTTCGTTCAAATATGATTAAATTCGATGTCGTAGATGTTTGATAAAAATGTCTTTTAATTTTGTTTTTTTTTGCAGATAAAAATAAACATCAGTCTCAGGGAGAGAGTTATAATAAAAGTCAAGAAAGTGAGAAAGTTGAAACAGTTGGAAGTGTAGATAAGACATCAGAGGTTGATAAACAAGTCGTAGAAACTGCTCAAGCTGAAGAATCAGTTCAAGTTGAAGCTACTAAATCAGTTGAAAAAGAATCTGTTCAAATAGTTTCAGAACCTTCATCTGAAGCTCCAACAACTCCGCAACCAACTCCACAAGTCGAGACCGTACCTGAACCAGTACCACAAGTCGAGACCGTACCTGAACCAGTACCACAAGTCGAGACCGTACCTGAACCAGTTCCAGAAGTCGAGACCGTACCTGAATCAGCTCCACAAGTCGAGACCGTACCTGAACCAGCTCCACAAGTCGAGACCGTATCTGAACCAGTACCACAAGTCGAGACCGTACCTGAACCAGTTCCAGAAGTCGAGACCGTACCTGAACCAGTACCAGAAGTCGAGACCGTACCTGAACCAGTACCAGAAGTCGAGACCGTACCTGAACCAGTTCCAGAAGTCGAGACCGTACCTGAACCAGTACCGGAAGTTGAAACCGTACCTGAACCAGTACCGGAAGTTGAAACCGTACCTGAACCAGCTCCACAAGTTGAAGTAGTTCCTGAAATTGTGGAAGAATCTAAACAGGAAACTCCAACAGAAAGTGAAAGTTCATTAAAGCTTGAAAGTGAACAAGTTGAAAGCCAACAAGCCCAAGAAATCTCACCGGAAAACGAACAGCAAGATCAAAACGAGGTAAGATACACCTTCAATCATCAATGACTGTTTTATTTCCGTTTCCTCTTCAACCCTTCATATACAAGTTTTCAATGTAAAATGTCAACACTTTAAGTTTTCTTCATTTCATTTTGTTGTCAGAAGTTTTCCTGTAAAGTCAAAAGTTAAAATGGGTTATAAGGCGAGTTTTATCAAAACAGCTTCTTAATGATTCATTTGTTAATTGATTTGAAGTAATTGTTTCATCCACATTTCACTAGACTTTACTTTTGGTGTTTCTTACTTCAGATTAAATCTCCAACTTTTTTATTATTTGAATCAAAATTATTTTTTTTTTTAACTTTTACAGATGGGTGATAAACCAGATGTATCCGAAGTTTTGAATTTTGATAAAACCAAATTGAAGAAGCAAGAAGTGAATGAGAAGTCAGCTCTTCCCACCTCGGGAGGTAGGATCTCATCTTATTTGTGGTTTTGTTCATTTTTTAGCAGCATGTTTGATATGTATTTTTGCATGTAGATATTGCACGTGAGAAAGTTGTGCTAGAAGCTGCTAATGTTGATCTGAACTCATTGAAACATGTTGAAACTTCCGAAAAGGTTGCCCTGCCCACTCAGTCAGGTATGCAACTGAATGATGTCATCACTTCCGTTTATTTTTTGCTATTTTTGCATCCGGTAATGTGACGTCACTCACTTCCCAGTTTTGAGCACAAGAAACATGTTCGAAATTGATTTTCAGACTGAATGTCAAATATTTACTGGAATTTGTCAACAACAATTTCTGCAACGCCCAAAAAAACCTCAGCTAACTTGTTTAACTTTTGATGATATTATCAAATAAACCCTCTCCCATCCAAATAGAAGCTTGTTGTTAAACATCACATGATATGATGACAAAAAGTCAACAGAAATCGACAAAGTTGATTTTGCTTGGTAGAAAATTGAAGCAAACTGTTGAAGTGGAAAGTTTTCTTATAAATAAACTATATGAGTGATTGTAGGGAGGTTTTGTAAAGATTTCCACACTACTGATAAGCTGAAATTGAAATAAAGTTACAATAAGAGATAAGCAAAGAACTTTTATGAATATTTATTGACATAATGACTCATTTTTATCTGATATTGATTCAATCTTCAAATATTTCTCAAATAAATACCAGAAAATTACTTTTTCAGATATTGCTGTTGAGAAGACACCAGCTGAAGCTGCCAGCT
Organism: Pegea sp. RAD2-039; assembly: GCA_034620365.1. Classification (NCBI taxonomy): domain Eukaryota; kingdom Metazoa; phylum Chordata; class Thaliacea; order Salpida; family Salpidae; genus Pegea; species Pegea sp. RAD2-039. Next base: position 106,158 of record JAQGEQ010000305.1, on the reverse strand, counting down.
TTGACCACAACAAGCTGAAGCATGTTGAAACTGAGGAGAAAACAACTCTGCCCTCTGTACAAGGTCCAACTTCATTCTAATTTCATTTTTTACTTATATATGCTAGCCTATAATGAATAGTTAATGACAATTGGTTCTTTTTTGCATTTATTAGCCAATCAAATGACTATTGATGGTAAGATTGTGTTTTGTGTTCAACATCACAAATAGAATTGTTATTTGATGTTGTCACGAGATGTCGCTGTTTGTCTCAACCATTATTTGTTTTTTATATTTAAATAATCTCATCAAATGTTGTTTGTTTTCTCACCAGTATATGAACTTAGATTTATGAATTACAGATCTTGCTCAAGAACGTACTATTCATGAAGTGAATCTCTTTAAAAGAGACTCTTTGAAGAAGACTTCAACTGAAGTAAAGAACTCGTTACCAACCAGTGAAGGTAAGAACATTTGATGTTGATCATTCCGTCTTTATCTACCACATCATACGGTAGACTTAAACCGTGAACGTTTGCCATCTGATGTGGCAAGTTTTGACCAAGAACAACTTCATCATGTTAATACTGAAGTAAAAGACCAACTACCAACCGCACAAGGTTGGTTGCTAATACCAGCAATCATCACATCCACCATCACCCCCTGCTTCCGCGCACAATTGCTTCGAATTAATTGCTACCAGCATTTCCTAGCTAGCTAGTCGGCTAATTTGCTGCATGCCTTGCATCACTTTCAACCGACTTCTAATCATTTGCATGAAACTGTTTCTTTTACATCTTCCAACCATCAGCTAGTCTCAAATCTCTCTTCCTATTAACTTCACATCAAATCTTCTCATCTTTAATCCTCTATCTACCAAATCATCTTCTATTCAACTTTCTTTATTATATTATCAAATCAACTTAACATTTGTACTTATTTATAGATATTCAAAATGAGAAAAGTGAGAACTAAAGCGACACCCGCTCACTTTCCAGCTTCTTTGCGACCCCATGTAAAGGATGAAGTTATACAGACTTCGGCATATACAAGGAGCTTTCTGTTATGTTCTTATATCACTTCTCGTTAACATATAATCTAATTGGTTTATTGAAATATTCACAACTTTTTCGCTTCTTTGTCTACAACTTCCAACAGGTTAATGTATATTTGCATGTTTGTGTTAGCTCCACATGCAACTGTTCTCTTGATATTTGGGATATTATTATAACTCGCTCCAATTTTCTTAGTTTATAGTCTGTTTTGTTCAAATAAAATCAGATGTAAATTGGCTTTAGTGGGTTTGTTAAAGTGTTTATATTTTGGTGTCGTGTTGTGTTTCTCAGTCCATTTTATGCTAGGATTATATATTACACGCCATGACTAAATATATTCAGCTGATAAGTGGACCATCAACTTAATCTTATGATAAAGTTGTTTTGCCACCAGCAAATGCTGTATAAAGTAGATTTAAGAAATTTTCCTTGTAATCACTTTCATTTCTACTTGCTTCGATTCGAGTCTTATAAAATAAACTATCTGCTCGTCAAGCTTTAGTTTCATCTTAACATCAACAAAATTTGTTTTCTCATCTTATATAGAAGATGATGAGTAGTTTGAATTTTAAGCTAACTCGATGTTTTAAATCTCTAATGCTTAAAAGAAAGTTGATTTCATGTTTGGTTAGGATAAAACAATTTGGTGACTTAAAATTTAAACTTCATGGTTGATATTGGAAATAAAGATTTTTTGAAGTTCTGTTTATATTAAAAGTAAAACACATGCAACATTTGTAAGCAAATAAGTTTGAAATTAAATCAAAATTAGCTTTTAATCTAAAGTCTTTCGAGTCAAAAATAGAACAAAGCTTTACTCAACAGAATATTTAAAGAAAAGGTATTACTTTTGTAAGCCACTAATTTGTAGAGTAATATTTTTAGGAAACTAATTTTAGAACTGATGTTTTGTCAATTCTCACAGCTATGCTTATTCATATCACATCCTAAAAATAAAATTTGGATACGACAAAACAAACCTTTAATCAAATTTTATTGAAAAAATATTTTAGCTTAAAGAATTAAATGTCTGTATTCACATAATTAAGGAAACAATCTAAAGTAATTAATTTATAAAAACAACAATCAAAAACTTTTGAGAAATGTCTCAGAGTAATTATAAAATTAGTAATTGTCTATAGTTGTAAAACCTTAGATCTACTTTAGATATCTTTTAAGTTTTTAAAGATGAATCTAAACAAACATCAAAACAATTATTTTATGAACTAATTGAAATCCTAATGCTACAAATATAAGGAAATGTTTTTCAAATATATCAGAAAATATTCTGAAAACTAAGGTCTAATTCAGGTTTAGCTCATTACCTTTCAGGGATCATTTTAAAGTTGTTTCAAGCAACGCGTTTCTCAAACATTTCAAGATATCAATTTTATTTGGTGTTAAATATTAACATTTGAGCAATAAAATGATTTAAATGTTTCTTCTATTAAAAGATTCAAAAACTAGAAGCTAAAAAACTACTGTGAAAAAAATTAATATTTTGTTTTTCCAGGTAATAATCATTTATAAACTATAAAAAAAACTTGTGATTATTTTGTAAATTCATAATATTTAAAGGATAAAAAAATTAACTTTTAATGTTTAAAAATAAAACTTCAAAAAATTGTTTATAAAATAATAAATAATTGATAAATATAAATTTCAAAAAAATATCTTCAAATTGTTTTTAAAAACTTTTATTTATTTAAATCTGAAGTTTTCAACTACTTATATAATTTTTACTTATAAGTTCTTAGATCAAAAAAGAAAATTTTAAATAATAAAAGAATACTATAATTACAAAAAATACCTCATTTACTGTTAAAAAAATCAAACATGGATTTGTTTTAATAATTATTTTAATTGGATGTAATTACCAAAACTAATGAAAACATCTAATCATGCTTATCTCTTTTTTCCATTTCTATCGAATCAGCAGTAACTTCTTCAGGTTTATAAGAGCTTCTTTTCTTTTTTTCAATTGCTTCTGGAGATGGACAACAACAGCTATATGTGAAGGCATATACTATAAGAAATATTATGAGTCCGGCAAATATAATAAAAGCCACAAGAAATATCTGATGTAAAGCAGATTTTGTGTAATCAAAATTCAAAAGATCACTTGGCTTAAAACCAACAACTGATTCTATTAGACCTTCAATAGAATGTTTAGACATGATTGCTAGATCTGAATCTTAATAAAAATAATAAATAAATTTAATAAGCTCAAAAAAAATTCCAAAAATAAGATTTCAAAACGATTTCTATAATGACAAAACTGTTTGCTCTAAGGTATGCTAAGTAAGCTGCAAAAAATTTTTTAGAAGATTTTTTTAAAGATTTTTTAGGTTTTGAAGAGCAAAATCTTCAAAAGTTTTGTAAAATTATCTAAGACTAAAAAAAATTGGACTGAAATTTGTTTAATATTATTTATCACTTTGAAACTTACAAAAATTGTGATAGATGAAAAAATAATTAAATCTAAAGAAAAGATACAAAATCAATTAAATAAACTCAAATATATAAATAAAAAGGGATTCTCTTTTATACAGTGCTATAAGTTTATGAGTAAATCACAGTAAATCTATCAATTGTTTATTGTGCTTATATAAAAATCAATAAATATAACTTTTCTGAAATTAATATCATCGAAAAAAGTAGTTTTGCCCGATTTTTCTAAATAAAAGAATTACGAAATTACCTACAGTTTATGTGAAAAAGAAAACTGTAAGATTAATGTACAATTAAAACAAAACTTAAAATAATAATCTGGAAAAACTTTTACAAATTAAAGATATTTAAAGAAGTCTCATATCAAGTAATTATTCGAAAAATTGTTCTTAAAACTTTACTTAAAAATAGAGTAATCTATTTACAGTTTATAAAGTTGTTTATAAAATGAAAAATACTTAAAATATATAAAAAACAAAAAAAATTTTGTAAACATTTTTAGCTAATACAAACAATAAATTGAAATTATATGAGCAGCTTCGTTTTAAATTTTATTTCGTTAAAGATCTTAAAATTATTGATGTAAAATGAAACAAATTAAAAAAATTATCAAGTATTATGTTTAAACAGCAAAAGTAAGTTATAAAACGATAGTTAATTATGATATTTGTTGTTATCTATCTACATAAGTTTTTAATAACACATAATTATTATAAACTTAGTTATTAATATCAACCAAACCTTACTAACATCTGGTTAGTTAAAATTAACATAAATATAACTATTGGAAATTTACTATTTGTAACATTGGTGTGTAATTCTCAGTTCTTTATTCATTTCAATAAAATCTCAAATTTAAGAAATTAGAAAGAATTAATAGAAATTTATGTTTATTATAGTTACTACTTTAAATTAATTACATAAGAATAATATTTTTCGAAATCTTGAAAAACAAGAAAGTTATTTTAGTGATTTTTACTAGACTTTTAGAAACATCTTATGATTAGTTTAGCCTAAATAATTCAAATAGATTCTAAAGAAAATAAAGTTCATTCATCCTATAAAAATAGTTATGCTTACATTCATAAAATGATTCTATAAACAATTAAAATTCTGTATGTATAAAATTAAAATTTGTGATATTGAAAAATGGTTTATCAGTTAAGTCATAATATATAATTATTATATACAACAAGGCGGAGCCCATTGTGTTTGGAATAAGCTCAATCGAAAACGTCATACAAGATCTATGTAAAAATGATATGCAGAACTTAAAGTGGAATCTATTCTTCTTAATCTATAGTTTTAAAATAAAAAATTTGATTAACTGGTAAACTTTCGTAAATAAAGATTACCCAATTGTTTTATAAAAAATATAGATGAAACAAGCTATTTTTATGACTATTATTGAGGTTGTGATTACTTCAGAAAATTTTCTAAGGCATATATAATAATTAAAATTCTTTATACTTTATAACTAACTTAAGATTAATCATTGAATTGAAACATTTTCTACTTGAATAGTGATTACAACTAATCAGTTTATTTTCCTCTTAAAACGATTTATTTCAAAGTATTACAATAATTTTATGATTAACTTTTTAACTTGTTTTTTATACCATTTAATTTTTTACTATCACGGTAAAAATCATATTCGAATCAAATTAAGTATCTTTAAAGATTTTGTATGATAAAGTCTTAGTAATTTTTTGCAATAATAAAATACTTTAATGTTTTGATTAGATGAAATATCGAAATTAAAAATTAAGTTGCATTATTTTATGTCGGGTTTGATTTTATGATTACATAACCTAGCTACTTTTCTACCAGTCGCTTCGTACAAGTTTAAGTTTAAAATTGTTTCTTAATAAATAGATCTAGTCTGCAAACCTTATATTAGGTTGAAAATATGTCTGTTTATGAAAAAGGTAGAGAACAACTGTTTTATACAAAAACGAAGTATAAGAAAAACTTCTTTAATCGAAGTAGTATTGTGATTGATTAATAATATTATGTCTGATTAAACATAATGACTATAGGACTTGAAATTAAATAATGTTTCTTATAATTCTCGTTTGAGCAGTTACTAAGCTTTTATTGTTAATCATTAAGAAAAGTTCAACAAATCTAAAGGTTGGTCATACAAGGAAGTAATACGAACTTCTCCATAATTTAGTCGTTATTTGAGAATTAACAATCAAAATTGTAAGTTACATAACTGTAATGTTTTTACTTTTTCCTAAAACCTTTAGTATAAACTGAAAACTATTACAACATTTAGTCAATAGTAAACTTTAATAGTAATCAAGCAAACAAAGTTTACTTTTTTTTAAACAATTGAGTTTATGTCGTTATCTCTCTTTTATTTAAGCTTATTTCTTTTATTCTGAAGTAATTTGAGCAGAATGGCATGATTTTTTGGCAAATTGATCTTAAAAATGTAAAAAAATACTAAAAGCGTTGAAATTAATCCAAATTATCAATTTCAAATGAGTTAAAGGTAAAAATGTTTCAAATGTTTGGAGCTAAAATGAAAAATCATATATTGACGGAAACAGTAAAAAGCTTGAGAAAACAATGGAGTAATTTGACAATGTTATTGTTGTAGGAAACTCATTAGATGAATTACAGATGCATTCTAAGGAAGTTATAAAGTTCATTGGAAACAAAACAATCACTCAAAATGAAAAGTTTTCAATATAGCAAGCAATATAGACCAGGTTATAAAAATGTAGGATTGTACAAATTATTGAGAATCTATTTTGGAGTCCAATCAAAGACAGGTTCAATCATGAAAATGCTTCGCTAAACTTTGTTTTGCCATGATTCGTATATATTCAGAGTTTTCCCCAAGGCTTAAAACATTCTGATCAAAACTACACGGCCCCTGGAAAATTAACCGTTGAATTTAAGGGCTCTATTACAATTGAGACAAAGAATGAAATTTTTATTGTTGATCTGTTTTCATTGGTTCTTTTTCTGTTTTATGTGTGCTAAGATAACCCGAAGACGTTAAAAAGTGTTTAAAGGAGTTGCTTTCCTCTTCTGATTTTCGTTTAGTTATATGGTTTTAAATTTGTAGCTCTTTCTATTTAACAAGTGGGTTGGTATTCAAGTCTCTGCAAGTAAAGGATTACTTATTAAGAAAAACAATTTTAAGTAGCAGGACTATTCCATACCACTTTATTACGTAATGTCGAAGTAGTGTTCTAATGATATAATCCAGAGAGCAGAAAGATGGGCATTAAAGTGAATAAAGCTGCAAACTTAAAGATTGTAACAAGATTACCAGAAGGTTAGGGATAGCTAAGGAAGTTAAGTGGTTAAGAAGGCGTTAAGGATTATCCGGTTTTTTATGTATATCAATAAATGAAAGTTTTTACACAATTTTACTGTTTAATTTACATTTTAAAATTTTTTCTATCAAAAAACATTTTAAGGCTGGAATAAATGTATCTAAAGATTTAAACTATATTTATCAAATTTTCAAGTTGTTAAAGATTATTATTATAACCTTTAAAACTTCAGAAAAATATTTTCAAGGTCAAGCTGTAAGCTTCCAATTACTTTTATTATATATCAATCAATTATACAATTTTATTAAAAGAAACTTTTGTCGAAAATCAAAAGTCATATCAAATTTTTAATATAACATTATTATCAACAATACTTGCTAGTTTAGATTTATCATCTTAAAATACCCAACTTCATTATGATTAATAATAAAAATGATCATAACAATTTATAATAAATCAAAAATCTTACAGAATTAAGCAGCTGCTGCTGCTGACTTTGAACGAAATACAAGCTAACAATATATGATTTTATTAGAAGCTGATAAAACTAAACACTTCTTTATTGTAATTACTCTTTATTATATTTTATTAATTTAATTAAAAAGTGAATTGAAAAAAGAGAAAATGATTATTTTGAGCAACTTTAAGATATAATTTTTATAGAAACACTAAAATGACAGAGAAATTTTATAAGCTTTTGGATTTAATCTCAAACAATCTAAGTATTGCTGTTGTTCATTCCTTCTAAAACAAATCAAAGCATATCAAAAAATAGTATCAATGTTATTTTGATATTGTAGTTACTATTTATTACAAGAAAGTCAACCATTTAAATATTTTTGAAAGTATCATGTTTAAGATATATGGAAAAATAAAATTTAACACTTTTGACCAAACTATATTATATAAATTAAAAAATACTTCTTTTTATTTAACATATTATCACTATTATATAAATAATACTAATATTTTGTTGACATAAATTTTATACAAAGTCTATGAATTGATGCTGTATAAAAACAAATATTGAAACCAAAAGACTTTTTATTCATTTTAACAAATTTTAAACGCTAAACAATAGAAATGGTAATAATCATAGAAAAGAAAGTTACTTAGAAGTGATAACAAAAATCAATTTTAATTCATTTACTGTCAACAGTGTAAGAACTTAGAAATAAATGTGCAAAATTTTAAATCAACTAAATAAATTAAAATTAAATAAAACCATTACTAATCATTCAGAAATATTCTAACAAGTTAAAAAACTTATTAGAGTTTTCAACAAAATTAAAACTAGAAATTTAAACAATTATTAATTTTCTATCTAATAGTAAGATCTATAAATTAACAAATATGTTACAGCAGAAATTATCACACGAAAAAATACATGTAAGAAAGAAAACTTTGAACAAATTATCTGAGAATAACCACCATTTTATAAGTTAGACTCAATAATTCTAAGATATAGAGAAACATATCTCCAAAATATGTGATTATTAGGTTTTGAAAGAACAGGATTTAAAATTGAATTGAATTTACCGGGATCCAATAGAACTTGGTGGTCTTCCTTTATGCTTCCAAAAGGAAGTTTTAGAAAAAAACTTATTTTATCTAGCTCACCAGTAGTAAGCATACTCTCCATAGATATTACCCATGGTTGAATGTTCTGAAAAGAGCTACTTCTGATATAGCCAGGCGTTTCTAATCTTCGTTTTGCTATAAAATTTCTGTAGCCGGATATCGCAACAATTATCATTCTCTTTTTAGCGGCCCAAACATTTTCACGCGTACCTATGATTGTAAAAGTACTTGAACCAGCTTCATTATATATATGACAATCTGTTTCTGATTTAATTGAGTTTATTTGGTTTCCATGTCTGCCTATTATGAAGCGTAAACAATCATTATTAACATTTAATAAATCGGTGCAATATACAGGCTCCATCGGACTAAAAAGAACTGACATTACAAGTCGTGACCTACAAATTTACATTACCTGACAAAATTGGCTTAATTAGTACAGGCAACCAATAATAATGACAAATTAGTAATAAAAAGTATGTAATTAAAAAAATAACTAAAATACAAATTAAACCCGTTGGATAATTTTTTTCTGATAAAACTTAACTGATTAAATAAATACAGTCTAATCCTTGTAATAGAGTTGAAGTCTCTGGTCAAAAATTCTATAGAAACTCTAAGTGATTACATATTTTCAGTTTAAACTTTAAACTTAAATTTGAAATAAAACTTTTCAAGACTGTCATGTTTTTTATACTTGAAATTTACGGTATTTTTTTTTGTTCTTTTTTTTATCAAATATTAAGCACCTGGTACTATTTTACCACTTCTACCTTAACTATAAAATTATTTTTCATACTTTCTTGTTTTTTTTTTCTTTTAGGCTTATATGCTTTCCAGCCGTAGATTTCCATTTCAATCATACATTTGAACAAGGTCTTATGTTATATTTTTCAAAATAAATCTTATAAGTGCTTAAATATTAATTTTTGTAGTTATATATATTTTATCTAATGACATAGACCTTTTAAATAAAGATGTACTGTCTACTAGTGGTGCAAGCTTAGATGGTAACATTGATAAGAAATTATCAGGAGTAATGTGAATGTACTAAGATGATAAATCTGTTTCAAATGTTCAATGACAAAAGACGTCTTATATATTTTGTCATTGTAAATGGTTTCATTGGAATTGTAAATACTGCCAAAAAGAAGCCATCGGTCTTCCGGTCTTCTCACATACTTATGTATGTAGAAACTAATCAAGGATCAGTAAAAAGCTGCAGTCTATCCTAATTAATATAGAGTTAACTTCAGAAAGATTAACGTATATTATATTCTATATATCCTTCTCTAACTGGAAATGAATACTTATTGAAACCTTATCACAGTTCTTTCATCATAATTTTATCTAAATGTTTCTTTTACCTCACTCCCACCCCAATTGTAATAAAATCATATCGAACATTACACACTCATTAAACGAAAAACAACTATTATACAAAAAATTCGATGTCAAAAATTTGTACAAAGCAAACTACAAGTTTAGTTTAAGTATTATAAAGCTGAAGTAATCAACGAAGCATCATTTTTGGCCCTCTTCCCTTCTTTTAAATTTTAAACTTAATGATCATAGACTGTTTTTAAGAAACTGATTAGTTCTGGAAATTTAATGCTCTTTGCCAAACTTTTTGTACTAAATCATTTACTCTTCAATCTTCTCTGAAGTCTACTAGTTTATGGCTTTAATCTAGACAACTCAATCTAGCTACCGACAAATGCTTCAAGCTGCCAATAAAAAAACCTTAAATTATGACCCAACATTTATTTAAACAATAATAACATTTTATCCGGTTTTCATTAGTTCTCAAATCTTGCATGACCAAAAATATTTGAACACTATTGAGCTTTTCGCCAGATATTATCCATCCCAAATGAGGTTTCAACTCCTCACCTTGAAAAAGAGGGTTTAAAGTGAAAAAGATCACTTTTAAAGATCGTTTATAACTAAATCATTTCTTAGATCTAACATACAAAGATCGTCTCTTATATAAGCTTGATATTAAATGTCTGCAACACTTAATGGCCTTTCTCAGATTTTATGCTATAACTAAAATTTATTAATGGTTTGTGTCATCTTTACTCTAATGATTTTTTAATGATTGTCTTTTATACGTCCTCAGAGATTGATCATTCAAATATCTTTTAAAATTTTGTTTAATAAACACGATTTCAACAATACCCATATAATGTAATCTATAATACTTCCAGTTATTTCATTTTCTTCACTTATTCTGTTATTTTGAATTTTCGATTGATAATTCATAATTTATATTTTACTTATACCTTTGCAATATTTTTTTCTATACTATTTACTTTAAGCTTTATTTATTGTTTATGTTAATCTATTCTTTTTATATTAATTATACCAAACTGTGATAACTAAGACTTTTTTATTATATTTTCACTGATCTTGTTTTATTTTTGCTTGCCATGAAATACTTCCTTTTCAAAATTGATGTCCAAAGATCTTACTAAACGATGGTCTGTAAGATACTTTAGCACCACTTGGGTTTGTATAACAATCACTGACATCTCTATTGCAAGAAGGTGATTAATCAGTTTCCAGTGTATCAAAAATATATATAATTAAAATATTGAAATTTAAGCAACTATAAAAAAAACTTCCAGAAAAAAGTTCTTGAAGAAAATTGCCAACAATCATTTTCAGTAAAGAATTAAAATTTATATCTATGATCAAAACTCTTTGTAAACTATTTATTAATTTACTTTACAAATTTATTTATAGATTACAATATTCACACCAAAAACTTAGAGTTTGGCTTTTTTGGCATGCATAATTGATGTATGTAAAATTTGTAATTTTTTTTTGTTTGTAGATTCCAAACTTCTTGGTGCCCAGTAAGTTAAAATATAAAACTTCTAAGCTAAACCACTCTTGTTTTGGTGGTTGGTGATGCTGAAAGTCTATCTTCTACTGAGCAGTTTAAAGCTATTTGTATTCTATTATTCTTATTTATTACTTGAATTGTTCTTGATATTAAATTTGTTGAATTATTTTCGACTTTTGTTGCTGAACTGGACTTAAAAAAATGTTTTTTTGTTTGTAGCAAAAAGATGTACTTATAATCTATAATTTCTAATTATTTAAATAGCTGAAGCACAGATAAAAGTTTTAGCTAATTTTGGTAATCTTATTTTACTTTTTTATTTTAATAAACGCGAAAGAGGGTGTCTATTATTTAAAACATATATTTGAAAAAGTCTTTAACTAGGTTCTTTTTGATGATGGTTCTTACAACAAAAATAAGCTTGCTCCATGAAAACTTTACCGTTTTTATATGTTTACGTAATTACTATCCGTAATAGTTGTAATATTTGTGATCATAAGATAAAATCAGTAATTGTTATATTTTAGTATATATATTTTTACTTTTAATGAGACTTGTGTACCACTTTTGGCGATAAACTTTTTTATTTTAAACCCATTTTGGTTACTACTATTCTTATAAATTTTGCTTGTTTACAACATTATTCAAAAGCTCTCTTTGGTTGATAACTTCTAACAGAACTAACCTTACGCAATTATACATTTTTAAGATTTCTTTAAATAAATTCAGAACTTATTTATTTTCATAATTTATTTTTATTTTTTAGAATAGTCCCTCTTAGATTTTTAAAGTTTTTAATGGTTTAATTTTAAAGTTTAAATTCAAATAATTTTTTTTCAGAAATTTATCTAATAAACATTATTATTATATTATATTATAAACAATTTCGATGAAGTTATATATTTATATTTTTATATTTACAATATGTGGAAATGCTCAAAATGTCCCACCAGTTAGTTTTTATAATAATATTTTGACTTTATTTAATTTTTGTTGTTCTGTTAGTACACTGAAGACTGTCAACATGGCATGTATAAAAATCTTGAACGAACTGTTGGTATACCATCAACTTATCAAGTCAGTTTAGATGAAAGTCCAAGAACAAGATGGAATCATGTTGTGAATCATAAAATTAAAGAGGTAGGTGGGTTTATGCTTTAGATGCTAGGTTTCAATAATAGTTCATAAAGTAGTTCATATAAAATTTTTGTTGAAATCATTTGTAATATAAGATTTAGAAAAAGTGTTTTTTAGATTCATAAAGCAATTGGAATTGTTGAAAAATTGATGGCTGATTTTTCCCCTAAAATCGTTCAGGCAATTAATAAATATTTAGTAAGTATCTTGTAAAAATTTAAACAAATCATTTTTAAAGATTACTAAATCTTGTTTTAGTATTTATACTTTAAAGTTGATGAGTTTCAAAATAAAAACAATTGATTAGTATTAAATGCTTTTGTAATATTTTATATAGTATTGTATGCATAGTTATGATTTATATATATACTCTTTTACCTAAACTATATCTTTTAGATTTAAATCATTATTTTTTAATTTAGAAATTACTACCATCAATTACTGTTTGGTAATTTTAAACTGATCTTTTAAAATTCTTTTTCTTTTTAAACTTGAAATAACTATAAATATAAAAATTAATTTTTGTTAAATAAGTTAATGCAATAATTGCTACATAATACAAATGTTGTTTGTTCTTGAAACAATTTTCAATGATAAATTGTTTATTTTAAACTGATTGTTTGAGTTTTTCACATAACTATTAAGTTTAATCAAAAGTTTTCTGAGTCATTTACTTGTTAATTGACCAAATGTTGTGATCATATTTATTCACAAAATTGTTTTTTTACTTACTCGTTTAGTAAACAATTTTTCAGGTACTACATCAGGTGCTATTTGTTTAAGTTTTTAATTTTGCAAATACTCAATATGTCAATAAATAAAAACATTAAGCTAGAGTGATATGTTTTGTTTGTATAAAGTTCATATTTTTTTTTTATTTTTTGTGACACTCATTTTTTATGACACATTTTCAATATATCATTTTATTATACTTTGAATGGCTGAAGTATTTTTGAATTTAATCAAAATAATAACTAAATTATTGGAACCTCTTTTTGTCTAAACCTTGTAAAATGGCTTGATTGGAATAATAAATTGGAAGCTATTATTTTATACAACTAAATTATATATGTACTAAAATTTAATCAAAAATGTTATTTAATAGCAGTAATTAAATGAAAATTGTAATCTTTTATTTCTTCTTTTTTTGTGACACATTTTTTTATATTTTTACTAATTGCTGATTTTTGCAGCCAATTTTGGTCAATAAACTCCCTGAACCTTATAATGAAGAATTGAAAGGAATTGCCACCACCACACAGATTCCATATGGTGAAATTCTTCTCTTCAATATCTTCTATGAGGTCTTTACAGCTTGTACTTCAATTGTGGCGACTAACTCTTCAGGTTTTTCTTATTTGTAAAAAAATATCTGAGGTTTCCTTTGAAACTAATTCCGTCAAAAGTTGAATAAAATATATTTTTTTAATTGTATAGTAAAGCAGCATTTCAAGTTTACAGTTTTTTTGATTTCAAATATTGATCTAACTTCTTGTGACTGTGGCAAATACCATCAAATAAATATTTAGAAATAAATAGAAGTTTTAAAATTAATTGCTAATAAAACAAAAATGTAAAGATGCAAAAATTGAAGAAAATAAATAATCAGCAAAAAACAAACTCAAAACAAACGTGCAGTTGATGATTTGATGACTGAATGGTTAAATACTTTGCTGAAAAAGTACTTTTGATAAAAACCCATAATTGTTGTTAAAATGACTTTCAGAAGAACTGCTGTGTTTCAGCTTGCTATGAATAATCTTATTTTCAAATTCTTGTAGCCGGTTTACTAATTGAGATTTATTTACAGGTTTCAATATCCACGCTAGGAACTTGGACTTTGGCTTATTTATGGGGTGACTAATTGATGAAGTAATTGTAATAATTCAAATTGATTTCAAATCTTCTTTAGGTGGGATCAAGTAAACAATACTTGGCTACTAACAGAAGCTCTAAGACCTTTAGTTGTTAACGTTGATTTTACTCGTCAAAATCAAACAGTTTATAAATCAGTTCATTTTGCTGGGTATGTTGGAGTTATTACAGGAATGAAACCGGTTTGTTGACTTTGTTTCTTTCCTTACATTTGTAAGTTTATTTGATTTACATTTTAGAATGCTTTCACTCTAAGTTTAAATGAAAGATTTAATATTGATGGAGGATACATCGGACTTTTAGAATGGATTCTAGGACTTAGAACTGGATCTTGGACAACTTTCTTGATGAGAGACGTGCTTGAAAAAGCAAATTCGTAAGTTTTACAACAAACATCTTTCGAATACTTTCACTGAAGGAAGTTTTCAACAAAATTGAAGCTGTTGTTATTAAGTTCAAAAGTAGAACTGAACTATTTAATTTATAAATTTTAGTTTATACATTTTTTTGAAACATTTTTTACAATAGTGTTTTGAATTTAAACAAATTTGATTTGCAGGTTTTTGTTTAAGTTTAATGTTCAGTTTTTCAACTTTAACTAGAATTTATTTTATAAAAAGAATCATCTTAAACACTGCTTAATGTGTCACAGCGTCTTCTAAGTTCACTAAGTTCTTGTTTCTCTTCTAGATATGAAGAAGCTGTCAATCTTCTTTCAAAAACCCAAACACTCGCACCAGTTTATTTCATCGTAGGAGGTTTAAGACCTTTTGAAGGATCAATCATCACAAGAGATCGAACTTCTCTTACTGATCTTCTTACAATCAACTCAACTAAAGGTTAGTTTTGTCAATTTGTTTATCATTTGTGCCTATCAGATAGCCAGGGCTCGGTTAAGAACAATAGGTTGACTTGATTAGGAGTCAAAGTAATTGAAACTTATGTAAGGCAGGTAGGTTGGTTGATAGTATCATCCCAAAAGAAGTCAAGTGTTGAAAAAAGACTGAAGTTTTAGAATAGATTAGTTGATGATGGTAAATCTAGGCTTGGTAGATTGGCTTGGTCAGGGCAATTGATGCCGAGGTTTCGGAGTTTCAGAAGTTTATTACTTTAGAGATCATTATATTGATTCTTTATCTCTTTTAATAAGCTCTTTGAATCTCTTTTTGATTAGGTTTTTAATCTTAGTATAAATCTTGTTGCTTAGAAAAACGGAAATACTTGGAATTGGATTATTAATCATTTAAAAATCTTTATACAAATTTCTTATTATTGATGCCATCTAAGCTTAAACTCCTGCTGGCAGCCATTGTATTGGCATCTTTCTTTCATGGATTCATGTCAAAAGAAAAAAATTATATAATCAAAAAAATTGATACTTAAATACTTAGAGGCAATATTCAAATAGAGTATAATCTAAAATCTTGTCTAAATATGACTGGTCAAAGATAATTAGAAGACAAGCAGGTACGTGCCCTAAGTGGTAAGATTTTCAAAAGTTTTGAGGATATATTCTTAGATTAGTCATCTATAACTAAAGTTAGATTACTCTTGACTTAATTAAGAAAAGTTATTTTATGTCCCATTCTGTTAAAGCTCCTAAGAATCAATAGAAGTTTAATTAAGCTTGAAGTTAGCAGATTGATCTATAAATTCTCTCATCCAGTTTATAAAAAGTTATTTTACAAATCAAACTTGTCTTGGTAGTTGAGAGCTAAACTTCTTTTACGGATCTTTTAGCAGCCCTAGTTTCATGTTAGTGTTTGTTCTTCGATAAAATTCTTCTCTAGTGTTCAATTTGTTTATTTTCAGAAGGATGGTATGTCCTGCAAACTAATTATGATAACTGGAAAAATCCACCTTTTTTCGATGATAGAAGAACAACTGGATTAAAATGTATGTCTGAGACCACTACAGAGGTTTGTGTTTCTTATTTTCATCTTTGTAATCATCTTTATGATGAATAATTCTGCTACAGGGACTTGTAATAAACGGTTTTTGATTTATTACAGCAATAAATACAAACTTGTGATCAAATATGTTTTTTTATAGAGAATTTCATTTGGAACAGTTTATGATGTACTTTCTACAAAGCCTGTGATGAATTTGGTAGCTTCAACTTATTTCATTTTTTTCAAGTTCTTTTTACTAATTTCAATTTTTTAGATCATCAAATCTCATAATGATGAAACTTTTTTTTTGCAGCTAACAACATACACAACATTGATGCAAGTGAATGAAGGCATCTTGTTGACGTTTGAAAGATCCTGTCCGAATCCTTGCATGCCTTGGTGATTCTTTTGTAATTTTCTACATGTAAATTCGAAAACTATCTCTAATCAATGTGACTTAATATTTTTTGTTTCCAAATTGATTTAAGCTTTGTATAAATGAAATCATTTTCTTTATATCTTGCCATATGATTCCACAAAACTTTAAAGATATATTTGTATTTATTTACAAATATTAGATTGGTAGTTTTGTGGCTGTAAACAAAACTATTACTTTTGCCGACAACTCTTTAGTACTAATTGATTGAAATATCAAATAATTATTTTAATATTTAAACAATATTATCACTTGAATGAAATTATGTATATTCCAATAAATCTTAATTTGTAGTTTTGATATCTAACTTGAAAGAAACTTTCCTGAGTGCTTAGGAATTTCTCACCTATTTATTTGTGATTTATATTTTCTGATTAAAGTAATATTTTGAAAATTCTCTTCATCTGTTAAATTGTTTATAAATGAGTCAGTTTTTTAGACATTGAAACAAATGATTTAAAATTATAAGATAAAAGCAATATGCTTCATTAGAATGCAAACAACACGACTAAAGTAGAATTTGCGCAAATTAAATACAAATATGTGCTAAATATGCTAAAAAAGTAAATGCTAAAAAGTTTTAATATTGGTTCTATTACTTTAATATTTAAAAGATTAAATGTTGTATTAAAGTAAATTACTTGTTATCTGATAGGATCTGTTCTAGAAGTGATTCCATGAAAGTTTTTGCCACTAATGTTACAACTATGATTAAAATCTATTAGCTATATTTTTACTGCCCGGTGCTGCTGTTTTACTACGTCAGGGTAAAGACCCCTTAAAAAGACCGCTTCTAAGCAAAATCGTGACTGTGGCGCTTATATGTCATCTTTTGGATGTCATCATGACACCGATTACCACAAGACACTATCCACAATAGTTGGAGAAGATACCTTCTGCGCTCGGTAGGTGGCGTAATAGAGTACGATATTCCATATTTTCGACGACGGGGTAGAGTTGGAACTCGCAAAATAGATTGGTAGCCAACCGACTTAACCGCTATCTGTCTTGTCTCTTAAAAGTTGTATTAGTCTTAGTAGTACCACATCATGACCATAAGACTGATTACTACAAGCTAGTTGGACTATTTACCAAAGTTTGGAGAATATATTTACTGCGCTCGATGAATCGCGTAATAGATAGTAGTGGTGACTACTCTTCAATAGATGTCAGAAAACAAACGATTTTTGAAACCATCTTGAAACACTACTAACAAGTTTTCAAAGCGATAGAAAATCTTTAAACATAAAATACTTCAAAATTGTCATGGAAAATAATAAGTAGCATACAAAGGATGTTGTATACAAAATATTCTAAAATAATACCAAAAACTACTGAAACCAAATAAAAGTCTTTAAAAATCATTAAATTAGACAAAAGAAGTTGAATTACTAAACGAATTGCCTTGCACTTTCGAAACTATTTTAAGCGGTAAAAATTACTCTTTAGCGCCATTCATAAAACAATTTAAAGATGGGAACCCAGAGTTTCTAATCAACTTGATTTTTCAAACTGTAAATCTAATTTAAATTTCAAGTAAGACAAAAAATATGAAAAAAAAACTTTTTAGATATATCTAGCAAACTGACCTAAAACAGTTTGTTCAGCAAAAAATGGTGATAGGCAAGTTTGGTGGATGATGATCACGGTTGTTGAGGACTCACCTGTTTAGTAGTCTCACAACAATTGAATATAAAATTTATTATTTTATTTATTGATCAAAGTAAGTTAATTTTTTAACACATGCTAAAGACGCTTCAAGACCACAATAAATTCCAATCATAAAAGAGAAAAGAAGTTGTTCATAATTTTTCATCGTTTAAATACTTCATGATTGTTACTTTCTATATCTTATTGATAACAACATTTTACGAGCTTTACTCCGTTGTAAAATGCACAACAATGGTAAACAACTTTCAATAATCCAAATTTGACAAAAAATATATAAACAAGTAAACGCTCGCATGCCTGCATTTGACATATACGGTAAAATAATCTTCTGTTATATAGTTCAAGTATGCCACAATCGATAAACTATTTTTTTGACAGTTATATTGAGACTAGAGATATAACCAAACTATTTTTGTAAACAATTGTAACATCCTTAATATTCGATAATTTTTTTTTCAAAGAAAACCATTAGTTTGAAACTAGTTTTCAAGAATGCAATCCAAAGAAATGTACTAGGTATCTAATATAGAAGCTCCTCAACCAAATTTTGTTTCATAGTTTAGTATTTGTAATCATTTTCAATGCAATTACCCAGTTCATCAAAAAATGGTTGATTATCTCATCATTTAAAACACTAATTTTTCAGATACCTAGTGAGGAATACAAAATTAAACAAACACTTTTGTTATGTTGATATAACACTAAACTTG
Source organism: Pegea sp. RAD2-039 (assembly GCA_034620365.1). Lineage (NCBI taxonomy): Eukaryota > Metazoa > Chordata > Thaliacea > Salpida > Salpidae > Pegea > Pegea sp. RAD2-039. The sequence continues at coordinate 87,224 of JAQGEQ010000305.1, read as the reverse complement.
CTAGACAATTTTAAATGAATTTTAAATGAATTTTCAATATAAGTTGCTTATTAATTCTGATTGAGGCAGAAATTTAAAATTCTGTATAAAAGGAAATTGTTTTTTTTGATTAATTATTCTTCTGCAGCTTTTGTATTTTTAAATTAAGGATATAAATTTAACATTTGATTTAATGATAGTAGCTGATTTCTACAAATTACATCAATGTTCGCAAAAAGTAGAATTTTTATTGAAAAACTACAGATTATAAATATATCAACAAGCAATCATAATAAGAACATCAAATTGAAACCTATAAACATTACTAATTCATCCAACCAAAAGGATCATCAAGATCTTTAACGTCCATCTTCTTGAAATCTTTGGAACTTTTCTTCTCTGTTTGATAATTCACCTTTTTTAATCTCTTCTTTTTTTCTTGCAAATATCTCTCCATTTTTCGACTAACTCTATCACCATGTTCAAGAACCTTTAAATATTTTGTACTTTCTGAATACTTTTGAACAAAACTATTGTAGTTATTATATAAACCAACACGTGTATTACTCAAATGTGGTTTACCACAATCATTTAGAGCTCCTACTAAACATCTCAGTCCTAGCTGATGACCTAGCACCCCAAACTCTTCTCCTACATTGTTATCTTTAATTTCAACTATGTCTCTTATTGAAGCTCCTTTCATGACCAGTTGAGAAGCATAAACATCAGCAGCTTCGAATGGAATTTTCACTCCAGTTAGCACCTTCAACCAGTCTTGTTTGGGTGAAGGACCTTTACATCTTGTTTTAACAAAGCTACCAGTTTGCAAAAAAGGATTCCAAATGTCAACTGGAATTGATATTTGGTTTCCAGCTGCTAGAATGGCAAGACGATGAGGTGACTGATGTATTCTTAGATTTTCAAGATCATCAGATGTAAGAAAGGGAATATGTTCATTGCGGATTTGATGCTGGTAGAAGTCGACTGCATATTCATTAGCAGCTTGTGAAGGGATGTTGATTTGCTGAAAAAAGTTGGTCCACTGTAAAACATCGTAAGCACGATCATTAAAAATCAGTTGCTTTGCTGGTCTCATCTTCCAACTAAATTAAAAGAAATCTGTAGAAAAGAAGATAACCTAGTAAGTAGGTTTACATTGCAACTAGACGAGAGTTAAAAGCTACAAAGTTGCTACTTTATTTAGTTATTAAACTTTTGTGTTAATCTTAAGTAAAAAAGGGAGATAAAAGAATTAGATAAACTTCAGATTATTTAAAACAAAGAAAAATCTTTTGTGCTCGATTTGTTATTCGAAGTTTTGTTGCTAGTGTTAACAAATGAAAGTTTTTAGCACTTTACCAGATAAGCATGCAACATTAACATCAGAAAAAAATCAATAAAAATAATTATCATCTTCTAATTTTATTATACAGCTTTTTATTTAAGCAACTTTTCAAATTACAATCCGTTTCAACAATTTTATTCTCTTTCACAAACAACAGATAAAGCTCTCATATAAATATAAAATATTTACAGTTTTTTCAAGACTAAACAAATAAAAATCTTCAAATGTTTATTTATTTACGGAATTTGTAATAATAAATTATTCACAACAATTTGAAAAAAACAATCTCATTATTAAAAGAACGGCCATGTTATTTAGTTGAACTTTAAAAAACCATAAGTTACTGTCTTGCCTATGACTATGCTTCCTGGCAATTGATTTTACATATATTGGTAAGCATTTAAAGTATAGGTAATCAACAAACATCTTTTATCTGTTGTTTGTAATATTTATATAAATAATATATTTATGAATTTGTATAAAAGAAATTGCCACAAAAACGATTTTCATTTTTGAAAATTGAATTAAAAATAATGTATTTGGTAATTTAAACAAACATCTGTTTTATGTAAACAATTATTTTCATTGATTATGTACATAAAATAGTTGAATTTTATGATGAAAATGAAGTTGTTTTAACTTTTTAATAAAAACTAAAGTATTAAATTTATTACATATTTACTTATATATTTGTTATAATGTTCAAAAGTGTTTTCTTAAAATAAGTCATTAAAACTAAATCAAAGACGTAAGAGTCTGACTAAAGGAACTAACTGATTGTTCTTATTTTTATAATATTTGCCAATGAATTTAGCTCAACTGAAGTGCAAGCTTTTATTTTCATAGAATCGTTGGTAATGTGCAAAACTTTCTTTCATAAAGTTTATTGCTATTTAATTCAGGCCCTTGTGATGTCTTTAGCTCACCATCCAAAGATTATCAAACAATTTATAAACTTTCAGAAAATGGTTTAAATTTAACAAAAAATTGAACGTTTTTGGTGAAAAGTTTGTATAAAAATGTTTAATCAAAAAGGCGACAAAAAAGAAACCGTTTTAGTATTATGTAATGATAATGACTCGTTATATCAAGCTGTATTCATATTACACAGTTTTGACAACCAGCGTTTCATACGATCAGAATAAAAGTGGTGACCATACGACACAGAAGTATGGCTGTTAAATTCCCTCCATCTACTACTTTGGTCTACGAAGCTCAACCAAAATATATTTATTAACTAATCAAAAAATGCTGATACTTTCATATTTTATGTGTTAATCAATTAGTGATGTTATCAATCAAAATTTTCAAACTTTTAGATGTATTCAACTTCATGGACGAGTATATTTATAATTCTGTTATTATTATTTTGAACACTTAGTTTCTTCAAATTTAATTGATAAACTCAATCACAGTTTGATAGGTTTATTTAATATATTTTAGTAGCTTGGCGTTACTAATCAGACGGATTAAACAACAATTTTGTAAGCTTTTATTTAAATATTGGCTGAATGTTTTTTTTTAGGTTTTTCTTAGTAAATTTCTTATTCCAAATCATTAACAAGGCCAAATCATACAGTAATTAAAGAAAAGTGGTAAAAATCTTGGACAAAAATTTGATTTATAAAAGTTATTGGAATTCTGCCGATTAGTTTCAAAAGTTGAAAACTGTCAAGTTCTTCAATAGACTTTAATTGAGCTGTTCATAGCGAAGCTAGTTAAGGAAAAAATAGATAAAAGTTTTTATCCAAAGTTAGGAAATGTAATTGTAGATGTTGGAACAACTCGAGTGTTCCGCTTAATTACACTGCTTTCTAAACTTTCTGATATTCTTCGTTAACAGCAGTCAACTGTGAAGATTAAAATTTTGATTTCCTTAATGATGCAAATATTAAATATTTGATGCCAAATTCAAGTCTTTTATTGATTTTAATTGTTTCATGTCAATCAATCAGAAATTTTTGATTACATTTTTTTTTTTGATTTTAGTACTTTCAAGACATATAAGTTAATCTAACGAATTTTCTATTAATACAATTTTGCTATCAGAGTGATTTTTAACTCAACCTTCGTTTTTATTCCAACAACAATTGTCCACAACTAACTGTAAATCTTTGTGGAACTAAACTATGAAAGTTTACAGAAAACTTAAAAAACAACAAAAAGTAAACTAGATTTTCAATACTATAAGCTTCAGTCAAATTAAAAAAAGTATCAATTTTTTCATTACATAAATATTTAGTTTTCATTCTATTTTAATAAGTGCTTAATTTAAGAGTTGCAAGATTTAACTGTAAATTCTTTTCTCGCTAAATACTCCTTTAATTGTTGTAAATTAATGTTATAGAAAATTTCATTAAACTCAAAAAATACTTTTTTTAAAAACTTAATACCTTGAGCTTGTTTCATATGTAAACTCCTTCGGCAAAACAATTTCAAAACGAGTAGTTGTTGCTGGCAAAGGCTGTAAATCAGTAAACAAACGACTAAAGGCCTTGGAAAGTATATTTTGCTAAAAAATATCATTTAGAAAGCAACTATCTGTTTATGTTAAGTAAACACATAAATTTGTTGAACAATCTGATTGAAAAAGCCTAGGCCATTTTGCATATCAACCATTTACTTTGAATTTCATCATCGGTTGTATATTTATTTACTTTCAGTGTATCTAAGACTAATTAATCTGACTAAGACTTTTTGAAATATTTTATTGTAAATATTTAGCTATTAGTTTATCAAATCTGATTTTAGTTCAAAACTTACAATAATTTTGAGTGATATATTTATAATTTTTTGTATATATATTTTTCAAAACTAATTAAGTTTCTTAATTTAAACTCTAAGCTATTATTAACCTTTTTGTAGTATGCAAACTTAATTATGTTTAGTTTTGTAAGTAATTTTTAACTAAATAACTTGAAATATTGTTTTATATATTTAATATGTATCTGCTTCGTTGTTAAAATGATGAAATGAATAAAAAATAGTTAATATTTCTTTCGAGTTAATTTCACTAATGCGGTTTATCAATCTAACGCAATACTTATAGAAGAAGTTATAGAGATCAATATAGAAGAATTTGAGGCTGATAAAGATCTTAATTTAATGTTCATGATCTGTAATGACAAAGATTTGACTTGCTACATATTTTCACAAGACTATAATGGACAAAAAGAAAGAATATAACTCAAAATAAACAACTTATTTGTTAATATCAAGTAATCTTTGATGAAATTTATCATCTAAATGAAACTAGATTTTAATGTTTCCTTCTTTGCTACTATAACAGCTGGTATATCAACACAATTTTAGAGAAGCGATTCTGTTTTAAGGCACACCAAACATCTTATGAACAATTAGGATTTTGTGACCTGGGACAGTGACCTCAAGGTTTGTGGATAGTGGGTTTCATTTCATATTTTCCTGTCCCAGGTGAATTGCCACAGAAGATCTATTTGAATTAAATTTGAAGTCCATAAAAATATTTTTAGTGTAAAAGTGGCTTCTTTGGTGACAACTATTTCCATTTTCAAAAATTCTTATAAAATCTGTGTTTATATAAATATTTAATAGCATTTGAAATTTCTGCTTTTGTCTTATATGTTTGTGAATATACTTTAAATCTCTGAAATATACTTTAATTATTTTCTCTTAAATTTGTTTAATAAAAAAACTAAATCTTACAATAATAGTTTGGTTTTTAAATCTGGTATTAAAGTTTCTTCTGATATGTAATGTTCCAATTCAGTTTTTAATAGTTTTATAGCACACAAAACGAGTTTTTATATTAAAGTGACCGTTATTTTTGTGTTTAGTGCCCTAATATACCAATGGTTTTCAAAACTATTGTTTGGAAATGTAAATTTTTTGAAACAGTAAGAACACTTACTCAGTTTTGACAATAAACAAAAAACTAGAGCTCTAGTTGTGTCAATTCACCAGTTTGAGTTGGAAATACTCTTGAACAAAATTAATTTAATAAAAACTATTTATCCAAGCGAAGATGGACTTGGTAGTCTTTAGTGTTATGACAATGACTCTTTATATAAAGCTTTCTTCCAACTAATAAGGCGGATAACGACAACGATAAGTATACTAACTAACAATATGGGCTACCCTCAACACAGTTTATTCCAAAATGATGTTTAACACATTTACCTCAGCGGTAAACTAATTTACTTTATTAATACAACATCCAGTACCTTAAATCTTCCCGAAAGGGCTTGTTTGAAAAGTTTTTTTTTAATGATTATTTTCTCTGATTATAGACGAGTTTTAACAGCTTTTTTCTTTCAATTATAGACTAAGTAAAACAAGTTTGCCTAAAACAATTATTAAAAACTAAAAACGATTATTAACACGATTTGGAAAAGTTATTAGAATTCTGCAGATTAGTTTCAAAAGTTGAAAACTGTCAAGTTCTTCAATAGATTTTAATTGAACTGTTCATAGCGAAGCTAGTTAAGGAAAAAATAGATAAAAGTTTTTATCCAAAGTTAGGAAATGTAATTGTAGATGTTGGAACAACTCGAGTGTTCCGCTTAATTACACTGCTTTCTAAACTTTCTGATATTCTTCGTTAACAGCAGTCAACTGTGAAAATTAAAATTTTGATTTCCTTATTGATGCAAATATTAAATATTTGATACCAAATTCAAGTCTTTTATTGATTTTAATTGTTTCATGTCAATCAATCAGAAATTTTTCTATCTAAAATATTGTTTTGAGAAGTTGTTTACAAAGTATATTTGTTGTAATTTATGAATCTATTTAAAATAAGTTATTAAAGGTATTTAAATATCTGATAATCATTAGACAGTTAGCCAGTGATACAGTAAATAGATTTGAAGTCACGTCTAAATTTCATTCTAAATTTCCCTTTTTTATCTGATCTCGTTGAATTCTGCTATGAAACTACAATTTTGTCTCAACTTCTGATGTACTTTTTGTTTTGCTTATTTTGTCGTCAACTAAAGGATTAAAATCTTCAATTTTTGATACTTTTATTTATGTTTCAAATATGTGAATCATCACCCGAACTATAAACTAAGACCACAAAAAGATCAATTAAATTGATTGTTAGATATAAGCAGAACCTGTAGTGATGAGTCTTCTTTAATAGCATTTATAAATGTATATGAAACTATAGAACCAGGATACTCAAACACAACCCACTACAATCATTTGTGTTCTTTTCTAAATGCTGTTGATGCCGAATATGGAAACTGAACAATGTTTACAAAAGTATGATGGTTACACTGTACTAACTGTCTTGACTGATTTTGTGATCGTACTCTCTAAAATAAATCACTTGTCGGAGGAAAGGAAGATATCTCTTAGGTTGATAACTGAAAAAGGCTTGCTGATCTGCGGTTGATATTACTATGCATCTTTCAATAACTCCTGACAAGATAGAGTAAGTTGTAAAAATACCAAAAGTTATTTGGTGAGGTATCTGTTTATACTAAGAGACTGTATGCGTAGAGAGAATTATTAGCAACTATGTAAACGAGAAGAAACATCGAAAAGGTTCTTTTGTGCCATTAGCTAAGCTGTTTGTAAATATTATGACAGTGGAAGCCTTTGCAGTTTATGATCTGATTCAGTTACAATTTCTAGGATACAAACATAACTTAGGCTGAAACAGGAGCTTAAATGTAAACTCTGTTGTACTTTTGGAATTGATTTCCTACTGAAAATACCCAAATAGTAAATACTTAAAATGTTGTTTTCGTATCTTTTAGGTAAAATAATTAGAATAAAAATTAGACATCGTAACCAATTGACTAACAAACATCATAAGCAACTTTTAGACTGTATGATGTAAACTTGTAAACACTTCAAATCAATTGTCAGTAATGTAAGAGATAACTACCAGTTTGTCATTATTATATTTTATTAACTTAAACACCATTTTATAAAATATAGAGAACTTAAACATGATAATGTTTATGGCATAATGAAAATATTATCAAAAAATAACTTCAAGAAAATGATCACCCAACTTTTTTTAATGAAAACAAATTTGAAAAGAATATAACATCGATATGTTTGATTTGAATATTCAAAATACCATTCAAGCTCTTTTCAGGCTTTCCAGGTTACCAAAGCTATGAGCAAATTGTTCCAGTACCAACTACAAACAAACACAAATCGTCACGACGACATCTAGTGATGATTTCTAACTCACTTTAGCAGCTGATGTCAAATTCTTGCGAACTTGAGGAGTCAAATAGCCGATGACATCTACTTTTGATTGCTCACAAGGATCTATAACTTTGGGGCCCCCTGTCATCATTAGAAAAACGATAAAAACCAAGTCTAAAAGCCAGTTAAATATCAACCTGGCAACAAAAGCCCTTCACGAATAGCTTCAAAAAACTCTACAACAGACATATCACCACCGACGTTTGTATGAAACGTCTCGATATTTGCTGTTAACAATTCAACTGCCTGCAGATAAAAGTTTCCACTTCAACAGCATCAGTAGAGAAAACTTTACTTACCCATTCACTCAGTAAAGCCCATGTTTCAGAAGTCTTACGAAGATAGTGAAGCAATCGAATTGTAAGCCTGTAGTAGGGATGTGAACTTGCATATTGCTAGTAAACAGATTTAATTATTGATAAATTGGATAAGATTAGCAGAGTAATTAAATCATTTTATTCTGATATCAAATATTTTGAGCTTTTTATTGAAAATAATGTGACATCAGTTGATACCTCAAACCACATACAGCGTCGTAATTGGGCCAGCGTTTGTAAGCAATCTTTTATATCCAACATATCAGAAGGTATTTTAGCACTTATATCTGGTCTGACTTTGCTAACATCTAGAAAAAACAAAAGCTTAATACTTGTTTAAGTATTGATTACATACCATTTTGCAATAATCGCATGATTTGAGAAGTTAAGTGCATTTTGACAACAACTGGATGACAGATTGGTTCTGCATCGGGAAAAGTTTTATCAAGCTCTGATGTGTCGAAAACAAGTTTGATTGAATTTTTATCAATCGATAGTTGATAATTATTACCCTGAAATATTATGGTCAGATGAGGATGAGGTAGTTAGGGACTGCTTACCGGTAAGTATTTAGGTAAAAGCTCGTAAATTTGTGATAACAATGATTTAGTTGCAAAAGAGCTGCTCAGAAGAGCATATTCAACTTGGAGGTCGTTTTTCAACACGGTTTGATTGGCAATGGCTCCCATTACCTTGATCCGCCAAATAAAATTGCTAAAAAATAAATATTGTAAAAGTTATGTTATTTGTCAGTTTAAAAATGATGAATAACAACATCTTATCAAAGAAACATTTAAAGTTAAAAATTGAAATAAGAGCAAAATAATCGATTACAAAACATTTTAAAATCTAAACTGAAGAAAAATTGATTTGGGATTCAATTTACAACAAAAATAAATCAACTGACTCTTGATCAATTTCTTTGCTTGGATCTTCCATTTCTTCAACTGTTTTCTTCAAAGCATGTTTTGTTCTTTTAATCACTTCCGTCAGCGAGTCACATTCTCCATCACTGGGATAAACTTCAGAATGTTTGGAATAGATGAAATGCCGTATTATAAAAAACGGGTCCTCTTTTTTTTTCTTCTGTTACACACAGATTACTCAGAGATTAAATCAAATCTTACATCAATCAAACCTGATCAGAAGATGGACTCTGAAATTCTAATTCCTAAAACATCAAGTTAAAAGTAACTCAAAAAACCACTTTAATAACTTACTGAGCTTTTTGGTTTGCTTTCCTCTAATTTCAAGCTTTCAAATTTACGAACATTCCGACCCACCTAAACAGCAAAATTTGAGATAATTTACATCAGTTCATCTCTAGCTAATCTTCTCAATTGTATCTTTTACTCGGATCAACCTTAAGACATCCGGATTTTTGATTACCTCAGGTTTGGAGTTAGATGAAAACGTTTCATCTTGTTGGTCTTCTGCAGAGTACTTGAGATCCTTAGGCAAATGACGGCCATTGGCTCTTTCAATAAGCCCCTCATGAAACAGTTGTCGAACTATTATACAAGCACAGATTGAAGAAGCCTGCTTCTTAGTTTTTCCTCGTCCGGATGAACTATATTCTACCAGAAACAACAAATAAATTTGTTGTAAAGATTTTGTAGCCTTAAGAGATTGTTGTATTAAGTAGCGATCATTTAAACTTCAAAATAAACATTTTACGGGCGACTAAGCAGGTAAGATAAAAACCGCTATGAAACTTATAAAAGAGGTTTTAATGCGATAAAAATATGTTTTTTAAGTTAATGAGTCTTATAGATAAACTTGAAGACATTTTGGCTAAAGAAAAAATATAACAATTTGAATGTTTTGTAAGCTTACGTTAAAGGCTGTATTTTGGAAGCATGTGATAGAGCAACTTTCTATTATCAAATCTAAATCATTAATTGTTTAATCAAATCACAGCTTACTAACTTGTAGAGTCTAGTAAGTTTTCAAAAAGCAAAGAAATTCCAAAAGGTTATAAAACGAGTTTATTTATCATTATCTATTGCCATGTTTCAAACCAATTCATCTCATAAATTAGTCGTTTTTCAATCTATTGGAATTTCTTTGCTTTTTATTAGATTATGACAATTTATGAAATTAATTAATGGACCTATAACTAAAACTAATTGTATTTAAATATATACATTTCAAATTAAATATTATATAATAGAATACTTGATTCCTATATTTTCAAAATTTATATATAGTTAAAATTATATCAAAAAATCCAGCTGGAAATATAACTAAATTCTCTTTATTTTATTCTCCTATAATAAACAACACCTAGAATAGTAGCTAAAGAAGTAAGTGCAACAAACCTTTCTGTTTAATAAAAAGTATGAACTTCATCTTACAGGTAAATTCAAAATCTTGATCTGTTCCAATTTTGCTAAATAGGTAAGTTGGTGCGGACGAATGATTTAGTTGGAGAAATTCAGTGAGTCTCGTCACACAATTACTCAAAACCCATCCACCATTATTGTACACCTAAAAATAACTACTAAATATTTTCTCATATGACTTCTATGCAATTCACTTTTTCAGCACTTTCTTTGTGAAATTTTGAAACAAAATTGGATATAGTTGAAGAATCATCAACATTCAAGTCTTGTTCCTAAATGAGACAAATCAGAGGATGTAAATCAAACAGACACTTACTGGTCGTTCTGGTGCTTCAAAAGGTGACATTAAATCATTTAGAACAAGATAGTTGACGAACTTCCATGCAGCTCTGCTTTGAGCTTCTTTTTTGGATTTACCCTTAGCACATTCTGAATTGTCAAAGCCACTTACTGAAAGCTTTGAACAAGATTTTATTAATTAGAAAATTATGAAAGAATTGTAGCTTACACTGCAAGTAAACTGCATATCATGTGAAGACCCTTTTCCAGAGCATTCATAATGAGGTTTATAACCTCTCTGACCACACCAAGCATAAAGAAAACTTTTGATCTCTTTTACTTTAATGGGTTTATAAGCTTGAGGCTGAGTAATAAAAATATTTATATAAATGAAACAGCTATTTCTAACAGTTATAAGATTTTACAACATTTTATATTACCCACTATCAATTAAATATAAAACACTTTAATTATTAAGCTTAATTCTAATAAACCAAATATTTCAATTTACACATTGAACTTCATTGATGTCTCTATGGAAATCCCTGCTATCACCTTTAAATCATTGATTGTTATTTTTTCAAGTAAGAAAACAAGTCAATATTATATTAAATAATATTATTTTAATTTATTATATGTTTTACCAAAGATATAAATATCTCAAGTTTATAAATACAAAACCTTTATTTTAGTTTTCACTTACCATGTCTACCATAATAACTCATTATAGAAGCTATAAATGTTATAAGACTACAATGTACAGAAAATTCTAATAAAATAATAGAAAAATCATAATAAAATTTAAATGACAAATCTTGAGTTTAAAAAACATTCTTAAAGTATTGTTTATAAAATTGAAGTTTTTGAAAAGTATGAAAAGAGAACTTGATTGAATATTACTAAATAATAATAAATTTATATATATCAAATAGATGAATTTTTTAAACACTATAAAGATATAATTTTTTTTGTTAAAAATAATTAGTTTAATATTAAATATGATTAGTATAATTTAATTAAAAAAAATTAAATTAATTAATTAAAATTTTATAAACATAGAATTAGTCAAATTTCTATAAAAAACAGTTTTTAAAAACAGAATTCGAATAAATTGATTCAGAGTAAACTTATGTTTTAAAACAACAATTAAAAAATATGATTTAAAAACTTTTAACAGAAATAAAAAAATATAAGTAATAGTAGTGTCTAATTAATATTCAAATGTATCGGAAAGCCATTTACTGAAGGAAACTAGATTGTACTTAGTCTAGAAAGTCATTTTTGTAAAAAAACCATTTTAGAGTTTTCTGAGAAAGTTAGATTATTTTTTCGTTTAGAATCTGTGATGATTAAATTTATTAGAAAATAAAATGATCTAGTTTTATAAGTTTTTGTAAAAATATTTGCATGAATATACACAAATATGTGGTAATGAAGCAGCAAAGTTTTAGGATTTTTATGATATACAGTAACAGTTATTTGTTAATGTATATTCTCGTGAAAACAAACATATTCTCAGTAAATGAATAGATTATTATTATTATAAAGCAAAATGCTTTGCTCACTTCATGCATCAAACTAAGTGGGCTAGAAAATTTTATTTATAATGTTTATGTCTTAATACTTTTTCAACAGGACTATATCATTAACTAATTACATAAAAGTGTAAAACCAAAAGTTAGATAAGAAACTTATATTAAACTTTATGCTTCTTTACTATGAATTTTATGAGAAATGCTAAAATTTATTTTTAAAAATGGTTCATCAACAAACTTTTGGGTATATTTATTTAATAAAAATGTTATCACCTTTTCAGGTTAAACGTATATCAACTTTTAATTAATGTTTTTTCTGAGAAAATAATCAAAAACTGTATTGCTTAAGATTACAACTTTCAATTTAATAGCAAACTAAAAAGAGTACTATTTAATAATTACAATGACCTATTTTGGCCGAGTATTAATTCGGCCATTTTGGGTGTGCTATAAAAATAAAGTCAAAAATAAAACACGGTTGAGTGCAACCAAACTAGAAAACTTGTTAGAGTTTCTTCTTGATCTTTGATGTTACTTTTTCTGTTCTTTAGTTGTTTGTAGAGTAGAAAGCGCCATTTGAAAATATAGTCCTATTAACTGTTATCGATTTCATATCGCGCTTGCATGAACACTTAGAACAAAAACAAAGGTGGCCGATGTTATCTTTACCCTTTAAGAGTTCTCCATACTAAAGATTTTGTACATGTCATCGTGCAGAGCGATAGATAGTCTTGTAAGTTTTTAGATAAGGTTCATTAAGGTAAATAAAGATTTAGGATGTTAAAAATGATTGCAGAAGTAATAAGGAACGATCAGCTCAAAGCTATCTGGATGTATCTTTTATTTTTATCGGAGGTAACTCACTAAATAAATTACAGAGGCTTTCTGAAAGATTTTGAAGACTCGTCAGAGAAAAAAAATAATTTTCAGCGAACCGAAAAAAAGGATACTTTTATCAATATTGTTTATTATATTTTTTGACAATGAAATATAAAAATATATGTTTGAAACTTGTTTAATGTATTTAATACTTTTTTTGAATTTTTTTAAACAAAATGATTTCTTTATTTTGCTTGCATTTATTTTTCTCTTTCTTATGCTACTAATATAAACTTATTTTTGAAAAATGTATATCATGCTCAATTACAATTTCCTTCTTCCTCTTTTTCTGTTCAAACAAATAACTTTCAAAGTTTCCCTTCCTGTTTAACTGTTTCTAGTGGTCATTGATTTTTTTGTTTAATAAATAATCTTAAATAAAATACTTATTTTTCCTAAAAATGCCAATTACTTTTAAAAAATTATTTTATCTTGTATGAAACAATTTCATTCAATTAGTTTTTTATTTTATCTGCTAATTTCTTTTAAGCAGTTCAATCTTTAAAGCAACATTAAATAGAAAACTTTTTATATAAAATTAGTTTGTCGAGAAATATCGATAACCTAATGAGTTTGAGGTTTTATGGGTAAGTTAAATTAAAAGATATAATTTACAACTTTTTAAGAGGTGATTCAAAAATAGTTTAATCTCTTAATTGATTTTTTTCAGTTTTTATTTGATTAAAAGATAATATTAAAGTGTTTTACTTATTTATTGTTGTCGAAAGTAAAAGTTTACAAAGCTTGTTCTTAACAAATGATATTTGATTTAGCTGTACAAAATTAAAAGCAAGTTTAAAAGATGTACTCTTTATTCATGCCAAAGTAAAAATTCCATGGCACCGATATTTGTACCAATCGATTCTGTGCTTAAGGTTAAATCATCTTAAACAACAGTTAACAAGGTAGAAACAAAAAGGTTATACAAAAGTTTTTTAACAAGAAAGAAACACCAAACAGAAACAGGTAAAAATAAATTGAAATTAGAACAAGCGCATTGGATTACAACATTCAAGTTGTAATTTACAAAGTGAAATCAGAAACTGATTAACTTTAGCAATTGCTAATCATAGTAACTTATTTGTAAAAAGCAAGTTCCTATTGCTTTCTGAGAAGCCTGAAAAACAAATTGAAAATTTAATTTTTAAATTATTACCTGAAAAATTGTATCTTGTTAAACTTTACTTACAGAAATTATCACTCCATTAGGAAGAGGCCCTTTAACTGAAATAGTTTTGTGGGCTTTCCCTTTTATTTCATAAACTACTCCATCATACTCTACTGTCACATAGCCAGTCTTCTGACAAGTATTAGTTTCGAGATTCTCGTTTACACCAACACTCTCAATTGCTGAAAACAGAAAGCTATTGAACAGTTTGCTTGTGATAATTAAAATGTTATTAAATTTGATAATTTTTTTAATAATTAAAATAGTTTGTTAAACCAGCTTAATTATTAAAGTTGGTATTTGATTTACTTAAGTGAATGGCTTTTGGAGTAGAATTTGGTAATTCAGTGATAACTAGTCCTTTTGCACCTTCAGGAATTTCAAAATTTCTTCTGAGCAGTACTCCTAATTAGAAAGAATTATTTTTGATTTAATAAGAAATAAGAGATTTACTATCATTAGGGATATCAAGTTGATAAACTTCAGAATGGAAAGTACAGCTACTTCCATCTCCTCCGCAAACTCCACAGACATCCTTTTTTACAAATTGATCACCATGAGAACAAACAGTGTGCTGTCAAAAAGAAAATTTGATTTTTAAGTCAAGTACTTAAATTAAGAAATTTTTGTTCATAAACTTTATTCTTTATATTAAATTAAGTTCTGTTACTTCTTGTTGTTAGAAAAGCTAAAACTAAAGATTTTAGAAGCTTAACTTACATAGCATTTTCCTTGATAACAAGTACCAGATGTTTGACCAATAAAACAAGGTTGGCCATCTTCCACAAATTCAGGAAGCAGAAAAGGATCATCACATTGAGATGTTTTACAAAACATCAAGCAAGCCTTATTTTCTTAAGAAAAAAATGACATATGATTTGTTTAAAAATAATTTTTCAAAAGTTTTTAGAATCTACAAACCATTTGTTTGGTAGGCTGGTTGCAAGCCTAATTCAGTACACCTTTGTTTACGATAATAAGGTGTTACGGTATTTTCAGAGCTGCCATCACACTTAACAAAACAAGGTGTAACTTCTGACGAATTACCTTTGCAGTCACTACCTCCATCTAAAGGCCTATAAGATCATAATAAAGATTTGATTGCTATTGTTGTCTATTATACAAATTTAGTAGAATTCCTTCAGACTTACGAAGGTGAATCACATTTTCTAAATCTAGACTGAACTCCAGGACCACATTTTGATGAGCAGTCAGACAAAGTACTCCAGCTACCCCAATTTCCATTAACTTTGTTTTGTTGCAAAAAGTTTTGTATGCCAGCTAAACAACGCCCTCTTATACAAAACTGTAAAGCAAGAAGTTGTGAAAGTTGTTTCAGAAACTGTAGAATACATCATAGAAAGTTAAAAGTGTGTACTTACACTATTTGGTCCGCATTTAGTTCCACTTAGAACAACACTACCTTCAGAGAACACAGCTTCTTGCGAAATAAAAGTAATCGGCTTCATACACCAAAGTTTACCACAGATGTTTGTAAGCATCTAAAAGAAATCTATTTTTAGATAGTTTTACAACTGAGCCTTAACGAAATTTATATTTCTGTATAAGTTTCTTATATCAGTGTAAGAACAAAACAATTCATTAGCTTTTATCGAATTTAAGAAAATCTGTTATTTTCTCAGTTAAGAACCTAGATATTTACCTGAGGAGCAATAACTGCACCATTACCCCACAGTCTAAAACATTGTGCATTATGTGAAAAGAATTTTCCTGGATAAGCTTCAAATTGGCCCAGAGGCTTGACTTGCTTATTAACTAAGCATGTAAGACGTCTGAAAATTGTATCAAAAATATGTTTTTTTATCAAGTATATAAGTTATTAATAAAACAATATTCTATTTGACACATTGATTTAAAAGCAATTAACTTACGAGCTTTTTTCAAGAGAAGCAATAGAACATTTTGACCATTGCAAAGAGTTAAGTCGTGGTAGTTTCAAAATAGAGGTGACAAAGTCGTGTTGCCGAAATTTACAAGTTGTAAATTCAACTGGGACAACGTGAAGCCTACAGAAAAAATAAAAATAAAATCCATTATCTATAATTATAATCTATAAACCAAAGTTAAACATACGCAAATGCAATGCTTTGTGTCAGTCTGAGTATTGTAGATGAGCCTGAATCTTGTATGCTATAAATTGGAGTTTCTTCTTCGCAAACAAATCTTTTAAAATTCATTTCTAAAAAATGCATACAAAAGTAATGGTAATTGAACCAATCAAATTAGATATTTACTTTTCATTACGTAGTTTTCGTTTGCGAGTAGAATTACGATATCTAACTCATCTATTTCAGCTTGTGCTTCTAATTGAAGATGTGACATCACAGCCTCTAAACCAGAATTAACTGCAACTCGATGAACGTTTTTACTCTGTTCGAAAAGTGAAATCGTTTGTAACTTGCAACCGTGTTTGCACAAAATCAGCAAGTGATAGTGTTTGGATTAAAGTAAAAATTAAAGAACTTTTAATACCTGAGCAAGATCTAGCTTCATAATCTTTTCCAAACTAATCTTTATGTCTAACCCCTTTCGTTTAAGTTGAATGTGTTGAAACAGTCTATTTGTCTTGAAAATATTTTATCAATAAGAATTTTGTAAAAAATTATTACTTTTATACTAACTTATAATTATTACTTAGTAAAATCAAATCATTAGAAAATTAATATACCTCGTAAACCAAGTAGTTGATCCAGCTATCAATACCTATGGTTGAATGTTTTCTTATAACTTCTGCAGACACAACAACTCCAATCTTAACTGTGTATGAGTACTTTTGTGGATAATTAAATACTCGTTGAATACGTTGAATAGTAGCATTGAACTTATTCGGAGCGACACTATCCTCAAACATTTTAGTAACTAAAAATATTTAAATTGTTTATCAAGTTTATTCATCTTGAAAAATAATGTTTAAAATACGTTTATATTCAAGCAAAAAATAAACTGACACAGTTTTGGTCAGTTAGATTAATTCTTTTACTTACTTGAGTTAGTTAAAATAAAGTTTCATAAAGATTTTATTAGAAGTAATTTTTAAAAGAAACCACAAAAACCATTTTACAAACAACTTCTTAACTAACTAATTGTCTTGTCGAATAGAAATTTATGCCGGCCTGCTTCTTTGTTCATTACATAATCCAAGCCTACAATAAACAGTCAAAATTATTTCTTGCATATAACTTAGTTAAATATAATAAGTAAAGCAAATATGTGATGGTAGGATAAGTTAGCTATTAAATTTATTTATTTTGATTATCTTAAATAATTCACTGAATACTTTTAATGAATACTTTTGATTGTAAGCATTTTAATTAAAAAGAAAACTTACCAAGAAGGTTGTTTTTTCTTTCATTTGAGAAGGTTAACCCTGAAGAAGTTGTTTTTAATGAATCATTTTTCAATAAAATAGAATCAAACAATGGCTACTTACAAAGTTCTGGGTCAACCCAAACCTCTGGAGTTAGCGTCAAAGTATCACTACCTGGCGTCCAATCAGTTGAATCAGTTGGAAAGTTATCATCAAATGTTGGTAGTAAAGAAACTATTAAAAATTAATATTTGAAAAAAAGCTAGAAACAACCAATTAAGCTGAAAGTATTTTCTTGTCTATTTACTTGTTAACTACTCTAATAGTATTTAAACAAAACATCTTATGAATATTTTCATCAATTAACGAGAGATATACACTTGTTAATATTTCAACAAAGTAACGAAAGGAGAAACAAGTTACATTTTAGATACAAATCTTTCAAACTTTCAAATTATAAATATTTTAAAGATACTTTAATAAGATAACAAAATTGAAAATAGTTTCTTTAAATATAACTTTTAATGTTGATTACTTACGAGAGTGGTGAATATTTTTTAGGTATTTTTTGTATTTGTACATTACAACTTCGGCCGGATTCCTTCGCACCAAAAAGTATCGATATTCTCCATTAATGATGAAAAAACCAAACTAAAAGTTAAATAAATTAAAAGAACTGATGCTTATATTGTCAAATAGTTGTACTAACTTTTTGGCAAACGTTGTAATTTACAAGTGTCTTACTAATGGGAACTTTTTCACTTGGTAAATGTGCTTCTGAATTCAGCAAATGTCCCGTTAGCATACAAGTATAATTTGATAAAACATTTGTTTCGAGCTCCATATAATATGGCTGTACACTTCTCACATTTCTGAAGAGCTTTAGGTAAACTTTTTGGGGACTGGAAGCTAATTGAGGATGCTGAGTCAAGACACGATCATAAACTGGTAATGCTGTATCTGAATATCCAAAGTTGTATTGATGATTAACGCTCTTTACTAGAGCACCAACAACATTATCAGAAATTAAATTCATGTTAGAATCAACCACGTTGATGTGATATGAACCCATGAATTTTGGTCCAGAATCTGTTTTAAAAATATAATAAAAGTTTGTTTTCATGACTTGCTTTTAAAATGAAAACACTTACTAAGTCCTGATACCTTAAAGGGAGTGGTAAGTTCAGCAATCTATAAAAAACAGTTTTGAAAAAAAATATTTACTGAATTGTTTGTTACTAAAACTAGTCGTAATTTGAACTGACTTGTACTAAGAGTAATAAACAAAAAACTCCGACAAATTTTCCTCCAACGTCCATTGCAGCTGATAGTTATCAAACAAAATATTATTTTATTCAAGTTAAAAGCTTTTTGAAATTTCTGCAAATCAAAAATTAGAAATTGTTATAAATAATTACACAAGCCATCAAGTAACGAAAACATACAAAATCCTTTTGACTTAATAAAAGTTTTGAAAAGAAAAATCTTAAAGAAACAACTTATAAATTTGTCTACATGTTAGTAAACAGAGTCATTAAAAGAGTTTTCAAGCTAGAATCTTAATTTTCGTTTTTCTTCTTCCATGAAAGGTCAGCTAACATAAAGATGTTTTGATGTTATTTGCAGAAAGTTTTGCTTTTTGACCGGCAAAGTACATAAATGTTAACTTAGTTTAAACTTTAACTAAGTTATTGTTAGATCTATTTCAACCAGTAAAAAGGCAATATAAGCTTTATTCTACTTTTCTTCGGGTTAAATACTGTAAAGATAATGCTGTAAAAGGTTAAATAAGATTTTACTTTAAATAATAAAAGTTACCAGCTGATAAACTACAAATAGTCGTTTAGATTTTCTACTCAATTTTTTAATCACTTATATTCTACTTGGAGAAATCTAAAAAGATTATCTGTTAATGATCTTAAAAGATTGAAGAGGAAATATTTGAGCCTTAAATCTAATTTCCTAATAGAAATTGAAATTTAGAAAATTGAATTACGGTATTAAAGAAAACATTACAACAATTACGAAAGTACTTGCTTTGTTAAACTTTCTGTAACTTTCATATAAATATCCATTAAATGAATATTTAACGAATTACACAGTTTTGAGTTGACGTAAAACAATTTCACCTATTCATGCAATATATACATACTTATTACTTTCTATAGAAAATTTATTGAGCATAGTTTTGGTTTCGCAAAGGCGCCAGCATTCATTCAATAAAAAAGCAGTCGAAATTCAATTTGAAACAGTGATGCCATCTAATAATTTAATAATTGCTTGTCCCACTTAACAACCGAATGATGCTATTTACAGGAATAGAATAATTATCGGTATTTAGTAGTAATATTGGTGATACAAATAATTAATTAAATAAATATCAGTATTATGACAGTAATAATAATAATAATATTAGCAGTAATGTTTTATGGTAGTAGAACGTGTTCATGATAACTTCTGTACTAACGATAAACTCAATATTGAAAAAATAAGTACTTCCTTTAAATAAACTCATATTTTATTATCTCTTTTTTTGAATTTTTTGAACTTGAAACTGCTCAACCATTCATGCTAAACAAAAAATCATCAAAAACCTTTGAGAAATAAGCTTTAGTCTTTACAGTGGAATTTTGTACTTAAAGATCTATGGTTTCAAAGTAATGTTTTTTAGACATTACTTTAAACCATTTACTCTAGGCAAGGTCGTAACATGATTTTCACAGTTTCGACGCTCCTTTATATCGTAAAAAAAGTACACAATGATTTCCATTTTGAAACTGATTTTTATTCGCAAACCAAACTTACATCGTTAATGTAACTTACCACTTTTTTTGATTCAAATGTTTTAACAAATACATCAGCTAAAAAATAGTTGCTTAAAAATTTAAGGATGATATTTTGCAATAAACTAAAATATACTTTATTTTGGTTTTTAAATTTTAACAACTATTTTTATATTTCAACAGTTATTTCAACCTAACATCTGATTGCACATCTAAAACTTCTAGTGATAAAGATCAGAAACTGTGGTTGCAGTTACAGTAAAATTTTTTTAAACTTTTCCATGTTGTGTAAAAATGAATTCATTTCACCTAAAGTACGTTTGAGCAAGTCAAATAAGCCTCTGAACTGCTGCACAAAATCTGTCATTTTTTTACAAATGTTGAATTTTTTATTGTATCATTTAACAAATAATATTCTAATTAATTTAAACAAAATTATGCTAACTACATTTACTATTTAGCCCTCTCAAAGCTGTCATTTAGATTTCAGATTTGGTTAATCTACATCAACTTATAATACTTTTGCCTCAATCAAATTTGTGATTGTTCAGTTTATTTGTAGGTAGAAAAGCTTAACATTGATTTTAATAAAAACAAAATTGTTTATATATTTGATGGATTTTTGCACAATATCATCAGATATTTAAAGGAGTCCTATCTAGAGTAAGACTTGATTAATAACTTAAGAAGTTTTTCTTTTTACGACCATTTTTCCACCCGGAAGTATGTTTTAACGATTGAAGATAAAAACAATTCGAAATCCTTTTGCAAATCATTTTCAAATTTCTCAATCTCTTGCTTAAAACTAAATGTAATTTTTAAACTTTTTATTGGTTTGTCAATTGATAAGAAACAGAAAACATAGTTGAGCAAACATTACAAATGTGTATGGATAATTTATTAATTACAAAATATTTTTGTAAACAGTTTTATTCCGCTAAGATTACGTTACTTATTTGTACTTACAAAATACTTATCAAGAAATAATAAGATGAAGACTATAAGATTACCAGACGTGTTTCTTAATTACAAACTTCTTGAAAATTTAGAAATACATACAAACTGTTTCAACATTAAAAAGTTTGCGGAGGTTTGTCTCAAAAAGTAGACGACCTTTTAAGGCTTTAAAGTAGTCACATTACAGTATATAATTTGTAAAATCATTAAGGCATTAACATACTTGCAAAGTTATAAAAGCAATTTTTGACAAATTTCATATTATTTATTAGCAATTATAGATTACATCGAATGAAATAGGTTTTAACATTTTTTGACACCATGCTATTTATGAGTTTAATAAGAATTATAAAAATGTTAAATCAGGAACTCTACTTTTGTATGTAAGAATATTTAACAGTTAAATCACTTATTTATTTACATATTCAATAAATGGCTGCAACTCAGATTCAACGTTCTTATAGCGATCAAAAACCAAATATTATGATCGAACAGATAATGAAAAGGTCTTAACTATCACAATGTAGAATTAATATAGAAAGGTCAAAAACACTTTAGAGAGTAATATATATATTATTAATCAAAAAAGCATTGCCGTTCGAAATTGCAAATTCAAAAAAATATAAGTTACAACCTAAAATTAATAAATTCGTCAGTATTATGAAGATCAATTTGATTTTGATTAGATGTAAAAGTATCAAATAAAACAATAACTGTTAGAAAAAATATTATAAAAAGATATACTGTTGCAGAGCAAAGTATCTGAAAATGATAATCTTATTGTTCTCTAAAAACATTTTATAAGCTAATTATTTTATGTTAGACTATTTATAATCAAACAAATAAAAATCTGTTTTATATAATTGAAAATTGCATTAATATTTTTAATATTAATTACAAGAGCCTGTTAAGGTGGTAGTGGTAGTTAGGGCAATAGTTAGATTTTAAAATGTTTTTAACATGCTATAGACACAAGCTAGCATAAAACCTTTCAACAGTAATGTTTGTGATAAAAGTTTTGCTTTAAGATATAGTTTAAGTTGGTTCATTCTCATACATGCAGTTTACTGTTAATAACTTTTTCCAACCTTTCTTTCTATAAATGTTGTTCCTGTAAAAGTAGTTTTAAAAGTAACTTTTTTAAGTACACCAAATATAAAGTAATACTTTACTAGACTTATTTAGTACTAGCTGTTACTAGTTTTAGTTTGCCTTATCACAAAGTCAGTCAATTCAGAATTTGCTGCATATGTGTGAATGTTCAGCTGGTTGACAAGAGAAAGATATAAGTTCAGACTTTGTGGGCTGAATTCTGAGCTACCAGTTCATAAACCAGACTTCTACAACGTGTATAGCTGGTTGAAGTTGCAAAGGATTGCAAGACAGTAGCTAACTATCATCTGCATACACTAAAATACTATCATCATCTACTACAAACGTTCTTTGATAAGATCTTCAATAAGAAGCAAAACCAAAAGGGGATCCAGAACGGAACCCTGAGGAGCACTACTGGTGACTTGACTGGGTGTAGATAAAGATCTTTCTTCATGCGTCCGCTGGTTTTACCTCACAATTAATCTTCAATACACTTAAAGATAAATTTGTTTATTTCTATAGAAGGTTTATTTTTAAATCTTTTCAAACAAGAATTAGTTTGTTGTGTTGGACAGCTTTAGTAAAACCGAGATATATAATGTCACAAGGAGTATTACTTTTATAACGGGGTAGAACTTTATTAAGAAAAAAGAGATGTTGACTTATGGACGAACTCTGTTTCACATTGCAATGCTGGGTATCCCATTTCAAGTGGTCCTCCAACAAGAGACTGGTCAAATGATTGTGAATGAGATGTTCTTAAGTTCTACAGATAACTGAGGTCAATGAAACTGGTGTATAGTAAAGTGCAGTATTTCTGGGACCTCTTTTTTGAATAAAAGTAAAGATAGCTTTGTTCCAAATTTGTGTATTGTCAGTTAATTTAGCAGATAAAGATCGTAAACATATTAGTATTTATTAGAATTTATACAGTTTGCAAAACTATAAAGATATTTACAAACATAAAAATGTGCTTAAATGACCACCTTGCAATGTTTAGAAATATACTTCTTTTATTTATTACTTTCGTAAAATTTTATTAAACTCATAAACACTATACTCTCATTAAATTTTAAAGACTGATTCATTTCATATTATATTTCATATCATAAAATTTAAGTGGTAGTTAATACAATAAAGTTTCTTAAAAACTATTTTTAGAATTTTGTAATTACTTTAATGATCATTAAGAATACAAATTGTAATATTTAATGTTTTAAAGCCTTAAAAAGTTACCTGCATTTTTTAAACAAACTTTCACAAATGCATAAATGTTGGAACATTGTCTGTATTTCTAAATTTTCAAAAATCTTGTGAAACCGTCTGATAATAATACAGTCTCCGTTTCACTATTTCTTGATAATTTCTATTTAAGAGCAAAATAAATAACCTACCATATGTAATCTTGTTGGACTAAGCTAAAAGTATTTGAAAATTATTTCGTAATTAATAAATTGTCCCAACTCACATGAAATTCCAAATTTTTGCCATACTTTTGAATTTCTAATTCATTTTTTTTTTATTTTTATTTCATTAATCCTTTTGATTGAATTTCTTAAATAATTAAGCCAATGTTACTCTTAAAAGTGCATCTTTTAGATATCCGATCATTTTGTATGACAATTAGCCAAACAAATATATAAACAATTTTGTTATATTATAATCAATGTTTAGTTTTTTTACTTACAAATGAACTGAACAATCACAAATTTGATTGTGGCAAAAGTATTATAAGTTGATGTAGATTAATCAACTCTGAAATCTAAATGACAGCTTTGACAGGGCTAAACTGTAAATGTAGCTAGCATAATTTCGTTTAACTTAATTAGAACATTATTTGTTAAATGATACAATAAAAATTTCAACATTTGTGGTAAGAAAATGTTCAAATAATTAAAAAAAACTTATCAATCTTTGTAAAAAAAAGGCAGATATTTTAAGCAATTCAAAGACTCATTAGTAATTTGTTTGAGTTGCAGGACTAGTAGGCGAAATGGATTCTCTTTTACTTTAAAAGGAGTTGTTTATAGATTTTATTACAGTAAATGCAATCACAGTTTCTGATCTTTATCAATAGAAGTTTCAGATGTACAATCAGATGAAATAAATGTTGAAATATAAAAATATCTGTTAAAATTTGAAATCAAACTGAGATAGTTTATAAATGTACATTTTAGTTTATTACAAAGTCGTATCTATCAATTAATTAGCAACTTTTTGTTGTTTGATATAACTGTTCAAATATTTGGATCGTTAAAAAAACGATCATTTTATAAATGTAAGCTAGGTTTGATAATCAACAGTTATTTCAACCTAACATCTGATTGCACATCTAAAACTTCTAGTGATAAAGATCAGAAACTGTGGTTGCAGTTACAGTAAAATTTTTTTAAACTTTTCCATGTTGTGTAAAAATGAATTCATTTCACCTAAAGTACGTTTGAGCAAGTCAAATAAGCCTCTGAACTGTAAACTTGTTTTGAGAACATTTAAGTTTGATAGATTCTCTTAATTAAACTTTTGCATCTAAAATCGAATATATGAAAACAAGTTTTAAAAAATCTTACTTTTTCGGTGCTAATGTCAAACGGTTTTGAGTTCTAGTTTAAAATTTCACAAAATTCTAATTTTTTCCATTTATCAAATTCAATTACTCTTTGTAATAACTTTCAAACCTTTTCATAAATCTATGGGTAATTCATTTGTTTTAAAAAGTATCTTATACATTTATTTGGATAATTCTTCTTGTATAAAAATGTTTTTTTTTTTTTTAATTTTAATTAATAATTAATTAATAATTAAATTTTTAAAAAATGTATAAAAATGTTTTTTTTGTTTTTTGCAAAAAATTGGGCAATATTAAAGCTGAAAAATCCATTTTTAGACATAAAACTCAGGAAAGTTTTTATTAGATACAAACAAATGTTTTACTTTTTAGCAATTGCTATACACTTTTAGAAAGTTGAGAAACCATTAAGAAGAAAATGTGAAAAACCGTAACGGAAATTGATTTGGCGATAAATTGTATGTACATATATATTCTGTGAGAGGCTGATGAATAGAGGCTTTTATTCAAGATTCGTGGAACTCATTTTCGTGAAACTATTTGAAGAAACAACTAATATAAATGTTAAATGAGAGTTTGAAATTTTTAAGTTAGAAAAAAATTTCTCTGCTAAAAACTACAAGTATTTTTGAAAATCTTTGAAAAACTATTTTTTTTTTTGTTCAGTTGAAAAATTTGAAATGAAATAATGGTTCAGCTACCAATCTTTTTTCAAAATGTACAGCTGGTAAAGTTTCTTTTTTCAAAAACGTTTAGATTTTAAAAATCTTACAACAAAACATGATTTAACATTTGTTATTAAAATTTTGAAGAAATTATTTGATGGATAATAAAAATAATTTATTTATTACAATCCATGCGAAAGAGGGTAGCTGAAGAGAGCACCTTTCGCTAACACACATTCTCATAAAATAATATCTATCAAGTCAAAATTATAGAAAGCAAAAGATGTAACACGTGGCATTTCGGAAGTCCCCTAAACTTATTAGTGGAAAATTACACAGAATTATAGTAATAATAAAAAAAAGATATAATCACAGTTTAGAAATGACAATTGTGACAATATTGAAAAGGTTCAACTTCTTTTTGAACAATGCGAGTGATTCTGACATGGCAATGTTTGATGGCAGCTGGTTTCATGCACTAACTGTGTGATATGAGAACGATTAACGTACCAGGCGATATGGGCTTATTAAGATGTAATGTGTGTCGTCTGAGCTAATATAACTTGAGGGAAGAACTAATGGAAAAGAAATCAACTCTTTACTCCTACCTGTTTGTCATCTAAATCCCCTTACTCCGCCATAGCATCTTCAGCATTGCATCTTTTGATTCACGTGACAGGAGTGTACTTGGGCTCAGATCGATCAGAAAATTCTAGAATATCTCCAGTGATAGCGATGACCACAATCCAAGCAAATGCTGCCTTAATGGGCTATGCTCTAAAGAAGACGGCAGTACTTACTCAAGCGTTTATACCTACTCAGAAAGTTTGGGGGCGTGAACAGAAACTTCCAACTATAGGACCCAATAAGTCACTGGGCATGTGGCTCACCAAATACATGCTATAACGCCACGGCGACTGTGACACCACTGACCAAGTTCGTTTTATTAAAGCTCTTATGTCTTTTCATTGGTTTTTTATAATAATTGAGAATCATTTTATATTATTTGTGATTCTATATTTGCTGATAGTAAAACTGAAGTTTGTTTATAAAAATGTTATCAAAAGATAATTAAAATGTCTTAGCTATTAACGTGATCAGAAAATATATATTTCACTTAAACAGATTTTCCAATTCATAAGCTTTAAAGATAAAGAAGTAATTAAAATATTTTAACTCAGTCTTTTTATATATGATGAACAGTACTTTGATAAATTTCAAAATGAAATTTGTATTTTATTAAATACAAAAAATAGTTTTGATAATGGTATATATTTAATTTAAAAAAAGAATAATGTAAATAATTGAAACTTAAATAATTTATAATTGAAGGATTTGTGAAAGTCAATTAAGGATTTTTAATCACTAAATTACATCACTAAATTGATGTAGATTACAGGATGAAAAAAGATGATTATCAGACGATTGAGTTGTCTATGTTTAAATAAATAAAAGAAGATTACAATCGATATCAGATGTAACACATTTTTAAGAAGTTAAAAAAAGTAGAAAAACAAAAGTTTACACTTAAAATGGCGTAAAAGGTTTTCGGGAAGTTTACTTCCTGAACAATATTACAATTTTACGTGGTAATGAAAAAATGCCAAAAAATATTTGAAAAAAGTTCAGTTCAATAAACATAAGAACTTTCTATGGTTAAAGTGTAGAAGTTGTACCACTTTAAAGCAGGAAATTAAATAAACCAAACTAATAAATATTTAAATAAAACTTAACTAAAATTTGGAAGAAAAGTAAAACAAATTTAAAACTAAAGAAATAGTTTATTTAAATTAGGATAAAATAAAAATAGAGCCAGCTAAAAAAGATCCGAAACAATAATAAAAAACACGAAAAGAAGTAAAGTTAATTCGATATTTTTTCACTTTTAAAATAAAGTGATATAAGCTTTGAATTGGTTACATTAGATACTAAATGTTTCACTCTCGATGACAATGCTACTCAAATGTACCTAAGCGGAAGGAACGTACCTAACTTTAGAGTTAATTGTGCAATCTTGAATTAGTTTTAGTCAAAAGTAACTTGCAACTTGTAAATTTTTCAAGTATTATTTATGATAATTCAAATGATTATAAGTTGTAATTCAAAGAATTATTTAAAATTTTGCAACAAAATCTTTTGTTTTTTTACTTTTAAAAATTAAAAAAATATTTACTTGCAAAATTTTGCATTTTATTATTAGTTTTTATAGATATTCTGATATTTTCAACTAAAACATTTTCGCAAAAAATCTGGTTGCAAGATTGCTGCTGTCTTTTCTAAGTCTTGACAACAGTTACTTCCAACTAAGATTTATTTAAATAGAACATCCAAATTTAAACAAAGTTATTTTAAAATTAATTTTTTAAATAAGTTTCCGCTTTATTCTAATGTCTAATTTTCCAAAACGATAAATGATATATCTATTTGGTTTTAAACCGTAATTAACCTTAAGTTTTTTTTTAGATTAAATCAAGGTTTTTACTATAGCTGTCATTATTATGGTCTGCATGAATTTTGATTAAACTAGGACAAAGCTTACCCTAATAATGTGTTACTTATGCTTTTGTCCAATCTTTTCACTATTTATAATACAACATACAGTTTGTTTTTTCTATATTACAAACACTAAATCATTTTAATTAATTAAGTATATGTATAGTATCTATTAACAAATTTTAAGCCCTTATAAGATATTGTTTTCGGCAATTTTATCTTTATGAATTAATTTTATTTGCACCTTATTGGAGGTAACAAAAGTATTTTTTTTTCTCTAGATATTATTAAGTAACTATCATTCTACAGCTTGAAGTTCTTTAAAAAATATCATATCGCTGCAGCGAAAATTTACGTTACGATTATAGACAAAAAATACTCGGTAAATGCAAGTAAGCCTAGGGCGGGAAGTTCTGATATTGTGAGAAGCTCTATCTTCTGTTGTTGTTGCATTATATATACTTACTCGAATTATCTTTGTGTTTGAAGTTTTCTATATAAATTAGGTTAAAAGTTTTTCAATGTTTTGTAAAATAGTTTGTTTTCTTTTTTTTTGAATATTTTACTTTGTTTTACAGTAGCATTTGTGGTTTTAAGGCATTTTTACTTTTAGGCCTAGACCGACAAAATGTTTTTAATCATTTTAAAAGTAATAAAATTTATTTTTTACGAATATAATAGATTTTTTTTTCAATTTTTCATATAAATATTTTAATCTATATAAATTTTATTTGCAAATTCTTCAAAGTAACAATGATATCAGTTTATTGACAAAAAAATAATTTAGTTTATAATTTTACATTTTGAATTATTTTCCTTTCATAGATAAATAAACAATTTATTTCTATTTGTAGGAATTTGAATTATAATTTTTTTTATATTGATCACTTTTTTATTTATATTATTTGTAATTCTTTCTTTAATTATAATTATTCAAATGAAAATTTATTTACTAAATAACCTTTTATGCACTTAATTAGATAACTTTTTGAATAATTTATTAAATAATAATTGAATTTGATATAAATTAAATTGTATTTATATAAAATCTTATATAAAAGTTTTTTTTTTAATGTTGAATGTATAACTTATATTTTGTTTTTATTTTTGTTTTTACCTGTATGTTAAGTTTTAAATAATTTATATTAAAACTTTTATTATATATTAGTTATTCTTATTTTTAATAATGTTTTGAGTATAGAAATTTATTTTTTATGGTTCTCATATTTTTTAGTTTTTTAGTAGTTCAAAATTATGATTTTGTGATTTATAAAAATTAATCTTACATTTTATAATTATAATCACAAAATGTTGCATGATATATTTATAAAAGTGTAGTTGAAAGTGTTTAATTATCTATTTGGCTCTTTATTTAAATGTAATTAATTTATTTTAAAATGATTTGTTTATTAGAAATTTTAGTTTGTTATTATTACCCTTTGTGTTTATGTTACTCTAAAGTTTTTTTAACTTATTAGTTTAATGAGATTTATCTGATTATATTAGGTTTTTATGATATAGATAAATATCATAAAAGTTTGTTTGTGATTTCATATCTTTTTACTGGTATGTTTATATGATGTTCTTATTTATATTTTAATTTTTGATAATCTTATCTTTTTATGATTTTGTAGAAAAATAAGTAATATTGTTGGTTATATTTTGTTTTATATATTTTGAATTTACTCTGTAGTATTATATATTTAAAATATTTTATGTTTTTTAATTGACAGCTTAAATATTTTCATTTTTATTAATATAAAAATTGTTACTTTTTAAGTATTTGATTTCTAAAAATTTTGTATTTTGTTTTATTTTTTTTGATTCACTATTTTGTTTTGATTATACTTTTGTTTTGTAAACTTTCAACTGCAAAACCTGTGAAAGCTCTTCAGCCATCCAAACCTTGTCAACAAAACCTGTTTTCTAAATAGATCATGTGCTTGTAAACAGTTTTAATGACTTATCTGATTCAACAAAACACTTATCTGTTTCATTTGATCATTATACAAATTATTTGTTTTTTTTTTTTTTATAAGTTTTTTTTTCAGAGAATTTCCCTCAATTTTATTTTGATATTTACTCTCTCTCGCTCTATAGAAATTGAGAATCAATGTTGTAATAACCCAGGTTTGAAGTTGACAACAATTTTATCTATTTTTCATCTTGACTTGTTATGTCTTAAAGCTTTAAATTATTATAAGACTTATAACCAGCTTTTATTTTGTTTTATTTTTTAGACAATAGCAATAATTAAGTACTTTATTGTAAAATGACTGAATCAAATGAGCAAATGGATTTAGAATGCAATAATGAGATGATTAAAATAATCAAAGCTGAAAATGAGTCAACACATGCTTCTACACCATCATCA
The DNA here is from genome assembly GCA_034620365.1 of Pegea sp. RAD2-039. Lineage (NCBI taxonomy): Eukaryota > Metazoa > Chordata > Thaliacea > Salpida > Salpidae > Pegea > Pegea sp. RAD2-039. The sequence goes on along the minus strand of JAQGEQ010000305.1, from coordinate 56,909 downwards.
TTAATCAATATTTCAGAAGAGAAAGTTGTCATGGCAACTCCACCGGTACAAGTAGTGATGCAACAATCTCCATTAGTTACCACTCAACCAACCAGAGTACCATTAGTAACAAACAAGAAGCCACCATTTCTTACTAAAGTAATTGTTCGAAATTCAAATCGCAATATAAAGACAATTCCTTTATCGAAAAACTCAGTTACGTTGTCTCCTATTAAAAGTGGTTTTAAAATTCCCATTTCACCCAACAAGCAACCAGTCAAGCTTTCTGTGTTACCACCCAACAATAATTTAGTAAAAACGATAAATTTTACAACTTCAATCAAGAAACAACCAAAATCTTCAGCAAATTTTCAATTTCAAACCACTCAAGCAACTAACAAGCTAGTTGGCAACAACAACCAAACTTTTACAATTCAAACCATCAATCAAAACACCAACACAAGGGCACCTTGCACAGTACGCCTCATTCCTACCACGTCACAGACTTCTCAATCTTTGTTACCAATACAAGCTACAGCTGATCAAAAAATTCAACCAGCAAATCCCAAAGTAATCCAACAACAACCTCTTATACAAAACTGTAAAGCAAGAAGTTGTGAAAGTTGTTTCAGAAACTGTAGAATACATCATAGAAAGTTAAAAGTGTGTACTTACACTATTTGGTCCGCATTTAGTTCCACTTAGAACAACACTACCTTCAGAGAACACAGCTTCTTGCGAAATAAAAGTAATCGGCTTCATACACCAAAGTTTACCACAGATGTTTGTAAGCATCTAAAAGAAATCTATTTTTAGATAGTTTTACAACTGAGCCTTAACGAAATTTATATTTCTGTATAAGTTTCTTATATCAGTGTAAGAACAAAACAATTCATTAGCTTTTATCGAATTTAAGAAAATCTGTTATTTTCTCAGTTAAGAACCTAGATATTTACCTGAGGAGCAATAACTGCACCATTACCCCACAGTCTAAAACATTGTGCATTATGTGAAAAGAATTTTCCTGGATAAGCTTCAAATTGGCCCAGAGGCTTGACTTGCTTATTAACTAAGCATGTAAGACGTCTGAAAATTGTATCAAAAATATGTTTTTTTATCAAGTATATAAGTTATTAATAAAACAATATTCTATTTGACACATTGATTTAAAAGCAATTAACTTACGAGCTTTTTTCAAGAGAAGCAATAGAACATTTTGACCATTGCAAAGAGTTAAGTCGTGGTAGTTTCAAAATAGAGGTGACAAAGTCGTGTTGCCGAAATTTACAAGTTGTAAATTCAACTGGGACAACGTGAAGCCTACAGAAAAAATAAAAATAAAATCCATTATCTATAATTATAATCTATAAACCAAAGTTAAACATACGCAAATGCAATGCTTTGTGTCAGTCTGAGTATTGTAGATGAGCCTGAATCTTGTATGCTATAAATTGGAGTTTCTTCTTCGCAAACAAATCTTTTAAAATTCATTTCTAAAAAATGCATACAAAAGTAATGGTAATTGAACCAATCAAATTAGATATTTACTTTTCATTACGTAGTTTTCGTTTGCGAGTAGAATTACGATATCTAACTCATCTATTTCAGCTTGTGCTTCTAATTGAAGATGTGACATCACAGCCTCTAAACCAGAATTAACTGCAACTCGATGAACGTTTTTACTCTGTTCGAAAAGTGAAATCGTTTGTAACTTGCAACCGTGTTTGCACAAAATCAGCAAGTGATAGTGTTTGGATTAAAGTAAAAATTAAAGAATTTTTAATACCTGAGCAAGATCTAGCTTCATAATCTTTTCCAAACTAATCTTTATGTCTAACCCCTTTCGTTTAAGTTGAATGTGTTGAAACAGTCTATTTGTCTTGAAAATATTTTATCAATAAGAATTTTGTAAAAAATTATTACTTTTATACTAACTTATAATTACTACTTAGTAAAATCAAATCATTAGAAAATTAATATACCTCGTAAACCAAGTAGTTGATCCAGCTATCAATACCTATGGTTGAATGTTTTCTTATAACTTCTGCAGACACAACAACTCCAATCTTAACTGTGTATGAGTACTTTTGTGGATAATTAAATACTCGTTGAATACGTTGAATAGTAGCATTGAACTTATTCGGAGCGACACTATCCTCAAACATTTTAGTAACTAAAAATATTTAAATTGTTTATCAAGTTTATTCATCTTGAAAAATAATGTTTAAAATACGTTTATATTCAAGCAAAAAATAAACTGACACAGTTTTGGTCAGTTAGATTAATTCTTTTACTTACTTGAGCTAGTTAAAATAAAGTTTCATAAAGATTTTATTAGAAGTAATTTTTAAAAGAAACCACAAAAACCATTTTACAAACAACTTCTTAACTAATTAATTGTCTTTTCGAATAGAAATTTATGCCGGCCTGCTTCTTTGTTCATTACATAATCCAAGCCTACAATAAAAAGTCAAAATTATTTCTTGCATATAACTTAGTTAAATATAATAAGTAAAGCAAATATGTGATGGTAGGATAAGTTAGCTATTAAATTTATTTATTTTGATTATCTTAAATAATTCACTGAATACTTTTAATGAATACTTTTGATTGTAAGCATTTTAATTAAAAAGAAAACTTACCAAGAAGGTTGTTTTTTCTTTCATTTGAGAAGGTTAACCCTGAAGAAGTTGTTTTTAATGAATCATTTTTCAATAAAATAGAATCAAACAATGGCTACTTACAAAGTTCTGGGTCAACCCAAACCTCTGGAGTTAGCGTCAAAGTATCACTACCTGGCGTCCAATCAGTTGAATCAGTTGGAAAGTTATCATCAAATGTTGGTAGTAAAGAAACTATTAAAAATTAATATTTGAAAAAAAGCTAGAAACAACCAATTAAGCCGAAAGTATTTTCTTGTCTATTTACTTGTTAACTACTCTAATAGTATTTAAACAAAACATCTTATGAATATTTTCATCAATTAACAAGAGATATACACTTGTTAATATTTCAACAAAGTAACGAAAGGAGAAACAAGTTACATTTTAGATACAAATCTTTCAAACTTTCAAATTATAAATATTTTAAAGATACTTTAATAAGATAACAAAATTGAAAATAGTTTCTTTAAATATAACTTTTAATGTTGATTACTTACGAGAGTGGTGAATATTTTTTAGGTATTTTTTGTATTTGTACATTACAACTTCGGCCGGATTCCTTCGCACCAAAAAGTATCGATATTCTCCATTAATGATGAAAAAACCAAACTAAAAGTTAAATAAATTAAAAGAACTGATGCTTATATTGTCAAATAGTTGTACTAACTTTTTGGCAAACGTTGTAATTTACAAGTGTCTTACTAATGGGAACTTTTTCACTTGGTAAATGTGCTTCTGAATTCAGCAAATGTCCCGTTAGCATACAAGTATAATTTGATAAAACATTTGTTTCGAGCTCCATATAATATGGCTGTACACCTCTCACATTTCTGAAGAGCTTTAGGTAAACTTTTTGGGGACTGGAAGCTAATTGAGGATGCTGAGTCAAGACACGATCATAAACTGGTAATGCTGTATCTGAATATCCAAAGTTGTATTGATGATTAACGCTCTTTACTAGAGCACCAACAACATTATCAGAAATTAAATTCATGTTAGAATCAACCACGTTGATGTGATATGAACCCATGAATTTTGGTCCAGAATCTGTTTTAAAAATATAATAAAAGTTTGTTTTCATGACTTGCTTTTAAAATGAAAACACTTACTAAGTCCTGATACCTTAAAGGGATTGGTAAGTTCAGCAATCTATAAAAAACAGTTTTGAAAAAAAATATTTACTGAATTGTTTGTTACTAAAACTAGTCGTAATTTGAACTGACTTGTACTAAGAGTAATAAACAAAAAACTCCGACAAATTTTCCTCCAACGTCCATTGCAGCTGATAGTTATCAAACAAAATATTATTTTATTCAAGTTAAAAGCTTTTTGAAATTTCTGCAAATCAAAAATTAGAAATTGTTATAAATAATTACACAAGCCATCAAGTAACGAAAACATACAAAATCCTTTTGACTTAATAAAAGTTTTGAAAAGAAAAATCTTAAAGAAACAACTTATAAATTTGTCTACATGTTAGTAAACAGAGTCATTAAAAGAGTTTTCAAGCTAGAATCTTAATTTTCGTTTTTCTTCTTCCATGAAAGGTCAGCTAACATAAAGATGTTTTGATGTTATTTGCAGAAAGTTTTGCTTTTTGACCGGCAAAGTACATAAATGTTAACTTAGTTTAAACTTTAACTAAGTTATTGTTAGATCTATTTCAACCAGTAAAAAGGCAATATAAGCTTTATTCTACTTTTCTTCGGGTTAAATACTGTAAAGATAATGCTGTAAAAGGTTAAATAAGATTTTACTTTAAATAATAAAAGTTACCAGCTGATAAACTACAAATAGTCGTTTAGATTTTCTACTCAATTTTTTAATCACTTATATTCTACTTGGAGAAATCTAGAAAGATTATCTGTTAATGATCTTAAAAGATTGAAGAGGAAATATTTGAGCCTTAAATCTAATTTCCTAATAGAAATTGAAATTTAGAAAATTGAATTACGGTATTAAAGAAAACATTACAACAATTACGAAAGTACTTGCTTTGTTAAACTTTCTGTAACTTTCATATAAATATCCATTAAATGAATATTTAACGAATTACACAGTTTTGAGTTGACGTAAAACAATTTCACCTATTCATGCAATATATACATACTTATTACTTTCTATAGAAAATTTATTGAGCATAGTTTTGGTTTCGCAAAGGCGCCAGCATTCATTCAATAAAAAAGCAGTCGAAATTCAATTTGAAACAGTGATGCCATCTAATAATTTAATAATTGCTTGTCCCACTTAACAACCGAATGATGCTATTTACAGGAATAGAATAATTATCGGTATTTAGTAGTAATATTGGTGATACAAATAATTAATTAAATAAATATCAGTATTATGACAGTAATAATAATAATAATATTAGCAGTAATGTTTTATGGTAGTAGAACGTGTTCATGATAACTTCTGTACTAACGATAAACTCAATATTGAAAAAATAAGTACTTCCTTTAAATAAACTCATATTTTATTATCTCTTTTTTTGAATTTTTTGAACTTGAAACTGCTCAACCATTCATGCTAAACAAAAAATCATCAAAAACCTTTGAGAAATAAGCTTTAGTCTTTACAGTGGAATTTTGTACTTAAAGATCTATGGTTTCAAAGTAATGTTTTTTAGACATTACTTTAAACCATTTACTCTAGGCAAGGTCGTAACATGATTTTCACAGTTTCGACGCTCCTTTATATCGTAAAAAAAGTACACAATGATTTCCATTTTGAAACTGATTTTTATTCGCAAACCAAACTTACATCGTTAATGTAACTTACCACTTTTTTTGATTCAAATGTTTTAACAAATACATCAGCTAAAAAATAGTTGCTTAAAAATTTAAGGATGATATTTTGCAATAAACTAAAATATACTTTATTTTGGTTTTTAAATTTTAACAACTATTTTTATATTTCAACAGTTATTTCAACCTAACATCTGATTGCACATCTAAAACTTCTAGTGATAAAGATCAGAAACTGTGGTTGCAGTTACAGTAAAATTTTTTTAAACTTTTCCATGTTGTGTAAAAATGAATTCATTTCACCTAAAGTACGTTTGAGCAAGTCAAATAAGCCTCTGAACTGCTGCACAAAATCTGTCATTTTTTTACAAATGTTGAATTTTTTATTGTATCATTTAACAAATAATATTCTAATTAATTTAAACAAAATTATGCTAACTACATTTACTATTTAGCCCTCTCAAAGCTGTCATTTAGATTTCAGATTTGGTTAATCTACATCAACTTATAATACTTTTGCCTCAATCAAATTTGTGATTGTTCAGTTTATTTGTAGGTAGAAAAGCTTAACATTGATTTTAATAAAAACAAAATTGTTTATATATTTGATGGATTTTTGCACAAAATGATCAGATATTTAAAGGAGTCCTATCTAGAGTAAGACTTGATTAATAACTTAAGAAGTTTTTCTTTTTACGACCATTTTTCCACCCGGAAGTATGTTTTAACGATTGAAGATAAAAACAATTCGAAATCCTTTTGCAAATCATTTTCAAATTTCTCAATCTCTTGCTTAAAACTAAATGTAATTTTTAAACTTTTTATTGGTTTGTCAATTGATAAGAAACAGAAAACATAGTTGAGCAAACATTACAAATGTGTATGGATAATTTATTAATTACAAAATATTTTTGTAAACAGTTTTATTCCGCTAAGATTACGTTACTTATTTGTACTTACAAAATACTTATCAAGAAATAATAAGATGAAGACTATAAGATTACCAGACGTGTTTCTTGATTACAAACTTCTTGAAAATTTAGAAATACATACAAACTGTTTCAACATTAAAAAGTTTGCGGAGGTTTGTCTCAAAAAGTAGACGACCTTTTAAGGCTTTAAAGTAGTCACATTACAGTATATAATTTGTAAAATCATTAAAGCATTAACATACTTGCAAAGTTATAAAAGCAATTTTTGACAAATTTCATATTATTTATTAGCAATTATAGATTACATCGAATGAAATAGGTTTTAACATTTTTTGACACCATGCTATTTATGAGTTTAATAAGAATTATAAAAATGTTAAATCAGGAACTCTACTTTTGTATGTAAGAATATTTAACAGTTAAATCACTTACTTATTTACATATTCAATAAATGGCTGCAACTCAGATTCAACGTTCTTATAGCGATCAAAAACCAAATATTATGATCGAACAGATAATGAAAAGGTCTTAACTATCACAATGTAGAATTAATATAGAAAGGTCAAAAACACTTTAGAGAGTAATATATATATTATTAATCAAAAAAGCATTGCCGTTCGAAATTGCAAATTCAAAAAAATATAAGTTACAACCTAAAATTAATAAATTCGTCAGTATTATGAAGATCAATTTGATTTTGATAAGATGTAAAAGTATCAAATAAAACAATAACTGTTAGAAAAAATATTATAAAAAGATATACTGTTGCAGAGCAAAGTATCTGAAAATGATAATTTTATTGTTCTCTAAAAACATTTTATAAGCTAATTATTTTATGTTAGACTATTTATAATCAAACAAATAAAAATCTGTTTTATATAATTGAAAATTGCATTAATATTTTTAATATTAATTACAAGAGCCTGTTAAGGTGGTAGTGGTAGTTAGGGCAATAGTTAGATTTTAAAATGTTTTTAACATGCTATAGACACAAGCTAGCATAAAACCTTTCAACAGTAATGTTTGTGATAAAAGTTTTACTTTAAGATATAGTTTAAGTTGGTTCATTCTCATACATGCAGTTTACTGTTAATAACTTTTTCCAACCTTTCTTTCTATAAATGTTGTTCCTGTAAAAGTAGTTTTAAAAGTAACTTTTTTAAGTACACCAAATATAAAGTAATACTTTACTAGACTTATTTAGTACTAGCTGTTACTAGTTTTAGTTTGCCTTATCACAAAGTCAGTCAATTCAGAATTTGCTGCATATGTGTGAATGTTCAGCTGGTTGACAAGAGAAAGATATAAGTTCAGACTTTGTGGGCTGAATTCTGAGCTACCAGTTCATAAACCAGACTTCTACAACGTGTATAGCTGGTTGAAGTTGCAAAGGATTGCAAGACAGTAGCTAACTATCATCTGCATACACTAAAATACTATCATCATCTACTACAAACGTTCTTTGATAAGATCTTCAATAAGAAGCAAAACCAAAAGGGGATCCAGAACGGAACCCTGAGGAGCACTACTGGTGACTTGACTGGGTGTAGATAAAGATCTTTCTTCATGCGTCCGCTGGTTTTACCTCACAATTAATCTTCAATACACTTAAAGATAAATTTGTTTATTTCTATAGAAGGTTTATTTTTAAATCTTTTCAAACAAGAATTAGTTTGTTGTGTTGGACAGCTTTAGTAAAACCGAGATATATAATGTCACAAGGAGTATTACTTTTATAACGGGGTAGAACTTTATTAAGAAAAAAGAGATGTTGACTTATGGAAGAACTCTGTTTCACATTGCAATGCTGGGTATCCCATTTCAAGTGGTCCTCCAACAAGAGACTGGTCAAATGATTGTGAATGAGATGTTCTTAAGTTCTACAGATAACTGAGGTCAATGAAACTGGTGTATAGTAAAGTGCAGTATTTCTGGGACCTCTTTTTTGAATAAAAGTAAAGATAGCTTTGTTCCAAATTTGTGTATTGTCAGTTAATTTAGCAGATAAAGATCGTAAACATATTAGTATTTATTAGAATTTATACAGTTTGCAAAACTATAAAGATATTTACAAACATAAAAATGTGCTTAAATGACCACCTTGCAATGTTTAGAAATATACTTCTTTTATTTATTACTTTCGTAAAATTTTATTAAACTCATAAACACTATACTCTCATTAAATTTTAAAGACTGATTCATTTCATATTATATTTCATATCATAAAATTTAAGTGGTAGTTAATACAATAAAGTTTCTTAAAAACTATTTTTAGAATTTTGTAATTACTTTAATGATCATTAAGAATACAAATTGTAATATTTAATGTTTTAAAGCCTTAAAAAGTTACCTGCATTTTTTAAACAAACTTTCACAAATGCATAAATGTTGGAACATTGTCTGTATTTCTAAATTTTCAAAAATCTTGTGAAACCGTCTGATAATAATACAGTCTCCGTTTCACTATTTCTTGATAATTTCTATTTAAGAGCAAAATAAATAACCTACCATATGTAATCTTGTTGGACTAAGCTAAAAGTATTTGAAAATTATTTCGTAATTAATAAATTGTCCCAACTCACATGAAATTCCAAATTTTTGCCATACTTTTGAATTTCTAATTCATTTTTTTTTTATTTTTATTTCATTAATCCTTTTGATTGAATTTCTTAAATAATTAAGCCAATGTTACTCTTAAAAGTGCATCTTTTAGATATCCGATCATTTTGTATGACAATTAGCCAAACAAATATATAAACAATTTTGTTATATTATAATCAATGTTTAGTTTTTTTACTTACAAATGAACTGAACAATCACAAATTTGATTGTGGCAAAAGTATTATAAGTTGATGTAGATTAATCAACTCTGAAATCTAAATGACAGCTTTGACAGGGCTAAACTGTAAATGTAGCTAGCATAATTTCGTTTAACTTAATTAGAACATTATTTGTTAAATGATACAATAAAAAATTCAACATTTGTGGTAAGAAAATGTTCAAATAATTAAAAAAAACTTATCAATCTTTGTAAAAAAAAGGCAGATATTTTAAGCAATTCAACAACAAATGTTTTACTTTTTAGCAATTGCTATACACTTTTAGAAAGTTGAGAAACCATTAAGAAGAAAATGTGAAAAACCGTAACGGAAATTGATTTGGCGATAAATTGTATGTACATATATATTCTGTGAGAGGCTGATGAATAGAGGCTTTTATTCAAGATTCGTGGAACTCATTTTCGTGAAACTATTTGAAGAAACAAGTAATATAAATGTTAAATGAGAGTTTGAAATTTTTAAGTTAGAAAAAAATTTCTCTGCTAAAAACTACAAGTATTTTTGAAAATCTTTGAAAAACTATTTTTTTTTTTGTTCAGTTGAAAAATTTGAAATGAAATAATGGTTCAGCTACCAATCTTTTTTCAAAATGTACAGCTGGTAAAGTTTCTTTTTTCAAAAACGTTTAGATTTTAAAAATCTTACAACAAAACATGATTTAACATTTGTTATTAAAATTTTGAAGAAATTATTTGATGGATAATAAAAATAATTTATTTATTACAATCCATGCGAAAGAGGGTAGCTGAAGAGAGCACCTTTCGCTAACACACATTCTCATAAAATAATATCTATCAAGTCAAAATTATAGAAAGCAAAAGATGTAACACGTGGCATTTCGGAAGTCCCCTAAACTTATTAGTGGAAAATTACACAGAATTATAGTAATAATAAAAAAAAGATATAATCACAGTTTAGAAATGACAATTGTGACAATATTGAAAAGGTTCAACTTCTTTTTGAACAATGCGAGTGATTCTGACATGGCAATGTTTGATGGCAGCTGGTTTCATGCACTAACTGTGTGATATGAGAACGATTAACGTACCAGGCGATATGGGCTTATTAAGATGTAATGTGTGTCGTCTGAGCTAATATAACTTGAGGGAAGAACTAATGGAAAAGAAATCAACTCTTTACTCCTACCTGTTTGTCATCTAAATCCCCTTACTCCGCCATAGCATCTTCAGCATTGCATCTTTTGATTCACGTGACAGGAGTGTACTTGGGCTCAGATCGATCAGAAAATTCTAGAATATCTCCAGTGATAGCGATGACCACAATCCAAGCAAATGCTGCCTTAATGGGCTATGCTCTAAAGAAGACGGCAGTACTTACTCAAGCGTTTATACCTACTCAGAAAGTTTGGGGGCGTGAACAGAAACTTCCAACTATAGGACCCAATAAGTCACTGGGCATGTGGCTCACCAAATACATGCTATAACGCCACGGCGACTGTGACACCACTGACCAAGTTCGTTTTATTAAAGCTCTTATGTCTTTTCATTGGTTTTTTATAATAATTGAGAATCATTTTATATTATTTGTGATTCTATATTTGCTGATAGTAAAACTGAAGTTTGTTTATAAAAATGTTATGAAAAGATAATTAAAATGTCTTAGCTATTAACGTGATCAGAAAATATATATTTCACTTAAACAGATTTTCCAATTCATAAGCTTTAAAGATAAAGAAGTAATTAAAATATTTTAACTCAGTCTTTTTATATATGATGAACAGTACTTTGATAAATTTCAAAATGAAATTTGCATTTTATTAAATACAAAAAATAGTTTTGATAATGGTATATATTTAATTTAAAAAAAGAATAATGTAAATAATTGAAACTTAAATAATTTATAATTGAAGGATTTGTGAAAGTCAATTAAGGATTTTTAATCACTAAATTACATCACTAAATTGATGTAGATTACAGGATGAAAAAAGATGATTATCAGACGATTGAGTTGTCTATGTTTAAATAAATAAAAGAAGATTACAATCGATATCAGATGTAACACATTTTTAAGAAGTTAAAAAAAGTAGAAAAACAAAAGTTTACACTTAAAATGGCGTAAAAGGTTTTCGGGAAGTTTACTTCCTGAACAATATTACAATTTTACGTGGTAATGAAAAAATGCCAAAAAATATTTGAAAAAAGTTCAGTTCAATAAACATAAGAACTTTCTATGGTTAAAGTGTAGAAGTTGTACCACTTTAAAGCAGGAAATTAAATAAACCAAACTAATAAATATTTAAATAAAACTTAACTAAAATTTGGAAGAAAAGTAAAACAAATTTAAAACTAAAGAAATAGTTTATTTAAATTAGGATAAAATAAAAATAGAGCCAGCTAAAAAAGATCCGAAACAATAATAAAAAACACGAAAAGAAGTAAAGTTAATTCGATATTTTTTCACTTTTAAAATAAAGTGATATAAGCTTTGAATTGGTTACATTAGATACTAAATGTTTCACTCTCGATGACAATGCTACTCAAATGTACCTAAGCGGAAGGAACGTACCTAACTTTAGAGTTAATTGTGCAATCTTGAATTAGTTTTAGTCAAAAGTAACTTGCAACTTGTAAATTTTTCAAGTATTATTTATGATAATTCAAATGATTATAAGTTGTAATTCAAAGAATTATTTAAAATTTTGCAACAAAATCTTTTGTTTTTTTACTTTTAAAAATTAAAAAAATATTTACTTGCAAAATTTTGCATTTTATTATTAGTTTTTATAGATATTCTGATATTTTCAACTAAAACATTTTCGCAAAAAATCTGGTTGCAAGATTGCTGCTGTCTTTTCTAAGTCTTGACAACAGTTACTTCCAACTAAGATTTATTTAAATAGAACATCCAAATTTAAACAAAGTTATTTTAAAATTAATTTTTTAAATAAGTTTCCGCTTTATTCTAATGTCTAATTTTCCAAAACGATAAATGATATATCTATTTGGTTTTAAACCGTAATTAACCTTAAGTTTTTTTTTAGATTAAATCAAGGTTTTTACTATAGCTGTCATTATTATGGTCTGCATGAATTTTGATTAAACTAGGACAAAGCTTACCCTAATAATGTGTTACTTATGCTTTTGTCCAATCTTTTCACTATTTATAATACAACATACAGTTTGTTTTTTCTATATTACAAACACTAAATCATTTTAATTAATTAAGTATATGTATAGTATCTATTAACAAATTTTAAGCCCTTATAAGATATTGTTTTCGGCAATTTTATCTTTATGAATTAATTTTATTTGCACCTTATTGGAGGTAACAAAAGTATTTTTTTTTCTCTAGATATTATTAAGTAACTATCATTCTACAGCTTGAAGTTCTTTAAAAAATATCATATCGCTGCAGCGAAAATTTACGTTACGATTATAGACAAAAAATACTCGGTAAATGCAAGTAAGCCTAGGGCGGGAAGTTCTGATATTGTGAGAAGCTCTATCTTCTGTTGTTGTTGCATTATATATACTTACTCGAATTATCTTTGTGTTTGAAGTTTTCTATATAAATTAGGTTAAAAGTTTTTCAATGTTTTGTAAAATAGTTTGTTTTCTTTTTTTTTGAATATTTTACTTTGTTTTACAGTAGCATTTGTGGTTTTAAGGCATTTTTACTTTTAGGCCTAGACCGACAAAATGTTTTTAATCATTTTAAAAGTAATAAAATTTATTTTTTACGAATATAATAGATTTTTTTTTCAATTTTTCATATAAATATTTTAATCTATATAAATTTTATTTGCAAATTCTTCAAAGTAACAATGATATCAGTTTATTGACAAAAAAATAATTTAGTTTATAATTTTACATTTTGAATTATTTTCCTTTCATAGATAAATAAACAATTTATTTCTATTTGTAGGAATTTGAATTATAATTTTTTTTATATTGATCACTTTTTTATTTATATTATTTGTAATTCTTTCTTTAATTATAATTATTCAAATGAAAATTTATTTACTAAATAACCTTTTATGCACTTAATTAGATAACTTTTTGAATAATTTATTAAATAATAATTGAATTTGATATAAATTAAATTGTATTTATATAAAATCTTATATAAAAGTTTTTTTTTTAATGTTGAATGTATAACTTATATTTTGTTTTTATTTTTGTTTTTACCTGTATGTTAAGTTTTAAATAATTTATATTAAAACTTTTATTATATATTAGTTATTCTTATTTTTAATAATGTTTTGAGTATAGAAATTTATTTTTTATGGTTCTCATATTTTTTAGTTTTTTAGTAGTTCAAAATTATGATTTTGTGATTTATAAAAATTAATCTTACATTTTATAATTATAATCACAAAATGTTGCATGATATATTTATAAAAGTGTAGTTGAAAGTGTTTAATTATCTATTTGGCTCTTTATTTAAATGTAATTAATTTATTTTAAAATGATTTGTTTATTAGAAATTTTAGTTTGTTATTATTACCCTTTGTGTTTATGTTACTCTAAAGTTTTTTTAACTTATTAGTTTAATGAGATTTATCTGATTATATTAGGTTTTTATGATATAGATAAATATCATAAAAGTTTGTTTGTGATTTCATATCTTTTTACTGGTATGTTTATATGATGTTCTTATTTATATTTTAATTTTTGATAATCTTATCTTTTTATGATTTTGTAGAAAAATAAGTAATATTGTTGGTTATATTTTGTTTTATATATTTTGAATTTACTCTGTAGTATTATATATTTAAAATATTTTATGTTTTTTAATTGACAGCTTAAATATTTTCATTTTTATTAATATAAAAATTGTTACTTTTTAAGTATTTGATTTCTAAAAATTTTGTATTTTGTTTTATTTTTTTTGATTCACTATTTTGTTTTGATTATACTTTTGTTTTGTAAACTTTCAACTGCAAAACCTGTGAAAGCTCTTCAGCCATCCAAACCTTGTCAACAAAACCTGTTTTCTAAATAGATCATGTGCTTGTAAACAGTTTTAATGACTTATCTGATTCAACAAAACACTTATCTGTTTCATTTGATCATTATACAAATTATTTGTTTTTTTTTTTTTTATAAGTTTTTTTTTCAGAGAATTTCCCTCAATTTTATTTTGATATTTACTCTCTCTCGCTCTATAGAAATTGAGAATCAATGTTGTAATAACCCAGGTTTGAAGTTGACAACAATTTTATCTATTTTTCATCTTGACTTGTTATGTCTTAAAGCTTTAAATTATTATAAGACTTATAACCAGCTTTTATTTTGTTTTATTTTTTAGACAATAGCAATAATTAAGTACTTTATTGTAAAATGACTGAATCAAATGAGCAAATGGATTTAGAATGCAATAATGAGATGATTAAAATAATCAAAGCTGAAAATGAGTCAACACATGCTTCTACACCATCATCATTAATCAATATTTCAGAAGAGAAAGTTGTCATGGCAACTCCACCGGTACAAGTAGTGATGCAACAATCTCCATTAGTTACCACTCAACCAACCAGAGTACCATTAGTAACAAACAAGAAGCCACCATTTCTTACTAAAGTAATTGTTCGAAATTCAAATCGCAATATAAAGACAATTCCTTTATCGAAAAACTCAGTTACGTTGTCTCCTATTAAAAGTGGTTTTAAAATTCCCATTTCACCCAACAAGCAACCAGTCAAGCTTTCTGTGTTACCACCCAACAATAATTTAGTAAAAACGATAAATTTTACAACTTCAATCAAGAAACAACCAAAATCTTCAGCAAATTTTCAATTTCAAACCACTCAAGCAACTAACAAGCTAGTTGGCAACAACAACCAAACTTTTACAATTCAAACCATCAATCAAAACACCAACACAAGGGCACCTTGCACAGTACGCCTCATTCCTACCACGTCACAGACTTCTCAATCTTTGTTACCAATACAAGCTACAGCTGATCAAAAAATTCAACCAGCAAATCCCAAAGTAATCCAACAACAACCTCTTATACAAAACTGTAAAGCAAGAAGTTGTGAAAGTTGTTTCAGAAACTGTAGAATACATCATAGAAAGTTAAAAGTGTGTACTTACACTATTTGGTCCGCATTTAGTTCCACTTAGAACAACACTACCTTCAGAGAACACAGCTTCTTGCGAAATAAAAGTAATCGGCTTCATACACCAAAGTTTACCACAGATGTTTGTAAGCATCTAAAAGAAATCTATTTTTAGATAGTTTTACAACTGAGCCTTAACGAAATTTATATTTCTGTATAAGTTTCTTATATCAGTGTAAGAACAAAACAATTCATTAGCTTTTATCGAATTTAAGAAAATCTGTTATTTTCTCAGTTAAGAACCTAGATATTTACCTGAGGAGCAATAACTGCACCATTACCCCACAGTCTAAAACATTGTGCATTATGTGAAAAGAATTTTCCTGGATAAGCTTCAAATTGGCCCAGAGGCTTGACTTGCTTATTAACTAAGCATGTAAGACGTCTGAAAATTGTATCAAAAATATGTTTTTTTATCAAGTATATAAGTTATTAATAAAACAATATTCTATTTGACACATTGATTTAAAAGCAATTAACTTACGAGCTTTTTTCAAGAGAAGCAATAGAACATTTTGACCATTGCAAAGAGTTAAGTCGTGGTAGTTTCAAAATAGAGGTGACAAAGTCGTGTTGCCGAAATTTACAAGTTGTAAATTCAACTGGGACAACGTGAAGCCTACAGAAAAAATAAAAATAAAATCCATTATCTATAATTATAATCTATAAACCAAAGTTAAACATACGCAAATGCAATGCTTTGTGTCAGTCTGAGTATTGTAGATGAGCCTGAATCTTGTATGCTATAAATTGGAGTTTCTTCTTCGCAAACAAATCTTTTAAAATTCATTTCTAAAAAATGCATACAAAAGTAATGGTAATTGAACCAATCAAATTAGATATTTACTTTTCATTACGTAGTTTTCGTTTGCGAGTAGAATTACGATATCTAACTCATCTATTTCAGCTTGTGCTTCTAATTGAAGATGTGACATCACAGCCTCTAAACCAGAATTAACTGCAACTCGATGAACGTTTTTACTCTGTTCGAAAAGTGAAATCGTTTGTAACTTGCAACCGTGTTTGCACAAAATCAGCAAGTGATAGTGTTTGGATTAAAGTAAAAATTAAAGAATTTTTAATACCTGAGCAAGATCTAGCTTCATAATCTTTTCCAAACTAATCTTTATGTCTAACCCCTTTCGTTTAAGTTGAATGTGTTGAAACAGTCTATTTGTCTTGAAAATATTTTATCAATAAGAATTTTGTAAAAAATTATTACTTTTATACTAACTTATAATTACTACTTAGTAAAATCAAATCATTAGAAAATTAATATACCTCGTAAACCAAGTAGTTGATCCAGCTATCAATACCTATGGTTGAATGTTTTCTTACAACTTCTGCAGACACAACAACTCCAATCTTAACTGTGTATGAGTACTTTTGTGGATAATTAAATACTCGTTGAATACGTTGAATAGTAGCATTGAACTTATTCGGAGCGACACTATCCTCAAACATTTTAGTAACTAAAAATATTTAAATTGTTTATCAAGTTTATTCATCTTGAAAAATAATGTTTAAAATACGTTTATATTCAAGCAAAAAATAAACTGACACAGTTTTGGTCAGTTAGATTAATTCTTTTACTTACTTGAGCTAGTTAAAATAAAGTTTCATAAAGATTTTATTAGAAGTAATTTTTAAAAGAAACCACAAAAACCATTTTACAAACAACTTCTTAACTAATTAATTGTCTTTTCGAATAGAAATTTATGCCGGCCTGCTTCTTTGTTCATTACATAATCCAAGCCTACAATAAACAGTCAAAATTATTTCTTGCATATAACTTAGTTAAATATAATAAGTAAAGCAAATATGTGATGGTAGGATAAGTTAGCTATTAAATTTATTTATTTTGATTATCTTAAATAATTCACTGAATACTTTTAATGAATACTTTTGATTGTAAGCATTTTAATTAAAAAGAAAACTTATTCATGCACAAAATCTGTCATTTTTTTACAAATGTTGAATTTTTTATTGTATCATTTAACAAATAATATTCTAAATAATTTAAACAAAATTATGCTAACTACATTTACTATTTAGCCCTCTCAAAGCTGTCATTTAGATTTCAGATTTGGTTAATCTACATCAACTTATAATACTTTTGCCTCAATCAAATTTGTGATTGTTCAGTTTATTTGTAGGTAGAAAAGCTTAACATTGATTTTAATAAAAACAAAATTGTTTATATATTTGATGGATTTTTGCACAATATCATCAGATATTTAAAGGAGTCCTATCTAGAGTAAGACTTGATTAATAACTTAAGAAGTTTTTCTTTTTACGACCATTTTTCCACCCGGAAGTATGTTTTAACGATTGAAGATAAAAACAATTCGAAATCCTTTTGCAAATCATTTTCAAATTTCTCAATCTCTTGCTTAAAACTAAATGTAATTTTTAAACTTTTTATTGGTTTGTCAATTGATAAGAAACAGAAAACATAGTTGAGCAAACATTACAAATGTGTATGGATAATTTATTAATTACAAAATATTTTTGTAAACAGTTTTATTCCGCTAAGATTACGTTACTTATTTGTACTTACAAAATACTTATCAAGAAATAATAAGATGAAGACTATAAGATTACCAGACGTGTTTCTTAATTACAAACTTCTTGAAAATTTAGAAATACATACAAACTGTTTCAACATTAAAAAGTTTGCGGAGGTTTGTCTCAAAAAGTAGACGACCTTTTAAGGCTTTAAAGTAGTCACATTACAGTATATAATTTGTAAAATCATTAAAGCATTAACATACTTGCAAAGTTATAAAAGCAATTTTTGACAAATTTCATATTATTTATTAGCAATTATAGATTACATCGAATGAAATAGGTTTTAACATTTTTTGACACCATGCTATTTATGAGTTTAATAAGAATTATAAAAATGTTAAATCAGGAACTCTACTTTTGTATGTAAGAATATTTAACAGTTAAATCACTTATTTATTTACATATTCAATAAATGGCTGCAACTCAGATTCAACGTTCTTATAGCGATCAAAAACCAAATATTATGATCGAACAGATAATGAAAAGGTCTTAACTATCACAATGTAGAATTAATATAGAAAGGTCAAAAACACTTTAGAGAGTAATATATATATTATTAATCAAAAAAGCATTGCCGTTCGAAATTGCAAATTCAAAAAAATATAAGTTACAACCTAAAATTAATAAATTCGTCAGTATTATGAAGATCAATTTGATTTTGATTAGATGTAAAAGTATCAAATAAAACAATAACTGTTAGAAAAAATATTATAAAAAGATATACTGTTGCAGAGCAAAGTATCTGAAAATGATAATCTTATTGTTCTCTAAAAACATTTTATAAGCTAATTATTTTATGTTAGACTATTTATAATCAAACAAATAAAAATCTGTTTTATATAATTGAAAATTGCATTAATATTTTTAATATTAATTACAAGAGCCTGTTAAGGTGGTAGTGGTAGTTAGGGCAATAGTTAGATTTTAAAATGTTTTTAACATGCTATAGACACAAGCTAGCATAAAACCTTTCAACAGTAATGTTTGTGATAAAAGTTTTACTTTAAGATATAGTTTAAGTTGGTTCATTCTTATACATGCAGTTTACTGTTAATAACTTTTTCCAACCTTTCTTTCTATAAATGTTGTTCCTGTAAAAGTAGTTTTAAAAGTAACTTTTTTAAGTACACCAAATATAAAGTAATACTTTACTAGACTTATTTAGTACTAGCTGTTACTAGTTTTAGTTTGCCTTATCACAAAGTCAGTCAATTCAGAATTTGCTGCATATGTGTGAATGTTCAGCTGGTTGACAAGAGAAAGATATAAGTTCAGACTTTGTGGGCTGAATTCTGAGCTACCAGTTCATAAACCAGACTTCTACAACGTGTATAGCTGGTTGAAGTTGCAAAGGATTGCAAGACAGTAGCTAACTATCATCTGCATACACTAAAATACTATCATCATCTACTACAAACGTTCTTTGATAAGATCTTCAATAAGAAGCAAAACCAAAAGGGGATCCAGAACGGAACCCTGAGGAGCACTACTGGTGACTTGACTGGGTGTAGATAAAGATCTTTCTTCATGCGTCCGCTGGTTTTACCTCACAATTAATCTTCAATACACTTAAAGATAAATTTGTTTATTTCTATAGAAGGTTTATTTTTAAATCTTTTCAAACAAGAATTAGTTTGTTGTGTTGGACAGCTTTAGTAAAACCGAGATATATAATGTCACAAGGAGTATTACTTTTATAACGGGGTAGAACTTTATTAAGAAAAAAGAGATGTTGACTTATGGAAGAACTCTGTTTCACATTGCAATGCTGGGTATCCCATTTCAAGTGGTCCTCCAACAAGAGACTGATCAAATGATTGTGAATGAGATGTTCTTAAGTTCTACAGATAACTGAGGTCAATGAAACTGGTGTATAGTAAAGTGCAGTATTTCTGGGACCTCTTTTTTGAATAAAAGTAAAGATAGCTTTGTTCCAAATTTGTGTATTGTCAGTTAATTTAGCAGATAAAGATCGTAAACATATTAGTATTTATTAGAATTTATACAGTTTGCAAAACTATAAAGATATTTACAAACATAAAAATGTGCTTAAATGACCACCTTGCAATGTTTAGAAATATACTTCTTTTATTTATTACTTTCGTAAAATTTTATTAAACTCATAAACACTATACTCTCATTAAATTTTAAAGACTGATTCATTTCATATTATATTTCATATCATAAAATTTAAGTGGTAGTTAATACAATAAAGTTTCTTAAAAACTATTTTTAGAATTTTGTAATTACTTTAATGATCATTAAGAATACAAATTGTAATATTTAATGTTTTAAAGCCTTAAAAAGTTACCTGCATTTTTTAAACAAACTTTCACAAATGCATAAATGTTGGAACATTGTCTGTATTTCTAAATTTTCAAAAATCTTGTGAAACCGTCTGATAATAATACAGTCTCCGTTTCACTATTTCTTGATAATTTCTATTTAAGAGCAAAATAAATAACCTACCATATGTAATCTTGTTGGACTAAGCTAAAAGTATTTGAAAATTATTTCGTATTTAATAAATTGTCCCAACTCACATGAAATTCCAAATTTTTGCCATACTTTTGAATTTCTAATTCATTTTTTTTTTATTTTTATTTCATTAATCCTTTTGATTGAATTTCTTAAATAATTAAGCCAATGTTACTCTTAAAAGTGCATCTTTTAGATATCCGATCATTTTGTATGACAATTAGCCAAACAAATATATAAACAATTTTGTTATATTATAATCAATGTTTAGTTTTTTTACTTACAAATGAACTGAACAATCACAAATTTGATTGTGGCAAAAGTATTATAAGTTGATGTAGATTAATCAACTCTGAAATCTAAATGACAGCTTTGACAGGGCTAAACTGTAAATGTAGCTAGCATAATTTCGTTTAACTTAATTAGAACATTATTTGTTAAGTGATACAATAAAAAATTCAACATTTGTGGTAAGAAAATGTTCAAATAATTAAAAAAAACTTGTCAATCTTTGTAAAAAAAAGGCAGATATTTTAAGCAATTCAAAGACTCATTAGTAATTTGTTTGAGTTGCAGGACTAGTAGGCGAAATGGATTCTCTTTTACTTTAAAAGGAGTTGTTTATAGATTTTATTACAGTAAATGCAATCACAGTTTCTGATCTTTATCAATAGAAGTTTCAGATGTACAATCAGATGAAATAAATGTTGAAATATAAAAATATCTGTTAAAATTTGAAATCAAACTGAGATAGTTTATAAATGTACATTTTAGTTTATTACAAAGTCGTATCTATCAATTAATTAGCAACATTTTGTTGTTTGATATAACTGTTCAAATATTTGGATCGTTAAAAAAACGATCATTTTATAAATGTAAGCTAGGTTTGCAAATGAAAGTCATAATTTCAAAATAGAAATCATTGTGTACTTTTTGTACTATATAATGCAGGCTTGCGCTTTTAAAATCATATTAAATTTTTACTTACGGTAAATGGCTTGCTTTCTTTAATTAGAAAAGATTTCAAAACCTTAGACCGATAAGTGCAAGATTCTTTTAGAAAGATTAATTTTTTTTCTTTAATATTTATTTAGTGCTACTATTTTTCATCAGCTACAATTGCTAAAAATTAAAAAGTGTTTTATTTAGTTATTATGCCTCATGGAAAATAATATAAGTTTATTGTTTAAAATTAGTACTAAGGTTTAGTGAAGAGTAAGAATCAATCTATAAGTTGTTATTTGTTTTTTTCATGATAAATCCTGTTTTAAATGTATTAATTTGTTCATTAATAAGTTTATTGTCTTCACTAAAGTTTTCGTAAAGGCTTTCTACTATAAACTATTACTGTTGTCATAATATAAACATATCAAAAGTTACTTGAAAAGTTAATATCAGTATAAAATAATAATAATTTTTATATTCTTGTCACTACTACCAACTAGTTGTAAAGTGGTACAAGCAATTACTTTAGTTCTGTTCATTTCTTTCTATCTAGAATATTACCTGAATGTTGCATGATATGAAAATGAGAATAAAAATCATCTATTAGAAACAAAAATTAAGTTATTAGTAATCAGTAAACACTACTTTTCATTATCTATAGACTTAGAGAAGGACCAATACTTATCAAAATAAAATGTTTTTAAAACTTATTGGAGTTTTTGTCATCTTCAGTATTATCTTGGTAAGTTCTTATGTTTTAACAAACTATTTTTAGATTTTGTTTAAATTAGAAATTAAAATGTTGTATCTATTTTCAGGTTGGAAATTGCAAAGATATTGATGCTATCTGTAAGTTTTATTAAATAAAATATTATCCATTAAGCCTGAAATACTCATTTATTTTAAATAGTTTCTGCCAATCCAAAAGTGTCTGAGGTTGAAGGCTTTCTTTTGACACCGCAGCTCGTACCAATTACATCGAATCTTAAAAACCCAATAAGACAAAATGTCATCTACCAATTGCAAACACAAGGCAGACTTAATGGAACTGAATCAGATTTTAGCCAAGAACAATTGAATGAAATTCAGTCAGCAGTAGAAAATAAAAATCATACTATCTATATGTCTATTAATGGCTCATATAAAATTGAGGAAAATTTTTATATAGAGTTTAAAACTCAAGATTACCCAGTTTCAAAGTCATATCATCGTTATGATGTCGACGAATTATCTAATTCATCTCGATGTTTCTTGACTGGAAGATTAATTAATCTTCCAGTAAGTCACCAAAGAAGGGAATTTGTGTATTTTTCAAAATCGATTGTCAACTACGATATATGTACCGTGAGTTTCAAGTTTTTATTTTCATAAGATAAAATAATATTTTGATACGCTGTAATTGTATAATTTATATAATTTTATTCTCTAGAAACAAGGAACCATTTTGCACAAATTGAGGTTTTACAAGTTTATTACTGGCTATATAGGAGCCAAAAACGTCTTATTGACTACTGTACAATCCAAATTAAGGAAAAGAATTCTCTTGAATAGTAAGCTACTGTTGTAATTCAGCGTTTTTTTGAACTGTAGAAGACAAATTATTGATCAAATTTCAACTTAACAACAATTATTAGTGATGTCAATTTTACTAATATTTTCTTTTAAAATATAATACTCCTAATTTGCAATGTTTTATTTGAAGAAATACGGAAGCCATTAGATTTTCTGTTGGCAAAGGAGGATGGAATCTCATCTTTATCGTACAAATCCTCTAGTATGCATTATTAAACTAACATTTTCAAATGTGACATTAATTTAATTTAGTTATATATTATTTAGTAAACAATAACTTTAAAAACAAATTTCGAAAAAAAGTTAAATATTATTGTTTTTCTAGGTGGTCTCAGTGAAACTGAAAGATTTCTACAAAAGCATTTTAATTATCCTCATAAGATTTCGTTTGATATAAAAGTCACTTTTATTGTTGATGACTACGTAACAGACCTGCATAATATACAGAATATTGCTGATTGGATCAAATATTTAGTCTATAATGTAAATAACTTGCTGACATCTTATCATACTAAGCCATTAAACTGTTCCTAAGATATTTTTATTTTTGTTGAAGGTTAACAAGGTCTTCCAAAACATTGATGTCAAAAAACACGGGTTTGATATCAATGTTGTTCATCAGAAAACAAATCTTCTTACTGCACTCGAGGTAAATATTCTATTGAAAGATGTTTCCAATACTAGATTTAATTAAATCTTTCACCTTAATTAAATAATTTTCTTTAAATTTACTTTATTCTTTTATATTTTTTAAAATACGTAATATTTTTAAATGTAACAACAACTATTTAGAAATTTGCAAATAGAATTTGTTCGCAGACTTATAATGCTGACCTTGCTGCAAAATATAACGGATTAGACAAGGTTGTTGAAATATTCAAAATTCAGGATGAGAAAGGATCAAGTGATCTTTTATCCAACGTGATTTTTTATCTTGGAGATCATTCACATAACATTTCAACAGGTTGGTGAATAACAAACAAATAAGAGCCAATAAATATCTGAAAGATTTATTTCATATCATTTCGTTATCTAGGAAATTCAACCACTGCTTGTGGTCAAGCAACACCAGTGTTTAGTTTGAGAGATGAAGGAAAGAAAACAATTATGATCATGGCACAGAAAATTGCCCAGATGTGAGTACCAAGTAGAAAGAATAAAATTTTGGTGGCTGTTAATCTAAAACTATTTATGATTTTGAAATAATTGAGTAGATGAGACACTTACAAAAATCAATGAATTTGCAGTATTGGAGTAAAACCAATCGAATCAACAGATTGCGTTGGATTAGAACTCAACAATGTGATGAATATGACACATCCTCCCTCTTTATCTGATTTCACTTGGTCAAGATGTTCTTTGGGTTCTTTAGGAAACACATCGTAAAAGATTTACACTTTATCTGAATTTATTTCGAAATTTTACTTTTACTTATTTCAGATCTATTTCTTGTCTTATAAATCAGGAAGTGAAGCAAAACGATGTAGTTGATATTTATATTGGTAGAAGATACACTATAGATCAACAATGCAAAATAATATATGGAAAAAGCTATTCAATGGCTCCAAAGGTTAAAAGACAAATAATTTCAAGATTTTACTCTATTACTTAAGCTGATGAAAATCTAAAACCTAATTTTTTTTCTAAAAGATGATTGAAAACCCTTGTGGAACTTTATGGTGCATGGATGAAGGTGTAGAGTTTGAAAGAAAAGAGAAGATTAGAAGTAATATGGCGACAGTTTTGGAAGGAACAGGATGTGGCTTGAACAAGGTAAGTGTTCTTTGTTTGTACAAAAAATGTTTAACAACTGTGCCTGAAACTATCTTTTTGAAAAAAGTTTGTTTACAGATAGTACTGATTTTTAAATAAAATCTATTCTAATTTCAGCATTGTATCGACAACGAATGTTTTGATAAATCATCAGTACCAAAACTCAAAGTCGTAAATGGGAGCTGGGGTAAGTGGTCAAAATGGTCAAAATGTTTCCCGAAATGTGGAGCTGGATTGAGATATCGAAAACGAAAATGTGATTCGCCTAGGTAAGAAAATGAGTTCCTGAACTTGCATCTGATCATTTTGTGAAACACAAATTTCTATTTTTCAGTCCAGCTAATGGTGGAATAGATTGTTTATCTAACTCGATAGAAAAAGAGGCTTGTACTAATGACTGTATTGATGAAACACCAATTGATTATCGACTAACTCGCTGCCGACAGTTTGGTCTTGTTCCTGTTTTAACTGAAGATTGTAAGTATTGATTCCAACTAAGTTCTTAAACTCATTTTGTTTGATTTGTTTGGATGAGTGATAGAATAGCAGTAATCTTAAGCAACTATCTGACAATTTTATACCAATTTGATATTTTTTCTTTAATTTAGCAAGAAGATGCTGTATATTGCACTGCAAGAAGGATGATGCTGATGCTACAGACATCATGATTCCTGAGTATGTCATGGACGGCGAGAAATGTTTTGTTTTGAGGTCGCATAACAGCATCTGTATCAACGGAAAACCACAAGTAATTATTTTCTTTAACAAGGTTTACTTCCTATAAATATTAATTTGAATGTTTCAGTTTAATTAAGCTTAAAAAATTAAATAAAGTTAAGTTCAAACCTGAATGGTTTTTGCGCAACTCACAGCTTTACAAATTTTGTTATTTTACAGAGACTCTAACAGTTCGTGAAAGATAAAATCTAACCGAAGTTTTCACCGACTTTTTCTTCTCTGACCGATCTGTGTTCTAGACAAACTATCTGTTTTTGTTGTTGATAATCTTTTGTCTTTTTCTTTTAATTGTTGTAGGTTCATTAGATTAAAAATCTAAATTTCTTAAAAAGACAATTTAAGTTCATTTATTTACAATTTTTCAATCCTATTGTAAGTTTAGCTGTTTACTTTGAGTAGAAGTTATTACTTTAGTTTGTCAATAGCTTATTAATTTTAATCCAAAAATAAAATATTTATGCAAAAATTTGCAGAGAACTTTTTTGTGAAGCATATTCTAAGGTTTTGATATTTGAAGAAGAATCATTTAACAAACGTTAAAATAAAGATAAGGAAAGACTGCTCGAGTCTTAGTGCATCGATTTCACTTAATTCTTTAAAGATGTTATTTTAGACAATAGTTTTGTGTAACTATTAGTGAGTAAGTTGAAATAGTTTATTTTATGACAAAGTTATAAAATGACAACAAAATAGTTCTAAATAAATAAACATTAGAACTAGTTGATGTGAATGATTGCTTGTCTTCCTTATTGTCAGTTGCATCAGTTTGATTTCCACATGACTGAGATACATACTTATGTTGGAATTTTAGTATTTCCAGGTTTTCATTTCACTTTAAGCAAAGAAATTGAAATGATAGCATTTTCCACATTATCATTTTACTAAAAAGTGATTAAGTTTTTGAAAGTAATGATGTTAATGAACAGATCACATACTGATAAGTTTAATTAGTTGTCATCAGTTTTAACAAAAGTTATATTTATCAAATAAAATTAGTTTTTTACCGACTGTCGATTGATTTCAATCCTAATTTTATTGAATTTTAAATTATGATTAAATATTTTAAAAGTGATAGGATGGTTAATTTTGTTAACAACTTTTTTTTTGTCAAAATTAAAACATTTTTTTATTAGTTGATATAACAAACTATAATTATTTATCATAGAGATATTTGTTTACTTATTTTTAAATAAAATGATGATTTAAAAGTTGTAAGAAAGAACCTTAAATTGATTTATTATCATAAAAGTTATTTTTATCCTAAAATTCTTCATCTGGAAACGAAGCAACAATTTTAGAATAATGTTAAACAATAATTGATTTCATATTTTGTATGTCTTCTAATTTTTGTAATCAGTGTTATTAATGTTGTTAGACATGTTTAAATTAGAAATATATGAGTAAGACGATTTCAAAAGCCTGCTAAACTTTAAATAAAGCAATCTATTAAAAGATATTATTAAAACGTTAAAATTGTATTTGCAAGAGCATTTAATTTTAAAGAAAGTTGACCAAATAACCAAAAGTTATTTTAAATTTACAATGTGTGAAGAAAATAGTGATTGCAATACGTGAGGTATGATTGAAGGTGGAACTAACATGCTACCAGCTACATTTTCTGACAAGAAACAAAATGGACTTCATAACTATAGCGCTGAGAAATTTAAAATGTATGAAAAATATTAAATATAAAAGTTAAATATTTAAAATATTGGAAGTAGTTTACAAAATTTTGTTTGTGATAGATAAAGTGGGTGACCCAAAAGAAGTTTACGAAGCTTAAAAACATCCTGGGACATTGTTGTGTCTGAAAAATCAGCCAAAAAACAGAAGTTTGTTACTTCAGCGGAATCTTCATCTTGTACTGGTAACAAGAAGGATCTGATACAACTAGACAACTAGTAACTTTATATCTATTCATGATTCTAAAAGTCAATAAATAAGCTCTTACAAGCAAGGATCATTTGAAATTATCAAAATTAGATTTGTTTAAAGTTTTTTACATTTCACTTTTCATTTTTTAACGAGAAGTAGTACGGTGGTGCAAAATGATAAATTGTAAATAAATATTTTCTACTTTTGGCAAACGTTTGTGATTATGAATTCAAAATTTTCTCAACTTTAAGTGGGTATGACTTTAATAATATATTGATGTTTAGAGGCAAATAGTTTTTGTAGATATCCTTTCATGATTAGCAAAATGAATCTGAGTAATGTAGGAACTTTGACCTCTTGCCACATGCTTTTGGAGCTTTGGATTGGTTGGTGAAATTTGATAAAGTATAATTAAATCTATATTTTTCATCTTTCGATTAAACTTTTTTTAATTGATTCTTTTTACTTTTTAAGAAAATCCAAACTGGTTAATAAGCTTTTGAAGTTTTGAATTGAAGTCGGATAAAATATTTTTATTTTCAAATTACAATAAGCTACATTCACCAATAACGTTCCTTTTAAACTATGACAAGCGAATGACTCATGCTAGAAGTGACATCTTTGTTTTCATCTAGGTACAGAATCATGATTTGAACAAGGAATATTTGCTTACTAGCTA
Organism: Pegea sp. RAD2-039; assembly: GCA_034620365.1. Classification (NCBI taxonomy): domain Eukaryota; kingdom Metazoa; phylum Chordata; class Thaliacea; order Salpida; family Salpidae; genus Pegea; species Pegea sp. RAD2-039. The sequence continues at coordinate 29,032 of JAQGEQ010000305.1, read as the reverse complement.
TAGCAAGTTGAACTTCAACAAATCAATAATAGGCCAATAATTATCAATGATTAATTTTGTTAGAATCTTTCAATCTAATAGTTTTTAATTTGCAGTGATTACAAATGTTAAAATCAAGCAAAACAAAATTTAATTTTTCTAACTATTCTTTCAAGTTTTGCTATGTAACTTAGAATTAAATATGCCAAAAACGTTAAATCGTAAATAAATAGATTGGAAGATGATTCAGAGCGTTAATAGATGTATTTGAGCTTTTTTAAATTGGTATGTATAACTTTTACTACGTAATTAAAAGTTTTGTTAAACGACCTCTGAAATGAAACTATTGTTGTTATGACTTAATCCATAAGAATTTATTATTAACTAGTGATATATAACAACAACTCGAACGTAAATAAATTTTCTTGATGTAGGTAAAAGTTAAATTTAAAATTTGGGACTAATTCGTCAAAGTAAATTTTGAGAATAGTGAAATTCATTAAAGGTATATAACATAACTTTTTGAAATCAAAGTTAAAGTAATTCTGTGTAATTAATTTCTTGTAACATTTTATTCCTTTAGTTCAAATTCAATTTTTCAAAAACGGAACTTATACAAAAATCAATCTTACCTAAAACTCATCGACATCACTTCAAAATTACAGATAGGTATTTGTTAGTTGTCAATTCTAAAACAATCTTACTCAATAACAGCCCAACTTGCGCAGATTGCATCAAATATAAAGCTGATCTTCAGACATAATAAAAGTTCTTGAGAAAAAATTTATTATCATATAAAATTAAAGTTTTTAAACATTGTTTCCAAAATGCTACCAGCCACGTTGACAATCTAATTTGATAATGTAAAGTATTCATCAAGTCTTCATATGAATACTGAAGATATAAGTAGCTCTTGTAAAAATACCGAAATTTGTGATCAAAAATTCTGACGACTTAACTGCTTCAAACATTTTAACTTGTAAAAGCTCTTCCAACAATAACACGGAGTTATTAAAACTTATCTTACAAACAAAAGTTGTGATTAATAGATAAAAGTGCTTAAGGCTCGCCTATTTTTAGCTCCTTGACTCTTAAGAAAATTTCGGTCAAGGTCTCCTAGTCGATAATATTGTAATATGTTTACTATATATTATTTATTAGCATTTTGTGGTATATTTGAATAGTAAATCAGAAGAGTATTTTGCTACATGCGTATATATGTTGCCAAGTTTAGTACATCCCCTTGAAAATTACCAGTGCATTCTGTATGCTGACCTTTGAGTAATTTGTTGTCGCTTGCTGTTGTTATTAACAATCAAATTAGGTTCTCTTAAAGACTTTATATCACAACACATTTATAGCTAAAAGCTTGAATAGTTAATGCAGAGAATGATCTAATAATAAATGAAGTTAATAAATGTGAAGTTTACAAGTCAGTGTAGTTTGATTAAAGCAAAAATTATTTTAAGACATATAAATAAACTAGACAAATTTTTATTTACGAGACTCATCCACCTTTATACTAAACCCACTTTATACTGAACCCAGTTTATACTGAACTCACTTTATACTGAACTCACTTTATACTGAACCCACTTTATACTGAACCCACTTTATACTGAATCCACTTTATACTGAACCCACTTTATACTGAACCCACTTTATACTGAGCCCACTTTATACTGAACTCACTTTATACTGAACCCACTTTATACTGAACTCACTTTATACTGAACCCACTTTATACTGAACCCACTTTATACTGAACCCACTTTATACTGAATCCACTTTATACTGAACCCACTTTATACTGAACCCACTTTATACTGAACCCACTTTATACTGAACCCACTTTATACTGAACCCACTTTATACTGAACCCACTTTATACTGAATGAAATTTGCTGTTCATAAAAGTACACGTATTCATTTTAGAAAAAACAGGAATACTATTATACAATAAACAGCAGTTATAATTTAATTCAAATAATTTCTGCGAGTTGGAATAATTTAGAAGTAAAGTTGTATTAAACATTATAAGAATTAAACTAATGAATAATGAATGAAAGCGAAAAACATAATTTCTATCGATTTAGAATTTATATTCAAGAACAATTTCGAAAATATTGGCGTCTGGTAAAGAAAGTTTAAGTAAAGACGACGTGAAGATCGTGAATACATTACTAAAAAAGGGTACAGCTATCTCGCAAATACAAATTTTCTAATGTTTCTTCAAAATTTATGGGGAGTCAAAGAAAGGTTCGTATTCGTTTAAGGCCATATCCATAAGTTCTGGCCCATATTCGAAATCTTCTAAAGCTTCTGTTTCTGACATAAACCATTGTAACGATTCAGAGTCAGAGACAGATTCAGTTATTGTTGGTGTTGGTGGTTTACTGGTAGCAGTGTTGACTAAATAGGCTCGACTGCTCAATGCATTGTTGGGAGCAAACTCATGTCCTTGAGTTACTTGAGAGCCATCACGAAAAGTGTCATTATTAAATACAGGATTGACTTGCTGTTGCTGTTGGTTACTATCCTTTATGAGTAGATTTCTACTTTGAACGTTCGAGTCATTAGATTTTGATGTATTGTTGGCAGCAAACTCATTGTTTGTTGGTGTTTGAATATCACCATGAAAATTAATATTCATCTCTTGAAAGTTGGAGTTGTTGGGTAACTGTTGCTGTTGGTTAAAGTTTTGTATAAAAGGATTTTCACTTTGAATGCTTGAGTTATTGTAGCCAACATCATTCACCATCGTCTCGGTTAAACTAGGTGTTTGGTGAGAATAACAGTTATCCAAAGAGATTTGATTACTGGACATATTGCTAGCAGAAAACTCGTATCCTGACGAAACCTGGATGTCACTCTGAGAGGTATTTACATCTGAAGGAGAAATAACCTTAAATAAATCGTCCATTAACTGTTGTGCGTTCTCATTTTCAATTATGGTTACATATTTCGTGCTTGAATTACTCAATTCATTTCCAGATGAGACCATTTTGTCTGATTCAATCTTGTTTGGAAATGAATTGTTAATTTCGGAGACAGTAGTTGAAGCTGATTGCTGAAACTTTTCTATGCACTGCGCTTGATGCTCCAAATATTTTCTTTGGCAAGCAAATAGTTTTGAGCATTTTACACACATATAAGGAACGATTTTTGCCTTATCCTGATCGACACGGGCTGGTGCAATTTGTGCAGCAATCACTGGTTCCTTTACATAAGATGTATTTGAAAAATTAGATGTAGACGGATTCTGCAGAGAAAATAAGCTTGGGTTATATCAGCTATTTTGATAAGAAACAATCAATCAATAATTTACATTTTCTTGGGAAAATGTTTCTTTAGAGCTTCTTCTTAATTCCCGCATGTTTTCTGTAAAATTGAAGCTACGTCCAGCCTCATAAGATTTGCCGTTTTCGGTTAAACTGAAAAATGTTAAGTAGGACATCTTAAGCAACTAAAATAAAGATATATATAAAATGATGCCAAGAAATACTTCTATGTCAATTTCAACGCATCAAGTTCAAAAATATCTAGAAGTAATTAGTTGATCTTAAAAATTTGGAAAACATTGCAACATACTTATTTTTGTGTCTCTTTTTGTGGGCCAATAAGTGAGCTAGCTGTTTAAATGATCGTCCACAAGTAGGCCAGTCACAACTAAACGGACGTTCTCCAGTATGTAAACTAAAATATGATTGTTTGTGATGAATTTCACGTAGAACAAGATACAACTAGTTTGGTCTATACATTTTCGCCCGAAGTAGGCCATCATGTACTATGACCTATAAATATTTTATATAACTATAAAACAAGCATAATTAAAACTTAAAACCTTTTATAAACATATTTTAAACAGATACAGCAAATTAGTAAACAAATCTAATCATAAGAAATCTTTTGATATACAAAGTAGAACCTCAGATGTTGCTTGCAATGGTTTAAACGCTTGAAAGAAAGAGGACAATACCGGCACTTGAATGGCTTATAATCACTATGGGTTTGCATATGTTGCTCCAGCAAAGCCTTTGTCAAAAAGATTTTATCGCAATGTCTGCAACTGTGTTAGATTTAGTACATGACAAATTACAATAGTAAACAGCAGGAACTAAAATGTTTTAATTAGTTTAAAATTGTTTAAAGCAATACAACAAACTTATCCTTTATATAAAACAGAATGAACAAGTTAAAAGATTGAAAACTTGTTGTTCAAACAGATAACTATTTGATTTCATTTGAAAAACGTTTATTAACTAATTTAAATATATTACAATTATGACTTCAAGAGTCTGAATTACCTATAAGGTTTGTCTTTTGGATCTTTATGAGTGCGTGAATGGCTTATCAAGGAGCTTCTATCAGGAAATACCGCCTGTTAAAAAACATTAATTGTTGATTGAGGTTTACTGAGATAAATTTAAAGTTAAAATTCACTCCACAAATTCTGCATCTGTAAGATTTCTTTCTTGACTTGATGGCTTCAAGATTTAGATTGTTGGTTGAAACTGTTTGGCCATTATCATTGTGTTCCTTGATATCAAATTGATTAATTTGTTTGAGTTGAAATTAGAATGAAAATAAATTCAGCTATTTTGCTGGTGACTTGATTATAATTTTTATATCTAAAATTCAAGGTTTACAACAAAGTGTGTATTTCCAAAATATTTAAAAACAACATAACAAAGCAGACTCAAATTAAAATTGAAATTATTATTGAATAAGTAAACATACAGTTTGGTGTTTTCCTTTTTGAGGAATGTGTGACCGTTGCTGCTGTAAATCATCATTATTCGATGATTGTTGTTGAATTATTCTGCTTTTATCATTAAATGATATGCCATTAGGAGTTAAAGTGTTTTTTCCTGAAGACTCCATTTATCTAAGATGAAAAACTTAATTCATTTATTCAAGATTTATCTAAGATGAATAATAATGTAAACTTTAAAAGTTTATTTAAAATTCAGCTTCGAAAATCTGAAAGAAATATTGTTTTAGCTAAACAGTATTGACGTTTACTAACAAATAATACTTTAGTAGATTTTACAAAACATTGAAAAAAATTATGTTTGCTTAAAGACAAAAAAGTTATTAAACTTTAAGGTAAAGTATTAAAATCAAATAAGCTTGAATGAATATTTAGTTGGTTTAAATTATTTTTCTTTCCTATTTCTGTGTGTTAAAATATACATAGATCAGCTAAATATTTGTACTAATCATATTTCAGATAATAGCTACGGTTTTATAAAAAGGTCTCAAATTTAAACCTTGCACAGAAATCACTTCACAAAATAAATACAAAGGTTAAAATATAGAACTATATCAAAAGAATGATAGAAATATAGGAAATAATTTCAATCCTTTGTTTCATTTTAACTTTTTTTAGTTTGAATTACCTCATTTAGATTTTGTAATTTGAATTAACTAAAAAGCATAACAGTAATAATCATTTCTAACACTTTGTATTTATTAAAGTTGTTAAGATCATACAGCTTGCTGAATACTTTAAAGGCATCAATCTATATCAACTAAATCTCCAAACAAATTTCGATTATCTGAAATTTATCAGAATTCAAAAAAAGTAAGCAACATTTTCAAATTTTTTTTTAAGTTCAAAATCACGGTAAGCTAGTTCCACATAAACTTTGTAAAGATATTTACCCCTACAACTTTTCTACTATCACATCAGCTGCTATTTCTTTAAACAATAGTTTTCTCTTTTTTAAATTCCTTATCTTCAAAAAACGTTTCAAAAAAAGTAAGATGATACTTACTTTTTTATCTTACCAAGGTACCATTGGTAGCAGCTTTCATACGGAGCTGGATAACACCAAAATGAATGTCTACAATGGAAACTGTGAAAAAAACTTCACATTATCTATTTATAAACAAACCAGACTATGCAAAAATGTGTCAAGAGAAAGAATGTTTTTGTTTTTGTTGAAGATTCAAAAAATTTATACAACTTCTGAATACATATTTTGCATGAAATTAGCATAAACTGAATTTTCCAGCTTTCTGTAAGGCTTTTAAACTGTATTATGCATGCAAAAGCTAAAGCAATTAAAAAGGCCACTAAATTTTGTATATAAACGGTAAAAGTTGTTTAACATTAGGGATTAGGTTGTTGCAATTGATTTTAATTTTTTAATACAATTATCAAAAACTAATTTTTTTTGATATATGCTTGAAAATACTTATCTTATATATTATTATCTTACCTTCTTTATCTTAATTACAACAAGCCTAAAACTTTTTGTAATTGCTTTGAATAAGGCTTACATTTTCAAAAGAAAATATATCATAAAAAAATTGAGTAAAAAAAGATTATTTTTTAAATCATACTTTGGATGAAATCACTTTAGAACTAATGAACAACTTTGGTACTTTCAATAGTTTGCAAGATCAGTGATAATTATATGTATTGACAAGAAATCTTGTTATCAGTTTTATTGTCGTAACAACAGCTGAAAGTTCAAAGTTTCTTTGATAATAAAAGACAAAATTTCATGAAGTTATTCATTAAATTTTTTATAGTTGTTCTTTCCTTGTTTACTTCATTATTTTTTCTTTTAGCTTTCTGAAAAATTTTACTGAAACAAAACTATTTAGTCTGTTGTCATATCAAAACAAAATATGTTTCTGAATATTCTATAGAAAATTTTAGCTTCAAATCAAAACAAAAACATTGTTGTTTTTGATATAACAACATTTGAATAAACTCTGATTTATTTTTCTTTAAATTCTTTCACATTTCTTATCTTTTATTATAATTTTTCAATTATTTTGCAAAGTAATTATGGTTCAGTGGAATCTTCTGGAAATTTGAGGTATTTTTTATAAAACTGTAGCTATTATCTAAATATAATGCTTGAAATTACAAAAATTATAATAAAGCTGAACAAGAAAGTTAAATTCATTTTCAATTTCAACTTTAACAATTTAAACAGATAAATTTAATATCTATTTAATGAATTATAGAGAATGGCCAGGCAGTTTCAACTACCAATCTAAAGTTTGAAGCCGTCGAGCCAAAAACCAAATTTTATACATTCAGATATAAGTTTTTCAAATTTAAGTAGCGATTGGTCAAGTACTTGATGAACATCAACTTTGATTTGACTCTTCAACAATTTGTGATGATGATTCGAAAACTATGTTTTTGCAAGATGCAAACTTACCGCCATAACTAAATCACTAATATCGTCATTACTGAAACTTCATCTTTTATTTTGGTTCAGGAGCCGATATTCTTAAGTATTTTCTTCGGATCACATTTCTTAATATATTATGTTTTTGTTATTGTTTAATATTGTTATTATTATTTTCCAACCTTTTTATGTAATCATTTTGTACTTAAATAAACAATTTTTATAAGTTTTCAGAGAGCTTATGAATTTATTCATGTTTATAATTTTGTTTCTTTAACTTTTACAACTTTTTTGCATACTTCTATTTTTTGAACATAGTTAACTAAAAATTAATCAACATTTTTATGGAAAACTACTTAGATTTGTTTAGGTGAGTTACAGCTGAACTTATTGTTTAGATTGTTAATGATTCAAATATTATTCTAATATTATTAACAGCAATGATTCCGTGAATTACCATAAATAATGAGTGAATGTGTTTTTTTCTGTGTAAACATAAAACTTTTCTTCATTTGCATGCTTTGAAACATTTTTTATCGATCTACACTGCTTACCTTCAACATTTCTCAGTCACTACTATTCTGTAGTATAACTATTAAGGATTTTTGTACCAAAAACATATTTTCAAATTTTGAACATTACAAATTTATTTTGTACATTTTTGATAATCAATAAACCTAACATTAGCAAATTAAAATTTTAACAACTAGAAATTTAATTGACCTTCAGTTTGATTATTTCTTTTCCATTAGTCCTTCCCTCTAATAATGATACAAAACTTGACGCTTATTTTTACTACTGATGAATAAGTTAAATGTACATTAGCACAAGTTACAATGTGCAAAAAATGTTTAAGATGTTTGTCAGTTAATCGGATGCGATATTATCGTTCCCATCTTATTCATTTCACTGAAAATAGATACACAGAGTTTCAAGGACCTAGAATTTGGCAATGCTTTAACACTTATTAACCAGGTTTTCTTCGTTGACGAGTTTTCACAGATTAATGCTAGAAGCAGGTGAGTGCTCGTCACCTTTATTAACCAAGCACAAGATTTATAACAAGTTTTATTGGCTTAGTGTTATTAACGAAAGATTTTTTTCACATGTTTTGTTATATCTTAAAAGTTGTCTATCAATGTTTAATAAAAGTTAAACTTTTAGATTGACTTTCAAGTAAAAATACAGTAATAACTTCAGAAATAATAATGAAATGTATTAGTAGTATGGCCTGCTTTGAACGAGAACGGCCATGCTGTAAGCCGGAACAGGAATTATGGAGATCCAGTTTTTGCCCATGCAGCAGGATTCCACTCTCCACACCAAGATTATACAGCGAAATAGATATAGCTACGCCAGGCTGGCGTCACAGGAGCTGCAAAAACGACACTGAGCACAGTAACGAACTGCATACGAAGCTCTAACTCAGGATTTAAATTTGGAGTTTTGCAGCTCCTAGAAGCTTTGTCATAAAATAGATAGCAAAAAACTTTCCTTCGGGTTTTTTCATTGACTTTTTCTTTGTGGTCTGTATGTCTCCGCCCCATTTCGAACGCGAGACCTTCCACGTGTAAGGCGGGCCTAATAACAACTACAGTAAATTTTCATTTACACTACTGACGGTTTGGTTGTTAATTGCTAATAAGCTTGATTACTAGCACCCATACTTGACTTCAGTTTTAATTAAATTCCGAGTTGAAAATTAAATATCTAAATATCAAAATTAAGTCCCTCTGATTAGTTTCTTGGTTCCTTTTTTCTTATATTCTTGCAGTTGGTTAATTCTCGTTAACTTTAAATATGCTTTACAGCAAAACAAAATTTCTTTATAGAGCTCTTATCATTGCCATATCGTACACATAAATGAAAAAATACTTACTGTGCATGATGATCTGTGGTATAATAGTGCGGCCTACCGTATTCTGGAGGTGGAATTCGAGCCCACAGGTTCAAAGCTTAATGAAATAGTAGCCACTGGACTCTACTATTTGTTTATCTTGTCGCTAAGTAACAAATCTAATTAACAAATAGCATCTTAATCTACTAGTTTGGAGATATCAGTTTTGTACATATCAGTATTTGATGATGGTTTAGACTCTGCCGCAATAGACTAAAACTCTTTTTAATTTTCATTGAAGACCTCATCAGACGATTAGTAGCAGTAGATGATGTCAGTGTGTATACAGATGACATCAAGTTGCTATCTTACAATCCCTCAAAATTTCAAACTGCACTACACACTGTAGAAATGGCCTACGAACTGGTAGCTCAGAATCCAGCCCACAAATTCTGAACTTATAACTTTCTCCCGTAAACCAGCTACAAATTCCTTGAACCAATACTCCATCAATGGATTCATTATTCAACGAATATCTTCGGTCCTTGACCTTGGCATTACTCTATCATCTGACTTTAAATGGCGCAGTTATGTTTCCAAAATCTTTGGAAAATCAATCAACCTTGTCTTCCTTATTATAAAGACCTTTAGTTCTAAGGACCCATGTATTTTATCAACCTCTTCAAATTGTATGTATGTCCAATTCTTGAATACAATGTTAGTACATGAATGCCATGTCAAGTTAATGATGTTAAAAAAATCGAATCTGTTCAGGTCACATTTACGAGATTGATATGCAGGAAACTCAATATTAAATACGATAGTTACAAGCATCGTTTTAGCTTCTTAAATTTAGAAACTTTGGAAATTAAACGAATTAAATACACCTAATTCTTGTTTTTAAAATCATCCACAATTTAGTTGACCTTCAGTTCGGTGCTTTCTTTTCCATTAGTCCTTCCCTCAAGCTATAGCAACTCAGACGACACACATTACATTTTAATAAGCCTATATCACCTGGTACATTAATCAGAGCGATTTTTTTCTCATTCTCAAACGTCCAGATATCCATACATATTATACAACATTGTATCCTCATCCGCACAATTAGTACTAAGAACCAGCTGTCATCAGACATTGTCATGTAAGAATCACTTGTGTTTAAGCAGAAGTTGAACCGTTATAATATGTTTTATAATATTGTCAACAATTTCCAATTCGTCTAGTTACACTTCTATAAAATTCTTTAAGTAAAAACTAATTGCACCAATTAAGTTTCTGTAAAATATCTTCCATCTAAAAAATAATAATGATTGATATCAAAATTAATACCCAAAAAATGATTTATTTTACTATTTTACTATTTACTATTACAGACTAGTTAGATACTTGAGAATTGAAATGTTTAGAGCTCGTCTGTTTTAGTATCTGCTTTCATACTGATTTAAACCGTTGCAAATCAATCTAGCAATAGAATAGTATTTGAACTTCTTTATTTAGAGTCGTTTGCATGATTATCAACCTTTTATTTAATAATTTAAAACTCACCTTATCATAAAAATTTAACTTTTTTAAATTAGATTATTTTTAACACTTAAAAAGATGTTGTTTTTCAAAATGTTCAAGTTACTTTTATAATCTGAACTTAACTTGAGTTGTTGTTTGTTATTCTAAGCTGTTTCATTTAATATTTCTTGTTTTTATATCCTGATTTGTATGATAACTCTTATCAGGTCAACCAAATCTTTCAAAAATTGATGTCTGTGAAATTTTATAAATAGCTTGTTTTTCTCTTTATCATTTAACTTAATTTTAATAATTATTTTAAAAATAATAAATTTACTAAAATCATTAAATTATATCTTATAAGTTATTTAATGGTTAAAAAACTTTTGATATTATTTAGATTTGACTTAATATTTAAGAAAAATGTATAAAGTTATTTAAAGCACTTTCTTAGATCTATGTAAAATATTTCAATATTTATATATATTTCTTGATTGTTTAACTTTTATATTTTACTTTCCAACTTTTGTAGTTTTAAGATGATTTTATTATAAGATTTAAACAATTTTAGTTATTCAAGTTTTTATCAGTTTTTGTTTTGATTTTCAAGTTAACAGCTTTCCAGTTTAGGCTGTTAGTGCTTATCTACTTTTCCCATCTTTTTTCACAGCTTTCAAAGAAATTTATAAAATTTGTGATCCTAAATTTTTCTCCAACAATATTTTTAGTATTTCAAGATCAAATTATCAACCTTAACTTCTTTAATTTACTCTAGAGTCTATCATTTTCACATATTTATAAGAAAGGTGATTGTCTTTGTGTGTGTATGTGTCTTTGATCATTTGATTGTTACAATTTATTTTTAAATCTTATCAAAAATAGATTTATTCACCTAATACCTACTGAGATTGTAAGTTTTCATGAAAATTTTATAAATATTTCAAAGTATAGTTTTACTTACCACCTATTAAAGTTTCTTTTTATAACTTAAATAAGAGTATTTGATATTGACCAGTTTTGAAATTTCAGTTTTGAAATTGGCTATAACTAAAATGATTCTAAGTCAAAATATCAGTTGTTTCTTCAAACTTTTCAACAACTTAAATTTCATCACGAAGTTGGAATCTTAATCTTTTTTTTCTTTTTTTTTCAAAAACTTGTTTTTGGTAATCAATTATTTGGTTGTTTATTTGAGTATTTTTGACTCTATCAAAAGATAATAGGTTTTGTATTTGAAGTTGATATATTCTTATTAATAATAAAAATCTTTAAAGCTATTTTTCACAATTTCATCAACAGTGAATTTATAACTAAAGTGTCAGTATTGAGAATTTAATTTAGGAAACCGAGGCTTCATAGACAAATTTGTATAAAAAAACATAAGATGATTTGATAATGATGAACTTTGAGCTAAACAAACTGGCAACAACCAAAACTAAAACTTAATTAAAAGTTTAAATTTGGTTATAAATATATATTTTTGTTGATATACTTTTCTAATATTTTAGATTTAGCAAACAAATAAATTTTATCATTAAATCCCACTCCTTTTTCATGTTTAGAGTTATAAGGTTTCTGCCTTTCATCAATCAAAATAAACTATACACCTGGCTGAAAAACATATTTAAACAATTCACAACAGTAACAATAATTTCACTCAGCCTAAATTAAATTTGTTTATTTATTGTTTAACTATTATTTAAACAAATTGAACTTATTTTTTCCATTTGCTGTACATTATATTTGAGTTATTTTCTTGGTTGACATTAAAACAAGAAAGCTTGCAACTTATTTTGGATGGCATAATTTGTTTAGGAAACACCCCATTATATGAAAGTTTAGTTGATGTCGTCTATCGTGTTAAAGATTGTTGAACAAACGTTTTTACTGAATTTATGTTTTTTAAGGCGAAAAATCTTTAATATATTATTTAATTTCTAACTATTTTGCTTTATACTATATAAGGAAATGTTTAACTTAAACTTGTAGTCTCTAAATTTTAGACTTTTATATTTTTGATTTGAGATTTTTCATATTAGAGAACATTGTTACTTGCAAGTTATATAAAATTGCTGATGTATAAAGTCAAGATTTGTTTGATGCCAAAACAACACAATAAAAAGGGCAAAGTTTATTATTTTAGTTTGAACATTAGAACAAGATGAAAAATATTACTTTCAGATAAAACAATTTTTAGATTATCTTAGATTAAATCAGTAGACAAATAAATGAAATTAAATGCTTTTTTAGCACTTTCATTATGTATTCTACGTTTTTATTATCACTTATTACTATCAGTATGGTGTTGTTTTTATGTATATTTCGTATGTGTTTAAAGTCAGTTCCTTTACATTTTAACCTATATTAAAATGTAAAGCTATAACTGACTAATACACGATTCTATGCTTTACCAGAGGTTATTTTACCTTAAAGTTTCTATTGTAGTTATATAAAGTTTTTCTTTGTCAGACGACTAGAGGGTTTTACATTTACTGATAGATGGTTTAGAATTTCAGTATTTTTCACCAAATTAAATGTATTTGTACTTTTTACTAGTAGTATGGGTGATACGTCTTGTATTAAGTTTATTAGGAATATAAACGATTTTGAACATTGGTTTTTATCCATTTAAAGTAAAATCAATAATTTTAAAAATACTTTTTTTTTGTAAAATAGGTAATTTAATTTCCAGTGAATAGAAATGAATCGATTACAAGATTCATCAAGCAAAAGGAATCGGAAAGGTTACCAATTAAAGAATCTACTTAAAGGTATTGATCAGGCTTCTGAAAAGAAAGTTTCTCATAAAGACAAGAAGTTTGAAAAAGCTGAAGAAAATGATCAGAATGGTACTGTTCTTTCAAAACATCCACCTTCAACAGATGGGGAAAGAAGCATAAAGTTAATGAAACATCTTAGAAAAGATGATTTAATTAAGAAAAGAACAGCAACTAATCTTTTTCATAGAGATAGTAAGCGTTCAAAAATGGAAAACTTAAATAAATGGGTAGAAGACTTTAAAAAGTTTAAGACTTCAACTACTGGTATTTATAAATTCAAAAAGAAAATGAAGCTACGAACAGACAAGATAGTAGCAGGTTGGTTTTTGGATAGTTTTGTTTACATCTGTGTCTTAAACTGCTCTAATATCTTCACAAACAGGTCAAAATTTAGCTACTCATTCTGGTGCTCAAATCATTGATCCACTTGAAAGTGACAAGAAGTTGGTGAATGAAGCTCAACCATTGAATTATGGTGAAGATGTAGAGCCTCTGGATTGTGATGATATTTCAGATCAACTAAGACAACAAAATTTCTCTTCATTTAATTTATGGCTTGAATGGGCGAAAGAACGAAATATAAAAGTAAGTTAAAGATACTTTTGTGTTTTATTTTTTACTGAACATCTTTTGTTTTGTAGAATCAACAGTTCAACGGCAAGCAGAGTGTCCCATTAGATTTGGGACTTGCTACTGATAAACAGCTCAATTTCTGGTTTTATTATTTCATTGAGGTAAATGACTGATACAAATTTTAGTCAAAAAGTATTTCGTTTTTATTTGCAGGAAAAGCTGACAAAAAGCAATAAGATATTTACTTCACGCACATTGAAGCAGATTTTGTCGGGTCTCCAAGGTTACTTACAAAAACATGTTGGAAGACAAAATATCAGTTTTATGAAGACTATCCAGCGAGTGGTGAAAGATTCTGACACAGAATATCAAAAAATTAAAAAGTTGAAGAACGAAGATTACAAAAAGAAAGAACTCAAGAAAAGTTTGATCAAACTTACTGAACCTTCAGTTAAGATTGTGTTGCCTGGTCAATTTTGTAATCCGAGCTTTCCAGCGAAACCAAAGTTATTATTATTAAAACATTTCAATAAAGATGTAAGCTTTGATCTGGTAAGAGCCGTCTTCTACCACTGTATTGTCACTTTTAACTTGAAATCGATTGAAGAGCATTTGAATCTAAAACTCTCTGACTTCAAGATTGGTCATAGTGAAGGTAAATCGTATGTTGAGTTTGCAACAACGAGAAATGTTCGTAGTTTAAGAAAAACCTTAAAGAAAAAAGTTCAGAATGTTGGGTGTAATTCTGAAAAGGTTCTATTGCGAGTGTATAATGATGGATTTGACGATGTATCAATTGTGAGCTTGTTTAGTAGCTACATCAACTTGATTTCTAGAAAAGATATTGGATATGAGCTTGAAGATCACGGAGCATTCTACCAAGTTTGGCATACTAACGCTATCGACGGCCAGCTTGTTAATAAACCTCTTCACAAAATATCTGTGACTTCTTACTTTGAAGAACTCTCAGAGGTTTCAAAGAAGTTTGTTGCAAAGTTTTCAGCACTGAATGTATCTAGAAAACGTTACCCTACTTCTAGATGTTGTTTTAATAACTTCATGATCCGTTCTCAGCTTCGAATTCCTTCAACTTGGCTGGATAAAAGTAGCTCTTCTGATTTCGATAATGATGAAGTTCCAGTTTATTCTATTCATTTGTTAAAGCAAACACCTCAGCAGATGTTTCAATCTGGAATAGAATTCAATCGTAGACTTCGTGAGAATCTATTAAATGTGAAGAGAAGACCAATCGATGAAGCTACCCGTCAAAGCTCATCAGTTGATGATAATTAAATTTATATCGAATCTGTTGGTTCTGGAGAGAAGTCAGAACAAAACTGTTCACTAATTATATCACTAAAAACTTATCATGTTCAATTTCAGTTAATAATGTTACTTAAGAATTTGTTTATATTAGATTAATAGATATTCTTCAATGTCGGTTTTACTTCATCTGAAATTTAAATGTTTAATTTCATTATTTGGAATATCACAAATATACGTATAAGTTTCATGAAATAAAATTATCACTTAATATATACGATTGTAGAACTCAACAAAACTCATGTTTGTTCTTTTTTATGCTAAATAGCTCTTTCTAAACAAACCATAAATGATCTGGATACTTATCTGCAATTTGCGAAATTTACTAAAAAGCTAGTGACCAGCATCTAAACTACAGTTTACAGAAATATGCCAGCCTTAGACTCATTTTGCTTTTAAAGCGCTAAATTTGCTTTTTGTTAAGGTACAAATTTCATGGGCCAAGGTATTAAGCTTGTTAGGCTTTAATCTTATTATCAACAAAAATAAAACAATTCTTTTTAAATATGAAAACTCATTTCGATGCTATTCTTATAGAAACAGAATATATAAAGTTAGTTCAGAGTTACTTTGCTAATTGCAACAACAATAACTGTTAGAAAAGTTGATGACATAACGATTTTTCTCATCTATTTTTTTAATTTATCACAATGTACTACAACAAATTCAATCATGTAAACTTTTGATCACCTGCGTTTTGTGCTTCAACAGATTAGCTGATGACACCTTTAAAATTTAAATAACTTGACTTAAACCTAAAAAGCATAACAACATACATCCTTTATTCTTATGAGCTAATTAAACAAGAAAGAGAGTCTGTAAAATCCTCCAATGGTGTTGATGCAGATTTTCAATTTTATTGTTTTATGAAAGTAGAAACTAATTGAAGATTAATCGAATGTTGAATAGCTTCTTGTAAGGTGATGACCACGCTAAAATGAAAATAGAAACTTTGCTATTAATGACATCATATAATACAGAAATTATTGAAATATTATGAATGAAGTAAAGTTTTAAAATCTTTTTCAAAAAACTCGTTATTATTACCAAATCTCATATTTTGTAAAGCTAATAAATCTTATGTTTTAGTAATATTTATTTTGATATTATGTAGTTACTTAAAACTAACTTTACGTTTACAAGTATCTTTTTTGAAAGTACAGCTAAAACTTTGACGATTATTTATGATAATTTAGCTGTTACACCATTCTGTTTGTTGCTCAAGCCGTAAGTTGCACGTATTATACTTTTTACTAAAAAAGATTACTTAATCTGAATAAATCGATAGCTTAGGCTGCCATTAAATCAGTCGTTCACAAATTGTTACAAATGTGTACTCAGTGAAAACTTACGTTAGTTCATCAATTAGTAATTTATTTATTTTATTGATGTAATTAGTAAATAAAGATAAATATCATAAACATTTTAGTAACTTTTAAAATTTTATAAATTTCATAATACAAGCTTACAAACATTAATAAATCCTTTAAATGCTCTCAATTGTAAATTTCAAAAATATGAACTCATAAACTGTGCAGTATTCAGCGCAAAAATTATGGAGAAACAGTTAGTACCCATGTAATATGATTTCACTCTCAATGCAGGCAAGTTATGTGGCGAAATCAAAAAACTGATACAGCTACGCCCAGCCAGCATCGCAGAAGCTACCAGAACAACACTCAGCACAGTGAGGAACTGGCTGTAAGGCTTCAAATCCAGCTCTACATTTGGAGCTTTGCACCTCCTTAAAGGTTGCCATAAAACATACTAACAAGCCCCATCTATTTGGGATTTTATAGACTTTTTCTAACAAATATGTGTCAAGCTGAACTCGAAACCGAAGCTTTTCGTGTGTTAGGCGGGCGTGATAACTGAGAAATTACGGAGACGGAATCATTACAAGAAGCTATAAAGGCCCATTATTATTATGAAATTTTTCAAAAATATATTTTACAACAAATGACGACTTTACAACTTTGTAAGTGTTACCTTAATAATTTTACGAATTAAATATTGTAATTCGACTACTTTAATACCATAAAAGGCCATCAACGTTTTGAGACAAACTTGTAAATGTTTAATCAGTTTATCTGTATTTCTAAATTTTAATATAAAGTTTGTAATCAACAAAAATAGTGGCCCACTTGGGCCATGTGTATATATGTGCAGCAGTAGAAGTTATGGATATACAGTTGTTGCCCATGTAGCAGGATTTTACTCACCACGCCAGCCAGATTATGCAATGAAACAGACAGGCTGATGCAGCTGTGCCCAACTGACGTCACAGGAGCTGCCAGAGCGACATTGAGTACAACGACGAACTGCCTACGGGGCTCCTATACCGGCTTTAAATTCGGAGTTTTACATTTACTAGAAGTATTGTTATTTTACCAGACTCGCACGTCCCTCCTACCCGGGTTTTTTATCTAAACTTTTTCTTGCCACTAATTCACTTGGGATCAAGCCTGGAACCCCCCGCTTGGTAGGCAGGTATGGTAATACAGATAATCACCAAAAACGAACATTGCAGATATAATTACAAAACACGTCCGATAATCTTTGAATCTTTATTTTGCCTTTTTTCTTGATAATCATCACGTAAGTGCAAATAAGTAACGTAATCTTAGCGGAATAAAACTGTTTACAAAAATATTTTGTAATTAATAAATTATCCCTACACATTTGTAATGTTTGCTCAACTATGTTTTCTGTTTCTTATCAATCGACAAACCAATAAAAAGTTTAAAAATTATATTTAGTTTTAAGCAAGAGATTGAGAAATTTGAAAATGATTTGCAAAAGGATTTTGAATTGTTTTTATTTTCAATCGTTAAAACATACTTCCGGGTGGAAAAATGGTCGTAAAAAGAAAAACTTCTTAAGTTATTAATCAAGTCTTACTCTAGATAGGACTCCTTTAAATATCTGATCATATTGTGCAAAAATTAATCCATCAAATATATAAACAATTTTGTTTTTATTAAAATCAATGTTAAGCTTTTCTACCTACAAATAAACTGAACAATCACAAATTTGATTGAGGCAAAAGTATTATAAGTTGATGTAGATTAACCAAATCTGAAATCTAAATGACAGCTTTGAGAGGGCTAAATAGTAAATGTAGTTAGCATAATTTTGTTTAAATTAATTAGAATATTATTTGTTAAATGATACAATAAAAAATTCAACATTTGTGCATGAAGATCTAGAAACAGATTACAAATTGAATTGATTAAATGCATTTAAAGTTTAGCAGAAACTGTTTGAAGGATGATAAATTGATGTTAAAACTGCCGCCACTAAGAATTTCATAATCAAACACGAAAATGAATAATTGTTTCTCGAACATATGACAGTAAATACAACTATAGTTTCTGATCTTTATCAATTTAGGTTTCAAGATATGCAATCTGATATTACGATGAGATAAATGTTGAAATATAAATATTTGTTAAAATTTGAAATCAAACTAGATGATTTACAAAAGTATGTTTTAATTTATTGCAAAATTTTATCTTTCGATTTTGAAGCAGCTAGTTGTTGTGTAATTTCGCTGTTAAACATTTGAATGCAGAAAAGTAATAAATTTATTTAACTTAAGTTTGGTTTGGAAATAAAAGTGATAGTTTCGAAAGAAAAAAAATTTACTTATTTTACTATATAATGCAGCTTCGAAATTGTTGCAATCATTCTACGACCACTTCTAGGGTGAATTGTTTGATTTCTTACAAGACTTCAGAAGCAAAGACCGATAAGCATAAGGTTCTTCTGTAAAAATCAAATTGAATATTTTTTTGATTTTTTGCTGAACATAAATGGTTAGGCAGTTACAAATATAAGAGGAAAAAAGCTTATTGTTTAATCATTATGTCTTATAGAAAGTAATATAGAGAATTTATTCACGAATTAATATCCAGGTTAAGCAAAGAGAAAGCAAATATAAGACAATTATTTAAGTGTTTATTTGCTCACTCTGTACAATTTGCTGTTGAGTAAATTTTCATCGCAAAAGTTATCCTAAAAACGTTCCAGTGCTGTACATTATAAATGTTGTAATAATATTAATGTATCATTAATCACTTGTAACATCAGTTAATGATAAGAATCATTTCTTCGAAACAAGAGAACCGACGCGAAGCAATGATATCAATGATAATTATTATGCTTATATTTCCAGGATCATTCGGTTGTTAAGTGGTACAAGCAATTATTAAATTATTAGATGGCATCACTGTTTCAAATTGAATTTCGACTGTTTTTTTATTGAATGAATGCTGGCGCCTTTGCGAAACCAAAACTATGCTCAATCAATTTTTTATAGAAAGTAATAAGTATGTATATATTGCATGAATAGATGAAATCGTTTTGCGTCAACTCAAAACTGTGTAATTCGTTAGATATTCATTTAATGGATATTTATATGAAAGTTACAGAAAGTTTAACAAAGCAAGTACTTTCGTAATTGTTGTAATGTTTTCTTTAATACCGTAATTCAACTTTTTAAATTTCAATTTCTATTAGGAAATTAGTTTTAAGGCAATTTGTAGTTTATCAGCTGGTAACTTTTATTATTTAAAGTAAAATCTTATTTAACCTTTTACAGCATTATCTTTACAGTATTTAACCCGAAGAAAAGTAGAATAAAGCTTATATTGCCTTTTTACTGGTTGAAATAGATCTAACAATAACTTAGTTAAAGTTTAAACTAAGTTAACATTTATGTACTTTGCCGGTCAAAAAGCAAAACTTTCTGCAAATAACATCAAAACATCTTTATGTTAGCTGACCTTTCATGGAAGAAGAAAAACGAAAATCAAGATTCTAGCTTGAAAACTCTATTAATGACTCTGTTTACTAACATGTAGACAAATTTATAAGTTGTTTCTTTAAGATTTTTATTTTCAAAACTTTTATTAAGTCAAAAGGATTTTGTATGTTTTCGTTACTTGATGGCTTGTGTAATTATTTATAACAATTTCTAATTTTTGATTTGCAGAAATTTCAAAAAGCCTTTCACTTGAATAAAATAATATTTTGTTTGATAACTATCAGCTGCAATGGACGTTGGAGGAAAATTTGTCGGAGTTTTTTGTTTATTACTCTTAGTACAAGTCAGTTCAAATTACGACTAGTTTTAGTAACAAACAATTCAGTAAATATTTTTTTTCAAAACTGTTTTTTATAGATTGCTGAACTTACCAATCCCTTTAAGGTATCAGGACTTAGTAAGTGTTTTCATTTTAAAAGCAAGTCATGAAAACAAACTTTTATTATATTTTTAAAACAGATTCTGGACCAAAATTCATGGGTTCATATCACATCAACGTGGTTGATTCTAACATGAATTTAATTTCTGATAATGTTGTTGGTGCTCTAGTAAAGAGCGTTAATCATCAATACAACTTTGGATATTCAGATACAGCATTACCAGTTTATGATCGTGTCTTGACTCAGCATCCTCAATTAGCTTCCAGTCCCCAAAAAGTTTACCTAAAGCTCTTCAAAAATGTGAGAGGTGTACAGCCATATTATATGGAGCTCGAAACAAATGTTTTATCAAATTATACTTGTATGCTAACGGGACATTTGCTGAATTCAGAATCACATTTACCAAGTGAAAAAGTTCCCATTAGTAAGACATTTGTAAATTACAACGTTTGCCAAAAAGTTAGTACAACTATTTGACAATATAAGCATCAGTTCTTTTAATTTATTTAACTTTTAGTTTGGTTTTTTCATCATTAATGGAGAATATCGATACTTTTTGGTGCGAAGGAATCCGGCCGAAGTTGTAATGTACAAATACAAAAAATACCTAAAAAATATTCACCACTCTCGTAAGTAATCAACATTAAAAGTTATATTTAAAGAAACTATTTTCAATTTTGTTATCTTATTAAAGTATCTTTAAAATATTTATAATTTGAAAGTTTGAAAGATTTGTATCTAAAATGTAACTTGTTTCTCCTTTCGTTACTTTGTTGAAATATTAACAAGTGTATATCTCTCGTTAATTGATGAAAATATTCATAAGATGTTTTGTTTAAATACTATTAGAGTAGTTAACAAGTAAATAGACAAGAAAATACTTTCAGCTTAATTGGTTGTTTCTAGCTTTTTTTCAAATATTAATTTTTAATAGTTTCTTTACTACCAACATTTGATGATAACTTTCCAACTGATTCAACTGATTGGACGCCAGGTAGTGATACTTTGACGCTAACTCCAGAGGTTTGGGTTGACCCAGAACTTTGTAAGTAGCCATTGTTTGATTCTATTTTATTGAAAAATGATTCATTAAAAACAACTTCTTCAGGGTTAACCTTCTCAAATGAAAGAAAAAACAACCTTCTTGGTAAGTTTTCTTTTTAATTAAAATGCTTACAATCAAAAGTATTCATTAAAAGTATTCAGTGAATTATTTAAGATAATCAAAATAAATAAATTTAATAGCTAACTTATCCTACCATCACATATTTGCTTTACTTATTATATTTAACTAAGTTATATGCAAGAAATAATTTTGACTGTTTATTGTAGGCTTGGATTATGTAATGAACAAAGAAGCAGGCCGGCATAAATTTCTATTCGACAAGACAATTAGTTAGTTAAGAAGTTGTTTGTAAAATGGTTTTTGTGGTTTCTTTTAAAAATTACTTCTAATAAAATCTTTATGAAACTTTATTTTAACTAGCTCAAGTAAGTAAAAGAATTAATCTAACTGACCAAAACTGTGTCAGTTTATTTTTTGCTTGAATATAAACGTATTTTAAACATTATTTTTCAAGATGAATAAACTTGATAAACAATTTAAATATTTTTAGTTACTAAAATGTTTGAGGATAGTGTTGCTCCGAATAAGTTCAATGCTACTATTCAACGTATTCAACGAGTATTTAATTATCCACAAAAGTACTCATACACAGTTAAGATTGGAGTTGTTGTGTCTGCAGAAGTTATAAGAAAACATTCAACCATAGGTATTGATAGCTGGATCAACTACTTGGTTTACGAGGTATATTAATTTTCTAATGATTTGATTTTACTAAGTAATAATTATAAGTTAGTATAAAAGTATATATTTTTTACAAAATTCTTATTGATAAAATATTTTCAAGACAAATAGACTGTTTCAACACATTCAACTTAAACGAAAGGGGTTAGACATAAAGATTAGTTTGGAAAAGATTATGAAGCTAGATCTTGCTCAGGTATTAAAAATTCTTTCATTTTTACTTTAATCCAAACACTATCACTTGCTGATTTTGTGCAAACACAGTTGTAAGTTACAAACGATTTCACTTTTCGAACAGAGTAAAAACGTTCATCGAGTTGCAGTTAATTCTGGTTTAGAGGCTGTGATGTCACATCTTCAATTAGAAGCACAAGCTGAAATAGATGAGTTAGATATCGTAATTCTACTCGCAAACGAAAACTACGTAATGAAAAGTAAATATCTAATTTGATTGGTTCAATTACCATTACTTTTGTATGCATTTTTTAGAAATGAATTTTAAAAGATTTGTTTGCGAAGAAGAAACTCCAATTTATAGCGTACAAGATTCAGGCTCATCTACAATACTCAGACTGACACAAAGCATTGCATTTGCGTATGTTTACCTTTGGTTTATAGATTATATTTATAGATAATGGTTTTTATTTTTCTATTTTCTGTAGGCTTCACGTTGTCCCAGTTGAATTTACAACTTGTAAATTTCGGCAACACGACTTTGTCACCTCTATTTTGAAACTACCACGACTTAACTCTTTGCATTGGTCAAAATGTTCTATTGCTTCTCTTGAAAAAAGCTCGTAAGTTAATTGCTTTTAAATCAATGTGTCAAATAGAATATTGTTTTATTAATAACTTATATACTTGATAAAAAAAATATATTTTTGATACAATTTTCAGACGTCTTACATGCTTAGTTAATAAGCAAGTCAAGCCTCTGGGCCAATTTGAAGCTTATCCAGGAAAATTCTTTTCACATAATGCACAATGTTTTAGACTGTGGGGTAATGGTGCAGTTATTGCTCCTCAGGTAAATATCTAGGTTCTTAACTGAGAAAATAACAGATTTTCTTAAATTCGATAACAGCTAATGAATTGTTTTGTTCTTACACTGATATAAGAAACTTATACAGAAATATAAATTTCGTTAAGGCTCAGTTGTAAAACTATCTAAAAATAGATTTCTTTTAGATGCTTACAAACATCTGTGGTAAACTTTGGTGTATGAAGCCGATTACTTTTATTTCGCAAGAAGCTGTGTTCTCTGAAGGTAGTGTTGTTCTAAGTGGAACTAAATGCGGACCAAATAGTGTAAGTACAGACTTTTAACTTTCTATGATGTATTCTACAGTTTCTGAAACAACTTTCACAACTTCTTGCTTTACAGTTTTGTATAAGAGGGCGTTGTTTAGCTGGCATGCAAAACTTTTTGCAACAAAACAAAGTTAATGGAAATTGGGGTAGCTGGAGTACTTTGTCTGACTGCTCATCAAAATGTGGTCCTGGAGTTCAGTCTAGATTTAGAAAATGTGATTCACCTTCGTAAGTCTTAAGGAATTCTACTAAATTTGTATAATAGACAACAATAGCAATCAAAGCTTTATTATGATCTTATAGGCCTTTAGATGGAGGTAGTGACTGCAAAGGTAATTCGTCAGAAGTTACACCTTGTTTTGTTAAGTGTGATGGCAGCTCTGAAAACATCGTAACACCTTATTATCGTAAACAAAGGTGCAATGAATTAAGCCTGCTACCAGCCTACCAAACAAATGGTTTGTAGATTCTAAAAACTATTGAAAAATTATTTTTAAACAAATCATATGTCATTTTTTTCTTAAGAAAATAAGGCTTGCTTGATGTTTTGTAAAACATCTCAATGTGATGATCCTTTTCTGCTTCCTGAATTTGTGGAAGATGGCCAACCTTGTTTTATTGGTCAAACATCTGGTACTTGTTATCAAGGAAAATGCTATGTAAGTTAAGCTTCTAAAATCTCTAGTTTTAGCTTTTCTAACAACAAGAAGTAACAGAACTTAATTTAATATAAAGAATAAAGTTTATGAACAAAAATTTCTTAATTTAAGTACTTGACTTAAAAATCAAATTTTCTTTTTGACAGCACACTGTTTGTTCTCATGGTGATCAATTTGTAAAAAAGGATGTCTGTGGAGTTTGCGGAGGAGATGGAAGTAGCTGTACTTTCCATTCTGAAGTTTATCAACTTGATATCCCTAATGATAGTAAATCTCTTATTTCTTATTAAATCAAAAATAATTCTTTCTAATTAGGAGTACTGCTCAGAAGAAATTTTGAAATTCCTGAAGGTGCAAAAGGACTAGTTATCACTGAATTACCAAATTCTACTCCAAAAGCCATTCACTTAAGTAAATCAAATACCAACTTTAATAATTAAGCTGGTTTAACAAACTATTTTAATTATTAAAAAAATTATCAAATTTAATAACATTTTAATTATCACAAGCAAACTGTTCAATAGCTTTCTGTTTTCAGCAATTGGGAGTGCTGGTGTATACGAGAATATCGAAACTGATACTTGTCAGGAGACTGGCTATGTGACAGTAGAGTATGATGGAGTAGTTTATGAAATAAAAGGGAAAACCCACAAAACTATTTCAGTTAAAGGGCCTCTTCCTAATGGAGTGATAATTTCTGTAAGTAAAGTTTAACAAGATACAATTTTTCAGGTAATAATTTAAAAATTTAATTTTTAATTTTTTTTCAGGCTTCTCAGAAAGCAATAGGAACTTGCTTTTTACAAATAAGTTACTATGATTAGCAATTGCTAAAGTTAATCAGTTTCTGATTTCACTTTGTAAATTACAACTTGAATGTTGTAATCCAATGCGCTTGTTCTAATTTCAATTTATTTTTACCTGTTTCTGTTTGGTGTTTCTTTCTTGTTAAAAAACTTTTGTATAACCTTTTTGTTTCTACCTTGTCAACTGTTGTTTAAGATGATTTAACCTTAAACACAGAATCGATTGGTACAAATATCTGTGCCATGGAATTTTTACTTTGACATGAATAAAGAGTACATCTTTTAAACTTGCTTTTAATTTTGTACAGCTAAATCAAATATCATTTGTTAAGAACAAGCTTTGTAAACTTTTACTTTCGACAACAATAAATAAGTAAAACACTTTAATATTATCTTTTAATCAAATAAAAACTGAAAAAAATCAATTAAGAGATTAAACTATTTTTGAATCACCTCTTAAAAAGTTGTAAATTATATCTTTTAATTTAACTTACCCATAAAACCTCAAACTCATTAGGTTATCGATATTTCTCGACAAACTAATTTTATATAAAAAGTTTTCTATTTAATGTTGCTTTAAAGATTGAACTGCTTAAAAGAAATTAGCAGATAAAATAAAAAACTAATTGAATGAAATTGTTTCATACAAGATAAAATAATTTTTAAAAAGTAATTGGCATTTTTAGGAAAAATAAGTATTTTATTTAAGATTATTTATTAAACAAAAAAATCAATGACCACTAGAAACAGTTAAACAGGAAGGGAAACTTTGAAAGTTATTTTTTTGAACAGAAAAAGAAGAAGAAGGAAATTGTAATTGAGCATGATATACAATTTTCAAAAATAAGTTTCTATTAGTAGCATAAGAAAGAGAAAAATAAATGCAAGCAAAATAAAGAAATCATTTTGTTTAAAAAATTTCAAAAAAAGTATTAAATACATTAAACAAGTTTCAAACATATATTTTTATATTTCATTGTCAAAAAATATAATAAACAATATTGATAAAAGTATCCTTTTTTTCGGTTCGCTGAAAATTATTTTTTTTCTCTGACGAGTCTTCAAAATCTTTCAGAAAGCCTCTGTAATTTATTTAGTGAGTTACCTCCGATAAAAATAAAAGATACATCCATATAGCTTTGAGCTGATCGTTTCTTATTACTTCTGCAATCATTTTTAACATCCTAAATCTTTATTTACCTTAATGAACCTTATCTAAAAACTTACAAGATTATCTATCGCTCTGCACGATGACATGTATAAAATCTTTTGTATGGAGAACTCTTAAAGGGTAAAGATAACATCGGCCGCCTTTGTCTTTGTTCTAAGTGTTCATGCAAGCGCGATATGAAATCGATAACAGTTAATAGGACTATATTTTCAAATGGCGCTTTCTACTCTACAAACAACTAAAGAACAGAAAAAGTAACATCAAAGATCAAGAAGAAACTCTAACAAGTTTTCTAGTTTGGTTGCGCTCAACCGTGTTTTATTTTTGACTTTATTTTTATAGCACACCCAAAATGGCCGAATTAATACTCGGCCAAAATAGGTCATTGTAATTATTAAATAGTACTCTTTTTAGTTTGCTATTAAATTGAAAGTTGTAATCTTAAGCAATACAGTTTTTGATTATTTTCTCAGTTTAAAAACATTAATTAAAAGTTGATATACGTTTAACCTGAAAAGGTGATAACATTTTTATTAAATAAATATACCCAAAAGTTTGTTGATGAAACATTTTTAAAAATAGATTTTAGCATTTCTCATAAAATTCATAGTAAAGAAGCATAAAGTTTAATATAAGTTTCTTATCTAACTTTTGGTTTTACACTTTTTTGTAATTAG
The DNA here is from genome assembly GCA_034620365.1 of Pegea sp. RAD2-039. Lineage (NCBI taxonomy): Eukaryota > Metazoa > Chordata > Thaliacea > Salpida > Salpidae > Pegea > Pegea sp. RAD2-039. The sequence continues at coordinate 2,238 of JAQGEQ010000305.1, read as the reverse complement.
TTAATGATATAGTTCTGTTGAAAAAGTATTAAGACATAAACATTATAAATAAAATTTTCTAGCCCACTTAGTTTGATGCATGAAGTGAGCAAAGCATTTTGCTTTATAATAATAATAATCTATTCATTTACTGAGAATATGTTAGTTTTCACGAGAATATACATTAACAAATAACTGTTACTGTATATCATAAAAATCCTAAAACTTTGCTGCTTCATTACCACATATTTGTGTATATTCATGCAAATATTTTTACAAAAACCTATAAAACTAGATCATTTTATTTTCTAATAAATTTAATCATCAAAGATTCTAAACAAAAAAATAATCTAACTTTCTCAGAAAACTCTAAAATGGTTTTTTTACAAAAATGACTTTCTAGACTAAGTACAATCTAGTTTCCTTCAGTAAATGGCTTTCCGATGCATTTGAATATTAATTAGACACTACTATTACTTATATTTTTTTATTTCTCTTAAAAGTTTTTAAATCATATTTTTTAATTGTTGTTTTAAAACATAAGTTTACTCTGAATCAATTTATTCGAATTCTGTTTTTAAAAACTGTTTTTTATAGAAATTTGACTAATTCTATGTTTATAAAATTTTAATTAATTAATTTAATTTTTTTTAATTAAATTATACTAATCATATTTAATATTAGACTAATTATTTTTAACAAAACAATTATATACTTTATAGTGATTAAAAAATTCATCTATTTGATATATATAAATTTATTATTATTTAGTAATATTCAATCAAGTTCTCTTTTCATACTTTTCAAAAACTTCAATTTTATAAACAATACTTTAAGAATGTTTTTTAAACTCAAGATTTGTCATTTAAATTTTATTATGATTTTTCTATTATTTTATTAGAATTTTCTGTACATTGTAGTCTTATAACATTTATAGCTTCTATAATGAGTTATTATGGTAGACATGGTAAGTGAAAACTAAAATAAAGGTTTTGTATTTATAAACTTGAGATATTTATATCTTTGGTAAAACATATAATAAATTAAAATAATATTATTTAATATAATATTGACTTGTTTTCTTACTTGAAAAAATAACAATCAATGATTTAAAGGTGATAGCAGGGATTTCCATAGAGACATCAATGAAGTTCAATGTGTAAATTGAAATATTTGGTTTATTAGAATTAAGCTTAATAATTAAAGTGTTTTATATTTAATTGATAGTGGGTAATATAAAATTTTGTAAAATCTTATAACTGTTAGAAATAGCTGTTTCATTTATATAAATATTTTTATTACTCAGCCTCAAGCTTATAAACCCATTAAAGTAAAAGAGATCAAAAGTTTTCTTTATGCTTGGTGTGGTCAGAGAGGTTATAAACCTCATTATGAATGCTCTGGAAAAGGGTCTTCACATGATATGCAGTTTACTTGCAGTGTAAGCTACAATTCTTTCATAATTTTCTAATTAATAAAATCTTGTTCAAAGCTTTCAGTAAGTGGCTTTGACAATTCAGAATGTGCTAAGGGTAAATCCAAAAAAGAAGCTCAAAGCAGAGCTGCATGGAAGTTCGTCAACTATCTTGTTCTAAATGATTTAATGTCACCTTTTGAAGCACCAGAACGACCAGTAAGTGTCTGTTTGATTTACATCCTCTGATTTGTCTCATTTAGGAACAAGACTTGAATGTTGATGATTCTTCAACTATATCCAATTTTGTTTCAAAATTTCACAAAGAAAGTGTTGAAAAAGTGAATTGCATAGAAGTCATATGAGAAAATATTTAGTAGCTATTTTTAGGTGTACAATAATGGTGGATGGGTTTTGAGTAATTGTGTGACGAGACTCACTGAATTTCTCCAACTAAATCATTCGTCTGCACCAACTTACCTATTTAGCAAAATTGGAACAGATCAAGATTTTGAATTTACCTGTAAGATGAATTTCATACTTTTTAGTAAACAGAAAGGTTTGTTGCACTTACTTCTTTAGCTACTATTCTAGGTGTTGTTTATTATAGGAGAATAAAATAAAGAGAATTTAGTTATATTTCCAGCTGGATTTTTTGATATAATTTTAACTATATATAAATTTTGAAAATATAGGAATCAAGTATTCTATTATATAATATTTAATTTGAAATGTATATATTTAAATACAATTAGTTTTAGTTATAGGTCCATTAATTAATTTCATAAATTGTCATAATCTAATAAAAAGCAAAGAAATTCCAATAGATTGAAAAACGACTAATT